>JARYHS010009186.1:174419104-174843947 GCA_031002005.1 Vandiemenella viatica | reverse complement strand
AAAGATAATTGGATTAGGAATGTAAAAGCAACTCTGAAAGTTGAGTCTGAAGTAGCAACACGTGGATTCGAAGGCCCACCCGGCGTTTGCAGAACTCTGCTGAATGCTACGACCTGGAGCATCACGGAGCAGCCCTAAGTACTCAGGCGGGGCTCCGGCATAATTTGCGCAATTGCCTTTCTCGCCGAACAGGCTGCGAGAACCAAGATTGCTTTCTCAGCCTGACTAGCAGAGCTATCTAATCGAAATCCAGTGCTCTTATGGTTGTCGTTCCAGCTCTAAACACGAGCAAATGACAATAATGTTTCAGGGTACAAATAGATAAGTAAATTAATATCTGTTATTCCAAATTTCGTTATGGTCACCAAGGTTTCCGAAATTAATAATTACAATCAATGACCGTAGAAAAAAAAAAAGTCTTCTCTGCAATAATTTTAATTTCAAAATACCACACAACTGATTAAGATAAATGTGTCTTAATACATGACCAGAATTTCAGCGTGCAATTGCATATATTATATTTTATCTGTTAGATTGCGCTGTGTTTTTCCAGAATTAATAAATGTAAATACAAAATTTTTACTTGTTGAATATTATAATTTTTGGCACCAGCATTTGAATAGACACTTATGAGACAGTACCTTACTCTCCTTTTTATGCTCACAAGTTCTTTGAAAAATATAGTCTTGAATATTAATCCGCTATTGCTGCAGTTAAAATTTAAATACATAATTATTGTACTTAAAGAAGAAAAATAATGATGCACCAATAGTAGGAACAGTTATTGTAGTACGCGATTTCCAGACGAAATATTATATTCGTTTCTTCACAAATGGTCTCCTCGGCTCTAATTAGAAATATATCGACGATCCATGAACTCTAAAACTCCACATAACCGAAATGATATTTTCCATAAATGCATTGAAATCACAGTTGGCATACTACTACATTAAGGACCCCACAATTGAAGAATAAAAAGGATTCCAAGGATGTTATGAAGGAAGTTTTATTGAAATAGCAAAATTTGTTTTGCAAAATATCGAACTAAAGGAAAGACACCATAAGAAATGAATTTCAAAAAATTGTAACACTACATAGTTTTGACCATTGGAATACCAAATCAAACATTCTCATGTTATCAGAATTTTTAAATTAGGCGTGCGCATCTGTTGGTCCCATACTGTTGGAAGGAAAACACGCATCTCCAGTCAAGTCGGTATGATAAAACTTTTTTTTTTTAATTCTGACAGTTTGCATCGTAGATAAATAGTATTTGGACAGAGCTGTATATTGAGTTAAATCCTTTCTCGAATTCATCGTGTTTGTACACCTTTTTCCCCATTTGTCTTGGTAAGTGCACCAAAACTACATATTATATTTTAAATAAGCAATAAAGATGTATGAAATTGGAATTGGTGCCGCCACTTGTGTTGCGTGAATGAAGATCAGGAGACTGTGGAATGAGCGTCACTGTAGAGAAACGGTCGGAGGTGTATCGATGATGTAGCAAGCGAATGATTTTGAAAGTATTTTACAAGATAATGATAGAAAAAAAAGAAATCGTTGAGTTCTAGGATGTAAGAGACGACTCAAATGTACGAAATTCCACTAAAAGAGAAAAGCAACACTAGCTTGGAAGCAACAGATACATGGACCATAACTGTCAATAATATCTTTAAAAGGGAGAGCAAAAGACTGTAATTAGCATATTGTAATTTGCACCAATATCATACATACTTTACTAAAATATTGTCATACTTAGATGTCTTGAACAAACGCTTAAAATTAATAGTGGTTACCTTTACGGCAATGGATGTTCTGTAGCTCATTAATATAATTCAAAATTCTCTGATTTATTTTGAATTAACGGTTCAGAGCCGTAAGATTTTTAAGTTGATTGGTACGTTGAACTTGGTGACAAAGTATTGGACTTTCTGTAAACAAGTTTACTAACCACGTAAAATTAACGTGCCGGAGATTGCATTTTACATTAGATGCAAATTACACACATATTTGTGGCATTACACTAACGGCTGTTTACGAGCCATTTGCTAAATGTTTAAGTGGAGTTCTGATAAACGACCAATGAAACGTTATCTCGCATTTGCTTGCCCACAACAAAGATTATGCGCTCGTTTCGACACAGACTGCTGTGACAGTTAAACGCAAGGTATTTAGTAGGTCACTTAACGATCTCTAAAAGTGGTGGTAAAATTATGAAAATTACGCTGTGTGCAGAGCTGATAAGTTAACAATACATCCTCGTGACTTGTTACTCGTCAACAGCTTGTTGAAATCGTAAACCGTTACAATAAAAAGGAAATGTCGAAATACCATTAAACTGTCTTTCAAAATGTGTTGAAACAAAGCGCATGCACAAATGTTTTTGAAACATTTACGTACGTTCAGAAATAAGATGGTATGGAAGAGAAACTCCATCTGTTTTTATGGTATCTTCCTACCGAACATATCTTTTATATATCAGTGGTGAATTACCGTAGAAATCTTAAATTTCACGTGAACAACATAACTTGAACCACTAGTATTAATTAATTTTCGTTTTATTCCTATGTCATTTTATATCTCAGTTTTATTCATGGTACATTTTATTTACATCTTTTAAAAATAGACCGCATTTTATGTAAAAAAAGTATTACCTTAATTTTTATTACTATTGAATTACTCCTTTTAGCATTATTCGACGTGTATATGTATGTATTACAAGTGATCTGCGCTAGATAGTTTTGGCTGAAAAGTGATACCCCGGGACACATACGTCTTTGGCAGAAATATGAAAGTGGCGCAGGTCGACCACTTTCAATTACCATATCTCCCACACTCCTATAACTACCGACATCTAACCACCCTAAACACCACAGTGGAACGATGGTAGATTCGATGCTACTACCACACACAAACACCAGTGATCTGTGCTAGGTAGTGATGGCTGAAAAGTGATATATGGGGAAACACACCTCTATATATATATATATATATATATATATATATATATATATATATATATATATATATATATATATATATATATATATAAGATTTAATAGAAGTTGTCAGTTGATGGATAATCATTCTTCAATTTTCAGTGACCCATTTATTCCAACTCCATTCATTGCTTTGTTGCAGTTCCTGAGACCCAGCTGCCCTCGTTCGATGAAATAATTTCTAAAAAATCTTTCGTATTGTGTTCCAATATTGTTTTCACAGTCCTTACAACATAACAATGAAACGCGAAATTATCAAAACTTTAGTGACCATCATTCACTGTAATAAAAGTAAAATTGTAACTATATTCTACAACAAACGAATTGTTTTTAGATTCTTTAATTATGTTCAGCAATTCATATAATTTAATAAGTTCGAAAACACTTTTCTCACTACATTTATACAATCCACTAAATTATATAACTTTTACGCATTTATTGCCACGATGAATCATTCGTATGAATTGTTTTTAGCTGGCAACACTTGAACGAAAATTAAATTGATATAGTTACAGTTACGATCATTTAGGTGAATTATGAAAGATTTAATTCTCACACATACAATTAAAGAGGAAAAAAACCTATACTTAGGTTTTAATGTTTCTTCTCTAGATGTAACAAACTGAACAAGCGAATTTCATAGTATACAAAAATCAGATTGATTCTCCTTTTTAGTTTGCTATGGTAACCTAAATTCGTGTCAGCTTGGACTCAGTTTGGTTTAACAAAAAAAAAAAAAAAAAAAAAATCAGTTTCCCTTGAAGCTAATTCTATTCATTCACAAACAAAAACCTAAAATGATCTATATACAGACTCTATTATATAGTGTCATTTGTTCTTAATGGCAAGTAAGTATAGAAAGTTATTTATACAAATGCATGTTTAGTCGTTCAAGTTAAACATTTTAACGTCAATAATCTTCCCTTACTAATGACACGAAAAGAGTCAATTTTGATGCTGCTGGTACTAAAAAACTACGCAATTTAGTACAACGGGATTAATCGCTCTCGACAGAGATGGAAATGAGCATAACAGCAAACATTTCTCTGGTCTCCCGCACGACGCAGGAAAAGGCAGCCGAGTAACCTAACAGTTCCATCTTGTCTGTCTTTTGAAATGAGATACAATAATGTTGTTTCTTAGGAAATAAATATCTGTGTGCAATTTAAAAACGTTTTCATGGTAACAAAAATAAAATTCGAAATTTTCTGAACCTTTGAAAGTGAAACTGTCAAAGCACAGTTTAAGAAAGTGAAATCAGAACAAGTGTAAAACTGGTAGAATTGAAGAAAACCTCCTTGGAACCCGGAGTGGTGTTGGCCCTACCGCAAGATCGCCGTGCGGGGACACAATTTCGGAGGGACTACTATTGCGTCGGCGGGAGTCCGTCGATGTACGTCGACTCTCGGGAAGAACGCAGTGACACTACAAATGATCCACCAGTTCTTTTTACTTCTGTAAATTATGTTGTAAACGTCAAGTACCCATTATAAGTTTCTCTTGAGTGCGTAAATAAAATATTTATCAGTTAAACACCTCGTGGTAGCTTATCACGTGCAGCTAAAAGAAATTTTAAGCATAAACAATATTTGTAATTCTACTGACTAAAAAAAAGACGTATTCACGTTAAGGATGGAGAAGAAGTTGCTGAAGATTTGAAAAAGGCAGTACCTAGTTTAGTGGAAGTATTAGGGACAATGATTTAGAAGTAGGAGGGTTTAAATCGGAGAACGAACTTAACTACCCAGTTAGAAATGAGCAGGCTAAATAATTTGAAATTTAGCCTGAGAATATCATAAATGGACTAAGAAAGCTGAAAAAGCATAACGGGACTGATGTAGAGAGTATTACTACGGATGTCTTAAAGTCAGCAGGATGTGGTACTATACCTTATCTTAAAATATTATTTAAATTAAGTCGAATACTTGCTGCTTACTAGAGGACTGGAAAGTGCGATAGTCGTACCGGAACATAAAGGAGGGATGACAAATAGACAAAAAAATTATGTGCCAACAGGTTTGACATCATTGATAGATAGTGGAGAGATTAATATAAATAAACCATATCAGAAATATATGTGAGGAGCCTAACCGGTTCTCAAGTCCGTAATATGGCTTTATGCAAGGATATTCATGTGAATCTCAGTTAGTAGGATACATGCTAGATATTTCCGATGAAATGGACATGGGAGGTCAAATTGATAGTTTGTCACTAAATCTTTCAAAGGATTTGGCAGAGTAAGCCATAAAATAATGGAATATAGGGTAAACATTAATGGAGTTGATTAGAAGATACAATGCTGGGTAGAAGAACTCTTAAAAGATAGAAAACAAAGAGTTAGGGTGGGAAGATTTTATTTCTTAGGTAAGGTGGTCAGGGATTAGAATAAGTTACCACGAGAATTTACTAAAACATTGATAGAATTTAAAGTTGAAATATGTAGAAGACAAATGGAGGAGGCTTCAGGAAATTAGGAAAATGCGTGTGGAGGGAAATTGCCACCAAAGCGTGCGCTCCATTGCCAAAAACTAATTAATCAATTAACACTTGTGGTAGTGCACGATGTTACTACCTATGGCCAATTATCTTTCTCTCCTTTATTGGTAAACAACTGTGGATAGAAGGTTACATGCAACCCGTCATTTCTTATAATTTCAGCAACAGTCTGAATGAAATGTGGCGTTTAGTTAATTTTCATTAATGGTTATTAACAGATATGTAGCCAGCCTCACCCTCGTCCAACTGCTTAAATCTTCTACATATTTGCTCACGTAACTCGCAGCTCTACTAAAAATCATTAGCAACTTTTATAAGAACATTTTGTATCTGCTATACGGGCCTGAACTCGCAGAAGCGTTCTGTTTCATACCGAAAGTCCACGTTAAATACCCGTGTCGGAGATGAATAGCCAGCTAGGATTTAGTCCAGCAGCTGCTGAGATATACAAACCAACAAATAAAGTAAAAAAGATCGCGAAATATCGATCCCACTAAGGTGATAAAATACTGACGATTTTCTGTTTAGTTTTAATAACTCTGTAATTACTCTGAAAAACAACTTACGTTTAAAATAAAACGCTATCTAATCATAGTTTATACTTAACATTATATAACTTCATCATTAAAAACAAATAAAATTAAAATTTGACATAAGAATAATAAAATAATAATTAGAAATCAAAATAACTATTATCCAATAATTTTAAAATCCTTTTATTGTATAACCATGGTTACTAACACAAAATTTACCAATACTTATTACAAATTCCAAATCCTCTTTATAATTAATTTAAATTACTGCTTAACGAACATTAATAAAAACCCTTACATACAACATATTGATAATTTTTTTAAATGAAAGCAAGCCCCAAAGTTTTAAGAATGAAAAAAAATACATAAAATATTTTAGAAAAAAACTAAATTTCAATAATAAATCATGTAAGATAGGTTTTAATAAACTATAGATTATTAAAAATATAGTATATCATTCCCTCGTTCAACAACAAAACAATAACTTTTATATATATTTAAGTATATACGAGATTTAAACTTATAATAAGTATTCATCTAGGAATGAAATTATACAATTTCAATTTAATTTTTTATTTTCTAAATAGACCAGTTGGAGATCGAGACTTTGTTCGTGTCTGTCAAGAAGGTTTTTATGTTTTTGCACAGAACCTTAAATATTTATCCTATATTATTCCTCGCCAAAACAGCAACCCGCCAGTGAAAGTCCCATCAAAATCAGTTCACTCACTAAATAAACTGTATTTATATTATTTATATTTGCTACTAACTGAAAAAGCTGAAAATGTGTCGTTTTCCAGAATATTATTGTTCACTCACAAGACATTCTAGAACATTTTAATACATTCAACAACGTTCTAGACGTTTACAAAGATTTTTAAGAGCACTTTGTGGGAAACATGAAAAAGCACTAGGCCGACAACTTTCAACCACCATATCTTCCACATCCCCATAGCTACCGTGGTCTGCGCTAGGTAGTTGTGGCTGCAAAGTGTATGATAGGGACAAACACGTATATTTTTATATCAGGTCGACCACTTTCAACAACCATATTTCCCACACCCCTACTGCTAGCGACACGCAACCACTGTAGTGCACGTTGGGAGACTCGAGCTACTACTACACACAAACAACAGTGGTCTGCGCTAGTTACTTTTGGCTGCAAATTTAAATAACATCTATTATATATCAACGGTATTATATGTCATATGTGAGAACAAATAGCCGGCTGGTATTTGGGACTAACAATTACAACGGCCATGAGATGAAATATTAAATGAATACCTGTTGGACAATTCCAATCGAAGTTTGGTATGAGTTCAATATGTTTTATATTCCCCTGCGAAGGAAGATTGCCATCTGAGTGGCAGAGCAGGTAGTTGGGACACGTTTGTCGTAGTGGAACTGCCGGTGGAGGGTGAAGAGGGCCTCAGGCAGCGGGGTCCAAACTTAGCTCATAACGGGACGGGGTGAGGTGGGGTGGGCCTCCAGAACTCCAGGCCAACTGTTACGGAGGGAGGAAGGGGCTGGAGGGCAAGCCGAGGACACGCGAATTCTCGAATTTAAAATTTTGTGCCAACTTTCGAGTACTGGAGGAAATGTCACAATGAAATATTGCTGCGAGAAGAAGACGGCGAACAAGAGGGAATCTCAACATCTGCTGCGAGTGCGAATCCGAAGCGGAAACTGGGGTAGACTGGAACAGTTTCCAGAGATGAAATTATCCTTTATTATGCCTCTCCAGTCAAATTGTGAGACCGCAGGGTGATACCATCACAAGGAAAATAGTTTCGCGTTTGTTTTTATTGCGGTGAGAACAAAGTTCTTGAAAATTTCGAATTTCCATGTTCTCCTTATGAGATCTGTTCTACAATGAGCGAAGTTTCCTATGACACCAATAAAACTATAATAAGTGAAATGTGCCATGTAAAATTCTACCAAACTATGTCTGATGTGAGGTTTAACTTAGCAAATTTATTATCCAAAGAAGACCAATAATAAATCAAAAAATTCCCAATGAAAATTAAACGCAAAATGTTTATAAATACAAGATAAACATAAACCTAAAATTTTAAAAAGTGTTATGGTTTAGAGTTTGCGCAAAACTTTGACTTGGCCATGTGTCTCATTTCTTTCAGACTTAAAATTAAGAAGATACCAGAAATTTGGTGTACTTCTCATCGTCTTTCTTTTTAATGCCTCCTTTTAAGATAAATGATATATTTAGTTGACAGACCATTCAGATTACTTGAAAGCAATTTCCCTTCATTGTTGTAGTCTTAAAATAAAGGAAAAAAAAACAATTTAAGAGACTGTGCAAATTATTGTGAAATATATATTCATATATTTGACAAATATGTATGAATTATTTCTGATGACATATACGTCAAGTACTGTATTGATATCTTTCAATGATTATTCTATACCCATCGCGTCAATTATCAAGAGACATGTTGTAATAGCAAAGAAAGATGACTTTGGTACTGTTCATGGTTTACCTTATCGTATTATGTAAATCCAGTGTGATTCTATCATGCACAACAGAACTCTACCCAGTGAGGGAATTGTTTAGTAGTGGAACGCTGTGTTTTTGTGATCCAAAATGTTCATTAATGTTAATCTCTGCCTACTGAACACACAGAAGATATGGGAAGGTGGTAGGCAGGGAATCATTGGAAGATTCTAGTGTTTAGTTAGCGAGAGAATTTTTCTTTGTCGGTAAGAGTGTCAGGTCCTGGTATAGATTATCTAGGAAAGAAGAGAAAGATACATTTCTTAGAGTATTGCCTTGCTACATCGAAATGTATTTGCGAGAAGCTGGACCCGTAGCTCCCACAGACAGATGGACATGCGAACAATAGAGGAACGATAACTGCCCGGCTGCAGTATCCTCGTAGCAGCCGACCGGGAAGGTTGTGCATCCGGCTCTCTCATCGTGTGCGCGATCAGCTCGTTCGGAAGTTTTCGAGTTCGCGAGTGTGTTTATATTATTTTATAATACATTCAGTCTGATTCTTCCGAGTGATATAATTAGTATACTACTAAAATATTTCTTGGGACAGCTAAATGATGGCTGACCCGCCTGATACGGGACAGACTATAAAGACGGCATTAGAAACGTGCTACACAAACATCCCAATTCCAGTCTCACAATCAGTGATCTATACCACGAGTGATATGCTACAAACTCAAACAGCAAGATCAGCAAACGAGCAGCTATTTACCTCTCACACCTCAGAAGAAGAGCAGCAATGCTATCAACAACTCCAACATCTGCAGCAACAACATCAGCAGCGCCAGCAGCAGCAACTACAACAACAGCAGCAGCAGCATCAACAGCAGCAGTTACAGCATCAGCAGCAGCAACAACAACATCAGCAGCAGCAGCAGCAGCAGCAACAGCAGCAGCAGTTACAGCAGCAAGAGCAGCAGCAGCAGCAGCAGCAGCAGTTACAGCAGCAGCAGCAGCAGTTACAGCAGCAGCAGCATCAGCAACAACATCAGCAGCAGCATCAGCAGCAGCAACAGCAGCAGCATCAACAGCAGCAGTTACAGCAGCAAGAGCATCAGCAGCGTCAACAGCAGCAGCAGCAGCAGCAGCAACATCATCAACAGCAGCATCAACAACAGAGGCGGTATCTGGAGATGGAAACTGGGCCGGGAGGCGTCCCACAACAGGAGCCGCACTTACCTCTAGGCGCAGCCATTCATCACATGGCTCGGAGAGGCGACAATCCTAAAATTACGGGTGAGTCAAACCAACCAGTGAAACGTAGATGTGTGCAGAGACCAGAAATGGGGCAGACCAAGGTAGTCCCACAACTAACAGAACAGACGGAAGAAGTAGATATGCTCGATACAACAAGGTCCATCGAGGTTAATCTATCCCTAGCTACGGCACTAGACCAATCCAGTCCCAACCACACGCAGTCTGATTCGATAGCTCCAACTTACAGAAGCAAAGACAATAGATACAACCCTACAGACAGTGGTCCGTACTATATTTTCGTAGAGAGCCTGGATAGGAATGTCGGATAACTTGCATCCAATGGCTATAGGTAAATTAATATTCCAGCATAATAACACTATAAAAAGGGACATTATCAACATCACCTCCATGGGGAAAAACCGTCTTAGAATTGAAGCTAGCACTGCAGTTGTCGCCAATTCAATAGTACAACTAGAAATCTTCAAACAAAAAACTTAGAAGTATACATTCCTAACTTCTTGATCCACAAACAGGGAATTATAAGGAATGTGGACACCTCCCTGAGTGAGGAAGAACTTGTACAGGAAATAGTCTCCCCTGTCCCAGTAGTGCGTATTAAACGCTTCACCAAAAGGAGTCAGTCGAACCAAGATCTTGTAGTAGCCATACCAGTTTGTTTGGTATCCTTTCGATCTCAGAGCCTACCGACCCATGTAACGATACTCGGAACCCGATGTGCTGTGGAACCATACGTTTCCCCCGTTATCCAGTGTGCTGTTTGTTTACGGCTGGGTCACCGTCAAGGCCAATGTAAATCTCGTGAGCCACGATGCAGTAGATGTGCTGGCCCCCACTTGGCGGTCAACTGTAATAATCTCTCAACTATATGCTGCGCCCTCTGTCGTGGCCAACATCATGCTACAGACAGGAATTGCCCAGTATATCTCAAACACCGGGAAGCAAAACAAGCCATCGCGTTCAGAACAAACGCTACTTTTCCTGGCAGAGAACAACAATTTCGTGGCTACGCTCAGGTGGCCTCTTCTACACCACAATTAAGTAGTCACACGGAATTTCCGCCTCTACCAGCACGACTACAGCACTGTCTGCCTACTCTATACTCAACACAACAGTCAATGTCACCTCTACTACAGGCACAACCACAACAGCCAGTACTACAGACGCAGCATCTGACCATAACACCACAACAACTACCGACCGCAGACGCGGCACGCCAAGTCGCACAGGCACCATCAGCTCCCAGTGGGGGACCCATGCAAACAGTAGTAAATACACCCAGTGCGCTTGAGCTCCCGTTGCTACACAGTTATGAAAATACCGCTGCAGATCCTCCTCGATCTCTATATCCACGAACAGAAAGTATGCTCTCTATACAGCCAGAATCTTCAAGCTCTGCTCAGCAAAACATTGAACAAAACCTCATCAATAGATATGTCTGGTCAAAAGGACCAAAGTCCTATAAAAACTCTCGGTTTACTAAAGAAAACTCATCTACAAATCTAAGACAACATTTGTTTACATACAATGGTCCCATGTCTCCAATTATCACGAGTAACCAGCATCCCGCCACTCCAGTCAGTCTGATCGAAAACCCTCAAACCTGCACCCTGCCCTGGGAGGGCGCTCAAATCACCCGCAACATACAGCCTGATGCAGTGCAACAACCAAATGCCTTCAACCAACCTGCCGAGATACATTATACCAAAAACGGAACCTTGTTAGAAAAAATATTTAATCTAATTATGCTTCTGATCCAAGAAGCCAAAACTCCAACAGCGGGTACATTTAATCCAACAATAATTTTAGAAACTCTGTCAAATATTCTACAACAAGATGGGAGAAATTAAGCTATACAATGGAACGCTCGTTCAATCAGAGAAAATAGGGAACAATTTCAACGAGAACTATGTGTTAATATCTCTTTATAAAGAAAGCACTTACAATAATAATAAAAAAGGCCTCCATAAATCATGTAATTTACTTACAGTTATACTAAATGTAACGATCTTTGTTGTACATTGGCTGTTAGGAGATTAACATAAAACGTCGAGTGTTATTGTATTGAATGTTATTGTCCATACCAAGATTATACCAACATTGTTTTACTGATTTATTTTATGATCCATTGTGAAATATGACTTTATTACTTTACTTGTTTAAACTAATGTAAATGTTGAAGCTGGCCGTATGGTCGATAGACCGAAGGCCATTAAAATAAATAAATAAAAAAAAAAAAAAAAAAAAAAAAAACTGCCCGGCTGCGTTCCGGAATGTGACCTTGGGCCGAGTAGCCCTCAGTGAAGGAAAGCAGCTTGCCGCTAGGGTGACGCGGTGGGGATGGTACAGTGGTTTGCGAGCTGTGGTTCCGTGGCCAGACGGCGGAAAGAAATGTGCGGGGACCAGCGCCGGTGCGGTGTGTGGTTGTTCTTGTGTTTCATGTCGTGACCCGAGTAGACGTAGGTCTCTGACGGCAAACAGGAAATGGTATCATCGCGTCAGACGACTTCAGGCGGCTGACTCGGCTCCTTCTGCTACGTAAATGGTAACCCCACCGATATGGTGATCACCGCAAAACATTATCATATTTATCAACCTAGTGACGCCATATAGAAAATCTCATTGCCTTGCCGAACTTAATGAATGGACATATAGAAAACCCTGAGAAGTGATGTAAAATTAACCCATTGTTGCATTTCAAGATGTTTGCTTAATTGTGTCATACTATTTTTAATAATATTTGATGATGAATATTATTGCAATAGACGTATATTAAAATCAAACATAGGTACAACGGTCTTTTTAATGTGCAAAGCAACATCCCGATTCCTCATAAGTCATTTCAATCATTATTAATATTTTATTGGTAATTTATCCAAATAAAAATTAATTCAGTTCATAATAAAAGGGATTGAAGGGATTAATCAATTTAAAGTAGTGAAAGTTCATAAAGTAAAAATAAATGAGTATGAAAAGTAAAATTCGACCCATACATGATCTCCATAGAAAATAAAAACAATACTAATGTATTAACGAAACATTATATCAAATTCAAAACTAAATTAATCTTACCTAATATAAGACAATATATCTATGGTTGGAAAATCAGATGATATCAGGAAGCTGTATTTAAACTTGCAAGGTGACTATGTCACCGAAATTATACCTTAAATCCCTTAGTAAGTATGTGAAAAATCATGACTTCCTACGAATACGCTGGTTTCTATGCCAGCGAAACAGAAAACGTTATTCAAGTTACCATTATTTCAGCACGTAATATCGTAACAGTTAAATCGTCACTAAGAAATTGATAAGATGCTAATAACAGTGTTACTGAAACAACTAAATAAAAATCAAATTTAATAATAACAGATTAGAGGTGAACAGCCGCATTAGATCAGATATTCTGCAAAAATAGCTATGTACATTTTACTAATTGTATTAACAGTTTTTTTATTTATTTTAGTTTTAATTCCAATGATACCTTATCATCTGGAATATTTTCGTTTAACTGTTATTCTGCTTGGTTTCTGTTATGTTATGCTAAAAGAACGATGAGTAAAAGCCGCAGTTCAGTTTTGTCATTTAAAAAATTAGTAGTTTTGGATGTTGCTGGAATGGTATGTCTCAGAACGCTCTCATATGGCAAGTTTCTTTCAGTATCGATCGTATCTTATTTTGTTTTGCGCACGAAAATTTTAGATAGTAAATTACATCACGTCTCCTAAAATTACTACTGTTCACTATTTGCTTTCCGCTCCTGAATTCACTTCACCGGTCAACCATTACTCAGTAAAGTGAGAAAAATGCAATTAATCAAGTCTTATTGGAAAAGTTTGATGAATGCTGGCGCGCAGTTCATTTTTATTGATGGCTGACAGAAATTTGTGATCATCATCCGCTAGCCAGAAAACTTCACACATATCATCCATTCACGTGACACTCTTATTGACTACGGATCTGATACGTCACAGGATTCCAATGTATTAAAAGTCATAATAACTGATCACTGTACAATCGCTTTTTACTTCGGAGGGATGCAAAAATAAATCACAATCAGAACAACAGCTTAATTCCACATAAACCATCAGAAACTATAAAGCGTCAATACCATCCCTTACCGAAAGTAGCCTAACAATTGCACGAAAATATATATAAAAAAACAGATCACAAATAAACTAGTAATAATATGGCGACTAGCATACCTAATAGAAGTTATTGATGATGTCAAGTAGAGCAACATTAATCTCTGTCTCCTTAAATCTAAACTTCATGACCACATTCTTGATGTCAGCGTTTACTACTTTCTATAATTATGAGAGTTAATTTGATAGGAAGTTTTGCCTAAACTACGACACGCAGACGGTGGAAAATCATGTAACACAAGCATACACGTATGATCTATTACCATTGCAAAATGGTAAGTATCAAACGGTAAGAAGGAAAAGACAACAATGAGTTGGGGAGTGAAAACCGTAATGAATTTTAGACCGAATCAAACATTATGACTGAAAAGAAACCAATCCTTCTATTGATCAATGAAAATATTCTCCACGCACAGTGATTAGCACGAATCGTAACATGCGTGTGTTACAGTAAAGTAATATGTTTATTTTGAACTATTTACGTATTACACCGCGGATAGTTATATAAAAAAAGATATTAGCATATTACGACGATAATATTTTTGGCTTGAGGTACTGTATATAAGGTGGAACAAAGCTTTGTTTAGTTATAACTGTTATACGAAAAATTCTTCAATTTGTTTTTATTTTAAAAGACTTATCGAAGTTCATCAAAATTTCTCCTCTTTAATCCAAGTCTATTCTGATATCATACAATAACGCTTTAAACAATCATACCATTTGCGTAGTAGATTCTTATATTTTTATCTTCCATTTATCTGTTTTATGTAATATCGCCTTGAAATGAGAGAAAACTAGGTATAATAAGCTAAATTGTTCATCACATCACATCTGCCTGTCTTTCAAAGTTGGAATGATCCCTTTTCCACGCCTCAGTAGCATATTTTTAGTGTCATCTTTAAGTATCTCGTTCATTTGATTTGTTATTTATAACTATTGTCTGAATTATTGTTTCTCGCGATTTTTAAGAAGTTATTTCTAGTTTTGTTTGTGTTGTTATAGAGAATAAATTCAATCTTTTCTGATTTGTTTATATGGGATTTTGTCCACCGCTTAACTGTTGCTTCTAGAGATAAACTGAAAAATTGAAAAGCACTACATTTGTCCTCACAATACAGCTAAGTCGTAATCGACATATGACTGAAATGTCTTGTAGCAATGCTGATTTGGTTTGTTCTGAAATATTGAATAAGCAATCGATTTTGTCATTCATACACAAACGAAGCAAACAAACTTGACAACGAACCAGTAGCAGATCTACGAATTTTCCGATCAGGGGCAAAAATTTTAGATTGCCGCCCCCTTCAAACATGAAATTGCCGCCCGGGGCAGTACTATTCTTTCATTTGCCACCCCTATTAAGCTACCGCTCGAATAAATCTAAGAAAAAGGTTGCCACCACACGAATTTGAAAATTTACCACCCATTCAAATACGATTTTGCAGCCCCCCTGAACTCGCCGTCAGGGCAGAGCGCCCTGGTTTGATCGCCACCCACCCCCCTTAATCCGGCACTGAAATGAACAAACTCTGCAACAATGAGGTAATTCCGTGAGGTAATATTTATATGGAAAGAAAAAATTACTCCCAGCAATCGCCAAAGTTGAAGGGATACAGGCAACAGCAACTAAAAGTATAATTCACAAACACAAAGAAACACCACATACAGGACCACGTTCTTTTTCAAACGTTACTTACAAATTTATTGGTGGTAGTTGGAAATAACATTGCTTCTCCATTATCAAGCTTTCCACAATCATGCACGTTTTTCCATCTTCATTAATCAAATATTTTACGGTCCTTGGATGATCTTGTGATTTTTTTTTGAAAGTCATTAAAGAATTAAATAAAATAAATATATAACACGTAAACACCACATATTCTAAACCTCGTGTACTCAGAGACAGCTGTAATAAATGGACAGGTGATGTGGTTTTTTTTTTTTTTTTTTTTTTTTTTTTTTTTTTTTTTTTTTTTTTAGCTTTGAAAAAATACGTCGTTTACATCCTACACCCTACAATCATTAGTCTGCTAAAACTGAGAAGTAAAAAATACGTATTCACAAAATTTTATTTTGTGATGACTACCTCCTCAGAATTTCTGTAGAAAATACATCCAGAAAACTATTTTAAAAAAGAAATTTCCTGAGTATATTGGGAACGAATAACGGTTGTATTATTTGTTATTTACATAATATTATAAACTTATTGTAACATTTTGCAAATAGTTTATCATTTTTGATAATGCTTAACAGCAAAATAAGGATAAATGATTAACATTATTTTTATGTTGCAGTTTGTTGTTGGTTCCAAGCATAGGAAACCAATAGCTGGTGCAAGTGTATCTGATTAAAATCTGCAGTTGGTTTATCTACGTTGACAACAGTGGAATCTTGAAAAACTTTGTGATTTCTATAATATCCAACGAAATTTTGTGGCTTTATTTAATTAGAAGAAAGATACTAAGCTGTCTGGAAATTAAACAAAAAAACAAACCAGCAACGAAGTCCGGCGTCACATTTTTAGAAGTAAAATCCAGCGTTTGCGGAACACAGGGACTGGAACTCACTACACTCCCCCGCCGGACGATTTAAGGACCAGCGGTTTAGCGCTAAGAGGACCGAAATCGTTAGCGGGCTTAAAACGTCAGCTCTGGAGTCCCGGGGTAAATTTTACTCTGTGTGAGGACTGGCGGGGGCAGCCCCGCTGGTCAGAGAGTTCTATTGTGTGAGGTCGAACAAACAACGCTCTCGCGCCAGCGGATTATCCGACATGCTGGCCATGTTCAGAGGACCAGCAGGAAAGTTGAGGGAAGTGCACCACTGAATTTGAGCTTAATTCTAATAACCGTCAAACAGCGCTACTATTTACAAACACAGAACTAATATTTTACTTCTTTATGTAAAATCTTAAAGTGGACTTAAGTTAAAAAAACTCACGGCGCTATCCTGTATTAAAGCAGGTTTAATATCAAAGATCTAAAGCATTTCAGCCAGTTTCAATCACCTTCCTTAAGTTTACTGTAAAAGATAACGAAAAGAAATTTCACTAATTTTGACAGTGCTTGTGTGTGATAAATACCTCACTTCGTTGCAAGCAGTTGTCAAGAAACAGTTTTTTAATCGTATATGGTTAAATATATCGTCTGGTGGACAGCAGAAACATACGTAAATATAGATGCTTGTATTATGTAGATTTTCCAGAGATATTAAAAAAATGCTAGAACTACTAGATGATTAGATCCTATTAGATCTTAAGTTTGCTTGCTTGAATAATCCTTTCTGTACTTCGTTGGAAAAATAAGTGAAAGAAAGGATGGGTTGTAGCCACAATTTCTCTTATCGTAGTTTCTCTATCTTTACTGTATATGAATGTTTCCACTGTAATACGTGTAAAAAGAACATTCTGAAATAAATCTGTAATGAAATTTCGATTTTGCTTCTTGTGATAGCAACGCCTGTTTTCCAGCTCTTCCCAACCCAAGTTCTTTAATATAACACTTCCACTAAGTCACCAGCCTCTTGAACGTCCAGGTAGTAGACATTCCATGGAATGCTTATTTTGTTTAAGAACTTCATCCTCCAAATAAATTCTGAGAGTTCCCTGGGACCTTCTTATGGTATGTATGGAGGAACACTTAACTTTACTCTTCCTGGTTATAACTGGATTTCATATAGTAGGCCTATGTATAATGCTCCTCACGAATTTTTTTGAATTCTACCACGATTTGTAAAATCTGAAAACAAAGCACAGATATTTAAAAAATGTATCAAATGATTGCACGAACGTAATTATTATAGCAAATCTTAGAAGTTTATAACGGGTAATAATTTTTCTAGAATTTTCAACGATGATGATTGATGTCATCAATTTTATCTGCATCTGATTCTTCATCTGGTTTTTACAGACATACCCATACCTTGAAAATGCATGTTAGATTTTGTTGGTTGCAACGAGGGGAATGAATCTTTAGATGAAGAACTCGCGAGCGTTTTTCAGCTTCGGTACAGAGCAATGTATGCCTCCTATCGACGGAGTCAGATAATTATGTAATAAAATTATTATTTTTTGTTCAGTAAGCTCCTTACAATGCTAAGTATGTACTGCAGTCTGATTTAGACTAAAGACTAAAAATAGATTTAACAGGGGAACAAGTGTCAAATTGCAGTAATTATTTCAGAGAGATTTTCTGTCCTTTTCAAGAAATCCAGTATATAATTACGAGATTATTTCGTGAAAAAGAATAAGTTACAATTTAAAAAAGAAATACGGAGATAGCAGCATTTTTTCCTGAAAAATTTACAGTCCACGATACCTTGAAACCGTCTGTCAAATTAGTAACGACATAGAAATTTTTCGGACGTAAAAGCATCACTGGCTACTTCCATCTTTAGTGGAGTTCTTTAGTTCAGCAAGTGAATACTGATTTCTATATTCACGAATCACCGTTCCCCATTAAAAAAGAACTGAAGACTGGCAAACTCGCCTACCTTTACCATCAATTGGACCCTTGAACTTTTATATTTCAAACAACCGCTGAGTTCACATTACTTTATTTTTAACAACAATTCCCCATGGCATCTTTAACATTCCATACGACTACTTGATTATTTTCTGTGTATATGTATCTCGTTGACTAACATCTTATGATAGATTGGTATTTTAATAAATGATGTAACTTGAACCACATCTGCCTTAATTTTAATCAGAATCGTCCAGAATTTGGAAAACAGCTGTTTCGGCCAAAAATCGGAAAAATATCAAATGGTCTAAGTGATCTGTAAGGGGAAATGTTCTTTTTATGGTAGTAATACATCTGAGGCAATCCACAGGACTGGTGACTCGTTGTAGGCAATCTCCACCGATCACGTGCCCGTCCTACGGAGTGTAGCAGCACAACGATCATCGCAGACCATCACGAAAATGCGACCAGCAATCGTGAAGGAAATGGTAGAATGGGCGATCATGTGGAGGCCATAAAGTGCTCCGAATATCACTCGCCCCCTTCGCTGGACTCAATCGAACGTCTCCACATAGACGAAGACGGAAAATCGTTTTCACTGCTACATTTGAATCATGTAGCTAATAATTTCATAAGAAACTTTCACCGCCTTATAGCCGGTAAGTATATAAATGACGGTTATAGCGTTCCCTTTTTACGTATGCCAAATATGGTGTTTCTGGTCCTTCTTGCAATTGCTGCTTAGGCCATTTACAGTTCTTGTAAATGCCCGTAATGTCTGCTGTGTTACTTATACAAACTGTGAAGCACCATGTCTTACCTTATCTAAAATGAAATCTTGAAAAACAATCACATTAACAATCCTTTATGTATTTTGAATTTAATAAAAAATAAAAGAATAGTTTCCTTTCTATTAGCATCACATCATCTGGTTCGGCTCTTTGTATTAAAACGTTTATTCACAAATCGCCAACACAATTCTCAGATCCTGTAATTTTCATAATCTACTAATATATTTCATACGTTAAGTTTAACGGATTGAGGTCCTTAATTCATGTCTTTCTCACACATAGTACTAGCATAATGAGTATATTGAAGTGTCACGCTAATTGCAACATCAGAAAATTTTTAATTAATTTAATTTATTAAAAACTTATCAATTATTAATATTTATCATGAGGGATGTGAATTGATCATCAAGGCACCAATTTAAAATTACTATTTATTAGATCACTCATATGGGTGTATTAATTAATTATACGTGATTAAGAGAGGTGATTTGTTATTGTAAACTGTCCGGCATACATTGTTGTTCATCAGGGTCGTTACTGGGCTAGAGGACGCGGTAGGTGAATGCACTCAACACACACAATACCGTTTGTTGCTCCTGTGACGGCAGCTGCGGGCAGGTCCGTGGTGGCGCCTCTTACGACACAACTGCGGGAACTGGTCTCATCAGCTCACGGGTGGCGTCGTGTTCGCCTCACGTTCGACGCAGCACAGACGTAGTGACCCCTCAAGCAGCTAGGACGGGAAGATGTCGACGCAGTCTGGCCACGAACCTGCTCCTTGCAGATACGGACTGGAAAGACTCTTCCAGCAGAAGCGCGAACTCACACTCGCACTCGCGTATTCTTCCAACGTCTGTGCGTACAGCCAAGAGGTGCACACCCGAGTGTCCTCCAAGCGAGTCCCGCCACCCCTCCGCTTAGCGGTCCAGCGGATTAGGGGAAAAGCGAGGGGAGCCACATTCCTTCGCCGATAGCTACCTGTCCTGTCTGGCTCCTAGCAAACTTACGTGGTTGCATCATCACATGGCTGTAATGTGTCATTACAATATATATATATATTTAAAACTGCAGTCCATGTGAGTTAAGTATTCCAGAAATGCAACAAACTTTATAGTTTGATCACCAGAAATGATATCTGCTATCCGTTAACCAGAGATAAAGTCTCGCCGCCACTCAGAGGAATTTATCACACACACGTAATTGGTACAAACTCAAACAAATAATTTCCTCACAGAGGAATTTATCATACGCAAGTGTTTAGTACAAACTCATCCAAATAGTTTCCTCACAAGGTCCTCAGGATTTCAAATGAAATGGAGTTAATTTTTAAAGTAATGGTATTTAGTAAATCGTCTGGAGCTCTCTGAAATCACAGTTGTTCTCTGACGTATTGTTTGAGACAAATAAATATATGAATACTAAAAGAGCACTGTAGCAGTACATACATCTTTAAGGCATCCCGCAAGCTTCAGTCATTTTCCTTGCCAATGTCTGTCGATCTCTGCTTCAAGATATCAGCTGGTCAAAATTAACATTGTTTGGTATTGAGAACAAATAAACGGTGTTGTTTTAATGGAGACGGGGATTGATAACACGGTCCCAGTATTTCGTTAAAGATGGCGCAGAATTTTGCTGTTTTGGAATCAGGAATATCCCTGACCAACTCGTAAGAACAACACAAGGCTAACCGACCATTCAATTAAAATCACTAATACCTCTTACCGGACTCCTATAAGTCAGACGTGGGCTGATTGTGGTAAGTGAGCGGAAACGCTATGGCTTCACACCGGGAAGATGTGGGTTCGAATCCCCGTGCAGCCGTCCAGATTTCCGTTTTCCATGGTTTCTCGGAATCACTCTAGTGAATGGTGGGATGGTTACTTGCAAAGGCACAGACAAAATTTGTTGCCGTAGTCATTTCCTACCTCTAAAGTCCTTTACGTCGACGATGCGTGAAGTCACAAGCAAAAAAGTGGCACGTGAGGTCATGGCTTATGCCCCTTCGCTACCGGCGTTGGCAATTAGGTACTTCTTCTGGTATAATTTAGTTAGAAAGGTTCGCGACCACCATTTTAATCGTTGCTTTTTTTTTAAAAAAAATGGAATTTGGATATACCAGCCAGACAGTGTGCAAAAAGTATTTGTGCCTCTTGAAATGTGTACATATCTTACCATATCATCATAATTATTATTCTGTGCGTGATAAGTACAAGAAAAGACGTAAAATAACTAAACGTTTAATTAAATTTACAATTGACTTCGATGAGACTCGAACCGGCGATAGTGTAACGGGGGGCCAGCTGGGAAAACCATTGCGGAACTAAGTCTGGCCTGCTGCACTTGTTAGGAAGGCGATTTCGTAGATGTCGAGTGCCTGCTGGACGTTCTGCGACCCAGATCCCTGTCTTTCTTCCAAAATAGATATTACAGCGCACTTACTATCATGACAAAATTCTGCTACGATTCTTCTTTACGAAACTATTATTAGAAACAAACATAAGTATTTGGTCTGTGTGTCTTAAAACAATTTCGTAGAAAACATTATGATTTGTATATTTGCCGAAATAACTGGTAGATTGCATATAATCCCCTGGTATTTATAAGGTCGAAAATTGGTAATTAGTTTATTAAGTGATTGGGAGGTTTTACTAAGTAATACTAACAAAATAAATGGAACATGCATTTAGTGATTATTTTGTAATTTATTTTCTAATTAAAACAAATCAGAACACTAAATTTACAATAAAATGATGCTGTCACAAAAGAAGGTTACATTACTTTACTGTTACTATTCCAAAAAGCCTTTGCGTTAACTTTTGTGATGTGAACAGACATCGTTTATCACTCATTAAAAAAATCCGTTTACACGAAACAGATGTTGATGGAATACACAGTCTTTTTAATAATAAGTTAATAGAAATATTCTCTTTCTTTCATCTCATCACACAAAAGGGTTCAACATTCTCAACAGAAGAATGTTGGCTAAATATTTAACCACCTCTATAACAGCCGAACCTCTTCTACCGAGAAACTTGGACCCTCTTGTGTGCTTGGATGAAAGAAGAGAATATTTCAAAATATCTATAAGTCATTACTAAAAAGACTATACATTCAAGTGACTTCTTTCATTTATTAGTTACTAAAAAATTTTTAAACTGCATACCAATAAACACTTCATAGGTTACAATAAAAAATATCTTTCCACATAGTATAATCGCGCTATGCTCTTCGTTTTTTCGCTACTCCTTCCACAGTAAGCTATGGATGGTAAACAGTATACAAAAAGAATAAAGTAGACCTGCAGTGAGAAAATGTACATTGCATCTCACCTTGGCATTATAATATTTTTTTATCTCCGCCATTTGTTTTAGTACTACTTGCAATTACTCCCAAAAAGCCCATTAAAAATTACTACAATATTAGTGTTTATAAAAAAGTTTCTGAGAAAAACATACTTGTTTAAAATATTTCGTGATTTCCTATGCTTTGTTCAAACTTTCTTTTAGTAAGCTTTCCTTTTTCTTATTTTCTGTCTATAGAAAAGGTTACCTGGCTCTAATAAACTGCCACAGAAAATAAATCGTAAACATGGGATACTCTTCTCCTTACATGAATTTATGTATTTAACACTCGTTAACAAACAAATAGCAACATGTAAATTTAAACATACGTCGCATGTATCTGTGCCTCAACAGACAATACTCTCTTACCTTACGTAGCAGTTAAAATATAAATGCAAATAAAATCAAATGCAGTTATTTGTTTGAAATTTCCTGGTAGCTGTGAGTGTAATTAAAACTTTGGACATTACCGGCACTTGCCAATGTTTCTGGGCTATTCAGTTCATGTCCAATCACCAGGCATAAAGCATTTTATTAGCGTGGATTGTGATTAACGCGATGTTTTACTATCTGTTGACAGTACGAATCAATAGCATTTTTTTGTGCCGTCTGTCTTTGATGACTTATCAATAGAGAGGTGCAATGAGAAAGTAGAAAATTTGTTGTTAGAGAGTACGGAGAGTGGACATGAATCCTGCATTCGACCAACCGGTAGCCAAGCGTTTTTAAAAGACTTTGTCCCGGTCATCACGCCTCCGTTATCCTCCGCTCCCTGTCTCGTGCCCCTCCTTGGCACCTCCTTACAGCCTTCCGCACCATAAACTCCCATTACGGGGCATTATCTGCGCACACAAACGATGCAGCTTACAAACACTCCATCAGCGGCAGGGCGCCGGTTCGCCTGTTCGCGACAATCTGTTATTAATAGCCGAGATACTTAGAGGCACAGCCGGCTGCGTCCTATCGCAGGAAATGCCCCTAAGCCGCCCTCGATTACGTCACGGGGACAGGGGCTTACCCGCCGACTTGATTATTTCTGGAAAGGAAGGCCTGCATAATGCCGGCTCAGAGTCCACTACCAGGTTGCTTTCCACAGCAAGAAATTTACCAGCTACAACAACCTAAAATGACAGTGTTCTTGGATGATTTCTTCTCGTTGCACAGTATCGAAAATGAAGTAAGTAATATGTTCTACTGCATGATATTTTTTACCTGCACCGTAATACGCTAACTAATGATCTAGAATAAAGGAATTATTTGGGTGATTGAACGTTTACGGTGTCCCGATTTAGTATGTTTAGCAAGTTATCTTACTTGAACACCGATTATTCATTTACATCCCACAACTTCGTTTTGAGTAATAAATATTCTTCACGAAATACATGTACGCAAGATTTTTACTAAAGGAAGTCTAATTTACATCAGTAACGGTAATTGGTTGATGTGATTTGTCTGTTGAAGTTAATTTCTTTATTCGACACTCGGTCTATAGGCCATACAGTCAAACAACATTACACATAGTGTTTCTTTGTTTAAACAAGTCACAATTAAAATAGTAATTTCAGTTATAGCTTTAGCACAGTAATAAATCTATAAAGTGAATATTATACAAAACATTATAAACAGAAATAATACAGATATCTAACAATAAACAGGTCTATATATACAAAACAAAAACCGGATAAATTTGAACTAGAAATACTCAGAAATTAACATTTATTTTCAGCTTAGGCCTATTCAAGCGAGAACCATGTCTCCGCTTATATTTCTGTAGTTCAGATTACCATCTCCTGATTATTCTATTACTGGTTTTGTGTATAAACTACTGTTCAATTTGCATTTCCTTAGAAGAATTCAGTGCCACTAATGAGACAAAAGTTAAAAAAAGCAATATCCGCAACTCTCTGCCATCTTATTGCGTCTTATCTTGCCCTGACGATAGCTCGTTTATTCTTTTTCCGTTTTGTGCGTCATTACTATTTACCGGACCTCGAATACCAAAGATTGCTTCTTAGAGTCATATACACTTCAAAAATCATAGCACTGTGTTAAAACTTGGAAGAATTGCAATAAAAACTGCTATTAAAAAATTTCCTCATTTTATTATCACTTCTATCATGGGACCATCAGTTAACCAATATAGTCTTCACAGACTTGTTATTCTTTACTTTCAAATGGGTTAAATGTATCCAGTCCTTTTTTCGACTTCAAGCATTGTCTTTACAGAAATATATACTATGTTTGGCCCAACACATATGTGAGAAGATACAGTACTAATACACAGGGAGAGAGAGGTAAAGAGAAAAAATTATCTTACTTTATGCATGGCTAGGTTGAGATATTGGTGCAGCTTCACTACTGGAACGCATTGTAGAACAGTATTTCGTACGAAGATAGCACTGAAAAAATTGGCTGGTCCAAACTGTGACAGAACTCACGTGAGTACGGCTCATCCCAAAGCAGGCACCAAATATTGTGTTTCACTATCGGACAACTGTAGTTGGAGCTACCACCCTTGACAGACAATTCAAGAGGCATATCACCTCTGGCTGGTACTCAAAAACCAGAGAGTTGAGCCTCTTGCTCCCCTACAACTGGCGAGACTTCTTTACTGAAGTTGGCCAGACAGTATGGCGGGTGATGTAACAGCGTCAACCCGCCAAATGTATCAATGGCCGTGCTTGGGTTTAATTTTTAAAATATATTTATCCAGGTCTTCCTTATCCTACTGTGTTAACTCCCGATATTCTAAGATAACGTTCTGAATTTATCCTTACTGTTATTTTTACTGTTGTCTAATTGTTTTTCCTTTTTTGTCCTTTAAAATTATTACTAAATATTAATCACCACTTCCTCCTTTGCAATCCCCTCGCATTTCAGGCTTCTCAATTCAGAGTAACTGCCTCTTAATTACTGATATAAAATGTTTGAATCATTACCAATTTCCAGCGTTCTCTTAGGAAAGCATTTGCCACTGATAAAAGTCTTCTTATTTCAAATAATTCTTTTAATTAAGTGCTACACGCAAATTTGACTATGGATTTCTCGTTCCTAACTGCACTTATGAGGACTAGAGAAGCCTTCGGTCGTTTTTCCTTCTTCCTTGTAAATTCCTTTAATTAATTTACTAAAGTTTGGCACTATTTATGTAATGAAATAACATCACAGATAAACATAAAGAAAATAGGGTAAGAGAATCAGCATGAGAAACATACATCGCGATTTTTCAGCATAAATGTATTTAAAAAGTTACAAACGATGTAGTGATGAGAATCAAAATCTATAAAATTAGTAAGTAGAACGAAATAACAAAGGATAGAGAAAATGACTCATCACTCATGAAAACCAGTGAAAAACGTATGATACGAACAAAAACATAAGCGGTTTTCCACCTTTCTCATGTTATAGGGACTGAGTCATATGATTCGCTAGGTGTGCAGACAGCGAAGTTTACCACAAGCCACCGTTGAAATTAATATTGCCTCAAAGCCATTTTCCAAAATATTATAACTGAGAGAGAAATCTTTTAGTTTCAAATATTGATCTAATGATTAGAAAGAACTTTTTAAAACTCTATGTGTGGAGCACAGTACTTTACGGTAGCGAAACATGGACTTTAGGAATACCGGAAAGAAAGAAAATTGAAGCATTTGAAATGTGGTGCTGCTACAGAAGAATGCTGAAAATTAGGTGGACAGACAAAGTAAGAAATGAACGAGTTTTGGAAATGATTGGTGAGAAAAGAAGTTTATGGAAGAAGCTTACAGAAAGAAGAGACAGGCTGGTAGGTCATATTTTAAGAAATGCTGGATTGGTTAATTTGTTTGTTGAGGGAACAGTCGAAGGTAAGAACTGTAGAGGAAGACAGAGATTAGAATATATGAAACAGATAATTGAGGACGTGGGTTGTAAGGGATATGTAGAAATGAAGTGGTTAGCATAGGATAGGAAGGGGTGGAGGATTGGATCAAACCAGTCGAAAGACTGACGACAGCAAAAAACAAAAAAAAACGTTTAAAATAATTCAGTGATATATCTACGGTATATTAATAGACCTAGGATGGCATTACTAAGGTATCAGAATTCTATATATTCAACTGCATTAATTATTTCAACTGCGAGAAGGGTTGCGTCAGACAATAATGAATTGACAGCTTGTAATACCAAGCAGTTAAATCAGGGGATACCTTTTTATTTCTCAGCGTGGCCATGTCACCTCAATATGAAAAGGAAATTTTCACTAAGGTAATATAAGCTATGTCAAAATTTATAATTTCGTTGAAATGTTTCTTCTTTTCTTGATCCGTGAACACACAGACAAAAATTCCAAAAATTACCGAAATGGCCCATTCTGTCATGAACGAAATCATTTACTGATGACGTAAGTTATCAGTGTGTGTAGTTTCACTAAATATTCCGTGAGTCGCGCATATTATTCCAACATTTTCTATATTGGTCGCTGTATCTTCGAGAACTATGTTACTAATCTGTGTGGTCGACATAGCACCTGCCAAGTCGAGTAAACGGTGGCCCACCCTTTTCTCGAAGTGATTCGGGTCAGTTTTCTATCTCAATTTCTTCGGTCGTATTAATATTCCTATTATGAATAGCTATCATCAATCTTAGAAAACATACTAAATTCTGTGTTTTCACCAGTCGTAGAAGACTGAAATTTGGTTCGCAGATAAAATTTTACCCCCATATCATAAGAAGAGGCTGAAACTCGTAAATTTCCATATATCTGCCCCATACCAAGCTCTAACGTGAAATCGCTTTCTACTTTATATTCCTAATATGAGATTTTGAGGGAGTTTAATATGTTTAACTAATGTGTTAAGCTTTTCTTCCTTTCTTTCCTTACTTTGGAAGCTACTGAAAATCAATTTTTTTATTTTTTTTTACCACGGTTCTCAATATTCCACCGTTTTTCCAGAAATCCTAGAAACAAACAAATTGCTACACGTATATGGTTTTATCGCTAAATTGTAAAGAAAACTCGAATATTGATGTTTTCCCGTATTTCTTTAATTACTACTCCAAACAAATAAAAATCTGCAGCATATTTGCGGATTAGGTGCTTTATTGTGGGTGTACTTAAATGCCTAAGATTTCTTTAATGCATACAGATCAGCAAATTTAACTAATGTCTTAAATTTTATTTTGTCCCTGTGCTCAGTTCTTGCTATTTATTTATGGTGATAGTTAAACAAGCGGCAATCTACACTGTTGGGCTACAGCGTATACCCATTTTTTTTTTTTTTTTTTTTTTTTTTTTTAATGGAAGTCATAACATATATGATTTACTCTAAGACTTTTCAAACCCGAAAAAGTGCGAAGGAAATCTGGGCTCCAATGTATTTGTAAGTTTGATAGAGCAACACATTTAAGGTATTTATATACTTTTATTAAAAATGTCATGCATAATGGCCAAGCCACCAGAATTTTTTTTATATTCTAAATAAACGATCTATAACACAGAGAAAAACAATTCTGTGTTAGAAAGTGAAGTGAATACACACTGAAAAGTATAGACTTCGCTTAGAAGAAGATCTCATAACTTTTCTCACTACACATGCAATAGTCTTGGCTTATTTTTACAAGATTTTTTTGTGGTGTACTATATACTAATTCTTGGGAGCATCTTTGGCAGCAAGTACCAAATCCGGCACGAAAGTAAAATCAGATAAGATTGTGGTAGATTGATGGTCTCAGATGATAATTATGGTTTAAGATGGACTCTATCTAATGAGAATGATGATTATAAGAAGGATGATGATATAAATGCATTGAGAAGCATCACCAAGGATGATAAGATTGGTAATAGCTATGAAAGATCTACGAAGTACTTTTGTCAATAGTTTGACTTCAAATGTGAGGAAGTTAATTTGCGTAAAAATATTTTCTGCTGCAGCCAAGGAAAAAAAAAAGTTTTTGAAGAAAAGTTATTTTCAGCGCAAAGTCGTTTAGTAAATGTATGACTAAGTTCCAGGAAAGTTAAATGTTGATTATAGAATCTATGGTTTTCCTGAACATAGAAAATTAATCTCAGGTATAGTACAGGCTCTCCATTCAGATAAAAAGAGTATGCGTAAAAGGTAAAACTGTAACCGGTGGGTGAACGTTAAAAGTCATCTCAAGTATAAAAGATGATATTAACCATAGTTTTTCTGTTGGGAGCAACCGAAGAAGACGACCAAAATAAATCTAGAATAATTTGGAATTAAGTTGAGAGACAATCTGACAGTAAACATTCAGTGATTAGGTTGCGGTCACTGGATGAAGGTTATAAATCGCATACGGTGTCAAGTTTTGTGATTCCTTTCACTCCAAAAAACTGCGATATAAAGAAATTGTAATCCAAAACTTGTGTGTTTATTCATTTCCGTCAGCAACGTTCCCTGCGATGCCAGTATATTATTGAGATCCCCAGGACAACACGAGTGGAGGTGCTGTTTCGGTGGCTGGTGTGGTAGCTGGGAATTTACGGCACGACTCACACTTTCGCTGTAGCGCCAAGATTAATTATGGAACTTAGTGGTGCCGAGCAGGGTTTTGCGGAGAGGATATATGGGAAAACTCGTTGCTTGTGATCCGACGTGTCGGAGTATGAGTGTGTTTTAATGCATGCCGTAAAAAAAAAGGACGGCAGTGAGCTAGACAGGAATTAATTAAAAGTGCAGTACTGAACTGGCTTAGAATAAGTATATAATTTCTAACAGAAGCGAGAAAAATCTTTTCCTGCACTTCAAGCAAATCGGTATTAGAGCTGTGGACTGTTTGCGCTCAGAGTCATCTGACAAATTTTTAATTAAAGCTCTCTCAATCTTGACAATGAGTAATAAAATTATAATTTAAAAAACTAAAATACAC
Organism: Vandiemenella viatica; assembly: GCA_031002005.1. Lineage (NCBI taxonomy): Eukaryota > Metazoa > Arthropoda > Insecta > Orthoptera > Morabidae > Vandiemenella > Vandiemenella viatica. The sequence goes on along the minus strand of JARYHS010009186.1, from coordinate 174,814,582 downwards.
GCTTTTGTAGCAATGTGAACTATATAGTTAAAAATAATTTTTAAATACAAACATTTTTGTTGATAAGTACTAGGATGTCTCAGAATTCAGTGCAAAAGTTTTTAATAAGCTTAAAATAAAAGTCACTGATTAAAAAAATTAACATTAATGTAAAAAAAGGTGCAGGGTGCTTGATATCATTAATTTATATTTCTTTATCGCTAGCTGTTGGTGAAGGTAGTGTCAACAATATTAATATTAGAAATGCGAAAGTAACTCTGTCTTTATATCTCTCTGTATATTTGTTACTTTTCTTCGGCTAAAAGGCAAATCCGATAGTGGTAAAATTTGACAAGGAGATGTGATTTGGCATTAAGAGCAACGTAGGATACTTTTTATGTATAAATCGTTCATGTTGTCATGTAATTTTGAAAAATTACCAAAACGACGATAGATTGACGCTTAGAATGTGTAAGACTCTGTAGCACTGTTCGGTATTGTAGGCTGGTGGTTAAGTGATTAACGCGCTTGCTTACAAATGTTTTGACCGTGGTCTCTCGTTCAAATCCCGATAGAGGCTGTAGCGGTATGTGCCGGTGGGGAAGTAAGGGTGAAAACCATTTACTTCCTTTTATAATTCAAAGAAACCCTAGGCTGCTAATTTATTGGGTACTCTTCTTACAATTGCCAACATATTAACAAATAAACAAAGCATTAAAACACAACCACTTTAAAATTAATCTTGAAACAAACTCCCAATGTTAATTGGCAAGCAAGAAAGCTTCACACTTGATTTTTTAAAATGAAAGTTCCCTTCACAATGATCGGGGACCATAAATCAAATACAGTATTGACATTAATTGTATCCGATCTCAAATGCCGGGCGCCAGGATAATTTAACTTATCCACCAAGTGTGGCTTTAAGAAAGTCTGCCCCAGCTAGCTCAATATTTGGGGGGTGCGAGAACTCCTAATCATTCAGTGGTCGTTACAGGGCTGTACTCAATGACCGAATAAAAGTACCACACTGCACTGTAGAAATTATTACCGTGACGGCGATGTGTTTCCCGCGACGGCGGAATTACTATAGCCCCTTGGCTATAGCGGACAATGCACCACGTCCGTCAGCAAGCGTACTGGATGCGTGCACAGCGACCTCACTGTACAAGACACGGTTATTGACCCTCAGGTTCGATGCCAAGACGGAGCAATCTCCAGCTTCGGAAGATCCACTCCTTCCAGTCTGAAGGCTCGGAGTCAAGTCCTCACCCGCGTCCGCCGGAAAAAGCCTCCTCCCGTCGCTCGTGGTTTACATAGAGAAAAAATACACCGGCATTACAAAATGCAAAAGATAGTCTCTCTCGATTGGTTCTGCCATTTTGAAGCTCCTACTTCCGGCTGTCACGATAGGCGAACCTTGTCTTTCTCTATTCGTGCGAACTCGGGATAGCCTCGGACTTATTCGTCACCTGTGACCTCCAAACTGCCCGTCCGTAGACCTGGGGCTTGGATAGTTTATTCACTCGAGTGTACAGTCCCCCGGAGCCAAGGGATTATACGCTTGACCAAATGCGTGCGAAAGGGTAGCTGGTGTCCATTGTCCCTGGCAGCCGCCGGCCTGTCACAACAATCTGGCGCGTCTAGCTCAGGTCCCACAAACACTGACCATCCTCTCCGATAATTTCCTTTCTTATTCTTTTTATATATAAAAATATACAAAATATTATATACAAAAATGTACGGAATGATCCATATTTGGTCATTCTGCTACAAGGCAAAGATTTTTGTGAATTGTTTTTGATCGTATGAGCTACGTCTGGACGGTCAGTTTTTCGGATTCCATGTTATACTTTAGACACTACAAATTTAGGGGTCCAATGCTTGGCAAATCGTACGTGGTCAACAATACTGTAGGTGTACAAATTTTTACGCTACATTGATCACTCAGCCGTTGTTTCTCTCGCATTCACTAATAATACTATGTATGTGAAAGTAAGTCTCGACAAAAGGCCTATACCGATGATAATGGAATTTGACAAAAAATACTTTGTACCTGTAGGAAAGACGCAGGACATTTTTTTTTCGGTTTGAATAAAATTTTTAGTCACGAAGTTTTGGGAACTTATTGAATAGTGACAGACAGACGGATGCATGTGTTAGTCTGTAATGTTTCGTTGGTTGCTCAAGCTGTTCTTCTCGCGCAGTGTGTTAGTGTATGATTTGTCAACAGAATTCATTTATACATAAAACTTATTATTTAATATAGATGTCGATTTGCTCTGCGCTGTACTATTACTTTGTGTCTACCTAAAAGTTTCTGTAACCAGTTTATTTTGATTTCTTTTCTGAAATGGCTCACGGGCGTAAGCCTGGCATATGGTGTAGGTCTAGAAGAGCACGAGCAGGTAAAGTTATTAGAACTCAAGAATCTTCTGCTGATGCTGAAGAAAGAAGAAACGCCAAACTGAAAAAAAAGCTGCCCTCAGTTAAACAACACCCATATCCCCGCAAATTTGTTTGTTTCTCTGTTTTTAATATGTTGGAAATTGATTATCTTCATGATACAAGTTCGACGGTAGAATGAAATAGTGAAGGCTTTCCTGTCATATTATACTGATATTATGTTGTTTGGGACAAATCTTACATTACTAACAGCTTTCTATATCCAATTTTGGCAGTAAAATTTTAAGTCCACACATACAAAGTGGCGGGTAACAGCTAGTTATGTATAAGTAAATAACATCCAACGCATTTTTTACATTAAAGTTAACTTTTCAATCAGTGACTATATTCTTATTTTAAGCTTACTCAAAAAGTTATACTGGATTGTGGGGCATCCTAGTGTTGTGGAACAAAATTTTTAAATATAAAGATTATTTTAACCTTTTAGTTCACATTGCTACAAAGCGTGTATTTTAGTTTTTTAAACTATATTTTTTACTTTTAGCTCACAATGAGAATTTCGGGACATGAAATTATTGTATTGTCAACGGTTCTTAATACGTGTGCCATATAACAAATTACAAACAATCAAGAAGTCAAGAAATGGGTGAATACTGAAAAGAAAGATTCAATTGCATTCAACCATTTTCCTATTTCTGCCGTCAAAGTAATGAGAATACCAGGACCTAGCTATGAAATTATTGTATTGTTATCCGTTCTCAATATTTGTGCAAACTTTCAATTAGTTCTGAAGTCAGGAAGTGGGTGAACATTTAAATTAAATGTTCCATTGCATTCAGTCACTTTTATATTGTTAGTGTTAAAGTAATGAGAATATCAGGTCATAGATATAAAATTGTTATATTGTTCATTTTTGAGATATTCTGGTCACAATGTCTTTCAAGTGTTTACGCTCATTCACTCATAAGGAAAATGTACGCTTCAACAGTTAGACGTACTTATTTCATTTCTTGAAGTAAAAATAAAACTTCAGGAGATCATTAAAATCACTATCAACAGGTTTTAATGAAACGATTGAAATTTTTCGTATTTAACGATTGGGAAGCTGTTCAGTTCTGCATTTGATTTTTGGTTCATTGTTGTTTTAGTACAAAAAAGTTGCATTTCAGATTTGGAAGATTGCTTTTGAAACTTACTTTTTCCTCAAATTATCACACTTCTACAGTTATATTACCATCAACTATTACGAAAAAAATGAAAATCTCGAACTAGTGAGTGATTGGTAACGTTTGGAAATGCATCAGGGAGAGTACGTAGTTTAAATTTACACTTCTGTAATCAAAATTTCTGTATTCAAAAATTTCCATGATCTCTTCTGGGGTCCGAATTCTTTTACTTTCTTAGTTAAATAATCTTTGTAAAACATACTACACATAAAAAATTCAACTGAACAACAACAAATAAGCAATTTGTTCATTTAAGCGACAAAGCAATTACTGCGTTAGCATCTTAGTTAACACGTGCAGTTCAAGAAGAAATTGAAACTTTACTAAAACCATTCATGCCGATGCCGGACTCGAACAGTTTACCTCGGAGCGCAAGAGTTAGGTGTTAACTAGTATGCTTCCAGATCTCATATTACCGACCTATGACCGATCTGTGATAGAAACAGATTTTGAGAAGTTCTAAAGATGGACGCTAACAATCACGGATGTGGCTATAGGGAATAAGTTCTCCTCATTCATAAATTTCCTGATTGTTGTTTCGAAATTTAAGTCTTACAGACAAAAGTAACTAGTAGCGAGAAACAAATGGCATTAGATACACTTGTTAAATTTTTGCATTCCAGTGTTTATGGATTGTTGCGGTTTTCTAATGTATTTCTAGTTATTCTAAGCTGTTGAATTTCGATATAACTGCTGAACCAATATCTGTTGTAATACCTGCTCAAATACAGTATTTTTTGTGAATACGGTATCCTTTGTGTTGTGTATATACAGTTTTAAATATTCTAAAAGTATAAAAATATGTGTATTAGGTATCTGAGCAAGAATTTTCTGCCAAATTTTAGCCATAATTTTAGTTTATACAACGAATCGTCTGTTTTTTTTTTTTGTTGGGGGGGGGTGATATGTGAGCCTCAGTTTTGAATAGTCGCAGAACTAGACTTCCTGCGGCTCATAGTACTGTCTTCGCAGCTATGTGATTTGAATAAGTTAGGAGGAAATACAGCGATGATCTATTCAAAAATTTCGAATACATAAGAGCGTGGTGATGCCTGAGTACAACAGATCTGGTAATTTCCTTTGTTACTATCAGTTCTAGTTTACAGGTAGTGATAAAATAATGTGCAGATGAGAATGTTTATTTCTTCAAAAAACTTCCCAAAAATTATTTCTGCCAATAGCAGAAATAATTTTTGGGAAGTTAATTGCACCTGACTTGATAATATGTCAATAACATATTATCAAGTCAGGTGCGATTATCTATGATTTGGCGAAATTGTGGATTCACTTTCATATTTAACTGGCGACTTCTCGCTTTTGTAAATGTGTAAGGACTAACACATTTACAAAAGTGAGATGTTTGTTTTCTGCCAACAGATATGACTTGTATAATGATTTGCAATGGTATGATAACCATTCATCAGAGAATACTTTGTAAATTGTTTGTATTGAAATGATGTGCAACGTGACATTGATTAATCGAAATAAATGAGAAAACAAAGAGTTTGATCCAGTATTTGTATTATTTACAATCGCACTTTTGAATCCCTTGGTGAAATGAGAAAAATCTATAAAACCGAAACATCGTTTAAAAATGATATGATTGTTTCTCTAAATATTGGTATGTTCGAGCGAATGTACTTTATTTGTTTTCCCAATCGTTCTATTTGTTGGATATACGGCCAATAAATCAGCGGTGCACGAATTCAACGTGGCTTCATTACAGATAAAATTATTGATAGACGTAATTCACTCAAATGTTCCCTGTAACGTATTTTCCAAAAAACATTACACAAGGCATGACAATAAATAAAGGACTGCGCTCTTTGCGGCAGAGGGGTTGGCGGAAACAGACTTGCGTTTTATAGTTTTCTGATTTATCTGTTGATTTATTGGGATTGCAGCAGTCACGAAACATTCGCAGCGGAGGCTACCCACCCTCCTTGCTTGATGCAGCCTGCAACGCAGCCTATGTGAGGACTTCGAAACCATTGTACGATTCATTGTAAGAGGTATTCAGTGCTCGCGAGAACTATACGCCACGTAGAAATCCACAACTTAATCGCAGTAAGGAAATGTTGCATGGAAATCGTTGAAAACAGGTATTGTCCTCTTCACCCCAACGCTAATTACAAATTAAAAATACGTTGCGTTTTACACATATCTATCCACCCCTGTACGTTAGCCATTAAGCACTCTTTTTAATCAGAAAATTAAATTTAAACTCTAACATGCTTATAAGTGGTAGCAGCAACGTTGGTATTTGATTTAGATATTAAAATTTAAAGATGATTTATAATAAGACATAATATTTTATACTTTACTACATTAGAAATTATAGTCATTACATTAGAATTTAAAAATTTGTAAAATATGAAAATAACATGAAATTTAAATAACGTACAAACAATATTAAGAGTATTACAGTGTTATAGTATAGTTGAGATATTATATCTTTAAATATAATCTGAAAAATTCATTTCACAAAAATACTTAAGCATGAAGTTAAACAAAACTGGTAAGAATTAGAGAAACCAGTATTTCATTCCCATCAGCTCAAGGTATCCAAATACATTTACTGAAGTGAGAACTTAAAATACAAATACGCTTCAGGGACTCTATAAATATAGTAATATGATTTCATATTATAACTTAATCTAGCGGAGTTCCGGCGTTGCCCGATATAATTGGCGAAGATTTACGCGTACGCTATTTTTATTTCCGCAATGAGAAAAATTTGTACAAAGTAAAATTCGCGCCAACATTTTTCAAATTAAAGGAAGCCTAGACTCAAGCGCCCCCTACCAAGAAACGGGTGTGTTGAAGGTTATTTGCACATGCATTATTTTCATTCGTCCGAAAAGTATAATATTTATCAAGCTTCATTAATTTGGCTAAGCAATTACATTATTATATTACTAAACAACGCTATATTATGTTAGAAACTCACATTTGATTCAGTTGCGAAGTGAATGAATATACTTTTTGCTTGAAACGCCAGATACTTTAACTTCGCAGAGTCAGCCTTTTATACAAACATCAAAAGTGAATCAAGAATAATATTATCGTAAATAAATGATTTTATTGTGAACAGAAGGCTAATGATGATGGCCAGAGACATTGTTGTTTTACTGTCAGAGATCGCGGTTAAAGAAAATCTCTGTTGTTTTTACTGCTATCTATGGCGTTTAAAAGTTGAATATCCCGAATTAAAGGAAAGAATACTTTTGTTTAGTGTGCAAACGTTCAGAATTTCATTTAATACCCCTGCATTATTTAACGATGAAACATATGTCAGACCAAACAACTGAATTCAGATTCTAACTTTTAAAACGGTGAAAACCCCATCGAAATCTGCTAATTAGTTTCCCAGTTTTTATAAGACAAATTTCTCCGGTTTTTGTTTTATAGATATAGATTACTACTTTCTTTTAGTATTTACATTTTAATTTCTATGTACGAAAAACGTCTGAAAGTAGCCGCTAAAATTTACCCTATGCACTATTCAAATAAAATTGCTGGGATTTATTCCTTTTCTCTTTATTCATAAATGTCACATATTCAACCGAATACTTCAATATAAAGAAGGATCTCAATTTATAAACAGTTACTTACGTCGTCTAACCGTGGGTTCAAATTTAAAGTGAAATAGAACGACTAGCTAAACTCGGAAACTTCAGTCTCTGAATTTCAATTTTTTGGTCAGCAATCGTCCAATTGAAATCGTCCAACAACGTTTGACAGGAAATTGTAATCCACTTTCGCCGATTTCTTACCATTTTCGAGATATTTTCAAATAACTGAATGGTTTCAAATGTTAATTTTGTTAAAGTACGTTGATGTGGGAGAGTGGATGAGTTTTTGTAAACCTAATGTAGACCATGGTTTTATCCTTGTCTTATATTATGCGTCTGCAAAGACTAGCTTTATATATACGAGGGCTGTCCAGAAAGTAACAGACGTTTGTAATAAAAAATAAACAAAGTGAAAAAAACGATTTTTATTATATACATTTTAGAGGTAAACTCTTAGGCTATTTTTCAACATAATCGCCATTTAAATTAAGGTACTTATCATAACGTGGTACAAGCTTTTCGACACCCTCTCTGTAGAAATTTGCCGCCTGAGACTTCAACCACTGGTTTACACCGGCATGCAGTTGAGCGTCAGTTTCAAACCGTTGTGTTGCGAGCCACGTCTTCATCGCCGGGAACAGGTGGTAGTCGCTCGGTGCCAAATCCGGGCTGTACGGCGGGTGATTGAAAACTTCGCATCCAAAACCATCCAAGAGCTCTTGGGTACGATTGGCCGTGTGTGGACGAGCGTTGTCGTGGAGAAACAAAACTTTCTCACTGAGTTTTCCCCGACGCATGTTTTGTATCGCGCGTCTTAATGTTCTGAGTGTTTCGCAATACCTTTCTGAAGTGATTGTTTGGCCACGTTCAAGAAATTCAACGAAAATCACACTCTTAGCATCCCAAAACACAGTAGCCATAATTTTTCCTGCTGACAGCGTTTGCAGACACTTCCTCGGTTTCTTGGGCGAATGCGTGTGTCCCCATTCCATAGACTGCCGTTTTGTTTCACAGATGACGTGCTTTACCCAAGTCTCGTCGCCAGTTACGATACGATTGATAAATTGGTTTCCAGTTTTGGCGTAGTCTTCCAGAAACGTCAGTGCTGCAGCAAGTCTCTGTTTTTTGTGGTCTTCTGTTAAGATTTTCGGAATCCACCTGGCACAAAATTTGTGGTAACCAAGTTTACCAACCACAATCTCATGAACTAAACTCCGTGAAATTTGGGGGAAATGTTCTGAAAGCTCCGTAATCGTGAAACGACGATTTTCACGGATTTTTTCGTTGATTTTCACCACCAGTTCATCACTCACAACACTAGGCCTACCCATGCGGTCCTCATCGTGAACATTGGTTCGACCATTTTTAAAATCAATGCACCATTGCCTCACTCGGCTTTCACTGATTATTCCTTGGCGATAAATTTCAATTGGTTTCTGATTTTTCGCCAACAAAAACCGTATTACAGCTCGCACTTCACAAATGGCGGGATTTTTAATTGCAGCGCTCATTTTAACACTCTACTGTATTCAAAGTACGATAGGAACGATGTGCAAACTACCACGGCTGGTTGCGTACTGAATGTATCAACAGTCTGACGCCAAGATGGCGGCGCTAGGAGCACCCATTGTTGCGCCAGGTCAAAACGTCTGTTACTTTCTGGACAGCCCTCGTAGATCATTTACAAAAATTAAATGGGATAAAGGTGTAAAGGAATTGGGTTTTGTGAACAGAATGTAGAAAGTATTTTTTCTTTGTTTTAAAGTATACGTGTGCAATGTTCCATCGAAACCTGATTCAAACTGTGGGTTTCTATAAACAACATTGAAAATTGTGAGGAGAATTTTCCGTTGGTTTTAAAGTAAGTATGCGGGGAAAGTTCCATAGACATTGGATAAAAAACTGTAGTTATGTATAAAGAACATTGACAAAAGTTAAGGAGGTGGAAAGGGGGAGAGGGGTTGGTTTTTTGCAAACCAAATGTTCACTATATTCTTTGGTTGTTTCAAAGTAAATGTGTGCAAAGTTCCTTCAAAATTTGATAAAGTACGTAGGTTTAAATTAAATTAGGTATATAGTGGTAGAGGAGGTGGTTTTTAAATTTTTTGTTTTTAGAAAACTTCTTCGCACCGCGCTCCACATTCTTCCAAAATTTCAAGTCAATCGACCGAATGCTTTTCGAGTTTTGCGAGCACAAAAGGGGACTGAATTCTTTATCTATAAAAATTAAACATTTTTGCCACCCTCACCCACCTTCTTGCACCCACCGCGACGAAACTCCTTAACTAACAGTAGGAGACCACCGGCTACCTACCGCCTCAGCCGTGAGTGGGTGGCAGTGGGTGGTCATGGAGAATAGTGTGTCTTTACGTACACACAGTTGCTTTATATATATATATATATATACTGTAGTTCTCTTTACTGTATATCTATTAAAAAATTTTCAAGGGTATCGTGCCCCTTTCTTCAGTGGGAACCTACAACTTCTTTCTTCCCACTATTTCAATTATTATAAACTTTGGAGTTATATCTAATCTTTGTGACAATCAGACATCAACTTATTCCAACTAACTGGAAAAAACGAAGATAGTTGCATAAAAATTAATATATATATATATATTTTTTAAATGAAGGCCGTCTGTTAACGTCTGCTTTATTTACAAAACCATTATTATTATTCATTTTTATGGAACTATCATCGTTTTTCTCAGTTAGTCGAAAGAAATCGATGTTTGATTCTCATAAATATTACATGTATTTTAAAAACGGTTGTTAATAGACGGTTTTTTAATTTAAAACATTTGAGTTGAGCAACAACTACTGTATGGAACATGGTCAACAGCAAAGCTATTATCAATTTCATGTGTAGTGCCATTTACACGCAGGATGTAACAAACATTTAAAAAGTAGCTACCAATATAGGTAAGTCAAAGACGATCAATAAACGTGGTGTCTCTGACTATAGTTCTAGAAATTGATGCTTTTAATTCTTTGGCATTCATCTCAATTCACTTTGAATGACTATCCAAATATAGAGGGTAAACCATCGCTTTGATGGTGGAATATATCATTTAATTCCTAGCGTTGCCTGAAATTTGCTTCATTTCGAATCTGTTGAGTCCTGATATCCGAAAATAATTCATACAGACATATATGCAGTCCTCAGACTTTTAAACAAGCTGTCCCCGGCCGATTAGGGCCTCTCTTTCGAAGGGTCATAAATGTTGAGTTTCTTATAGGATATGGGCATTGAAAAAAAATCTGCGTGTGAAAGGAATAATTTGATACTCGCTAATTAAGAATCTAATTTTTAATTTTGTAATGGTTTTGAAATATTCCGTGTATATTAAAACACCCTTATTGGTGATTATTATTAATTTCTGCTGTTGCAAGTGATTTCTTCAATAACGCCATTTGAACCGTATATAAGATGGTTGTAACTTGATGTCAGCAATCAAACAAGTAAACCAAGGGAAACAAGAGACTTAAAACAGTATCATGATGATAACTAAGAAAAGACTAGGCTTGATATTTTTCTTTGGCAGGCTAACGACGAGGAACTAAATTCACTCAGAGGGCCAATCCAATTTACCTCCTGCAGTTCGTCATTTTTCCATCGCGTGGTTTCCTCTTGTCTTTAGTCCCACACTGACGAAAAGCCGGTGTTTATTCCACATAAAATCTTCAAAGAGAGCATTAGTGGTCGATGTTCCCCGGAATACTGCGATAAAGCCCGTCCCAATGCGAGAGTGAATTGGTTATCGATTCACTCAACGCGATGTCCATTATAATAATTAGATCGGCAATGAACGACGTTATCGCGGTGCTCCGCCCATCGATCTTTCTGGTAGACCCCTCTGTGGGGTGCGTCTCCTTCAAAGGAACCACGTCACGGACGATAAATCTGAGGGACGCAAAACACGTCTCTATTGGCGGTGGACCTGGCCGAGGACACTGCGGTGATATAACGCCCTCACATTAATCTATCTTCACTCGAGGTTGTCGGATTAAGCGTTAGCTTTGTAACTGAAGTATTGCTTCTTTTGTCCACACTCATCTTTATATCCGCGTATATTCAGACCCTACTTTCGAAAATAATTAAATAAAAAAAACCCCAGCAACGACAGTTAACTTTTTGTTTTGTTTTTTAATTCTCACACCTTATAAATCTTCTTGAACAAGTTATCCAAATCTTCTTGAACAAGTTATCCAAGGACCTTATCATTTTCAATAAACTTTAATTTTCCATATTTCTTTCCTGGTATACTCTACATGAATTTTATGATCTGTATGTGAAACGAATAGTTTAATACTAGATAAACAAGAAACTCGCTTGTAATTTTGTATTGTAAATTTTTAAATGGCCTCTGTATGTTATTAGTTATTATTATTAATTCCTGTTACCACAAGTGATTACTTCATTAACGCCAATTGGATGAATATGTAGGAATTGATGTTGTTTTAATTTTATCCCAGCAATGAAATAACTAAACCGAGAGAAATACGAAATGCAAAACAGCCATATGTTTATAATTAAGAAATAAAAGGAAAGAGAGACGTAAAGTTACTGAACCATAAAATCCTAGCAGTAGACGATTATTTTACAACTTGTGTATACATATTTCAGTGATAAAAAATACTGCAAAATTTGACAGTGGATATTAAAAATACAATTAGAATTAAAGACAAATCAAAACAACTGGATATGGTAACGTTTGTATTTGCCTAAAAGTATGAAGGCTGCAATACAATATTTATGTTTTCTTTGATTCTGCGTAATAACTATTTCGGGGATATGGAATAATACCTGTAATTCTCTTAATCAACAATATTGCCAATTATTTGCTACGCGTCAGTTACTTACGTATATTTGAATGTGATTTTGGTACACTTTTATAACTGCTATATTTGTATATAGTAATTCCCCTCCCTGCTAATTTGACGAGTACTGACATTTTCATCGTCTTTACTTGATTGGTGACGATGGCATATAGTGTACGAGGTGCACAACCTCATTGTTAATATCAATGAATGTTGAAACCATTTCTATAAAAAAGTTTATGAATGTAAAATTAATTATGACAAACTCCACAGTGTTGGAGGTACAACTAACCAATGGGGTCCTTATCACCGAGAAGCGCCAATAATAAAAAGAAACGAGGAGGCTGGAAGTGAGAGAGCGGAAAACTTGCACACGGGATTGACATGATCTGATCGGTCATGGGGGACAGGGTATTGGAGTCAGAAAACCATGAAGTACAGGAATGCAATGGGACGGGAAAGTGGGATCGAAGTTCATGCACAAGTATGGAAAAAGAAATAAAACAAATATGAGATCGAATTACGCAATTAAAAATATATTAGGCATCAGAAACTAATAAAACACGTGCAAATTACTCGAGATGTGCAAAAGAAAAATTAAATAGAAAAAAATAAAGATCATAATTTAGAATGGAGAGAAAAAGTATTAACAGAAGTAGCGGGGGCAATTGAATTGGATACAGATAAAGAAAAAGAAGATGATAGGCGAACACAGGGAACGAATGAGATCTAGGGGCCAAAAAGCAATAACCGACTATACAAGTAAAAAATAATAGAAACGGTGGTAAGAAGATAGAGACAAAAATATGAGGGAGAAATCAAATTCTGAGGAAAAAGAATAGGATGTTTGTAACAAAGATAAAAAAGCCACAAGGAAATCCATGGCGCAGTCACTGGGAAGGCGTAAGAACCAGGGTAAGAGGAAGTTCTTGCTCTGTTGCGCATCTCCTTCCAATTCATGATTATTTGTCATAAATTGTGGAGGTGTCATTTCTGAACATGCCGGGTCCTGCACTTGATATGTTGATCCTGGTTTTGTCTTTGGGCTTGTTTAGACCGATATCTTGATGCTAAGCCGCACATCTGGTTGATTAGGAAAATGGACATTGTTGTTGGACAAGCTGGTAGTGAGGGCCACCGTTAGTTTGGTCAGCAGATCAAATACCGTAGTAAACTGGGCTGTCAGAGTGGTTTCCAGGTTACTGTGCTGACAGTTGCAGTTACGCTCTCACCGTCTGCTGATTGGTTGGGGTCCACGTCTGACTTAGCGGTGGCGGACATTCCACTTTTGTTTTTACTGTGGTTGTAGTTACTATTTTATCTGTGTCATTGCGGATGGCGAACAGCAGGGTGAGCTGTTGTTCAAGTGTGGTAGCTACGTGCCACAGTGGAATCGCCGTTGGTGGTAAGACGATTGGTGGTAGTCTGCTTGGAGACTTGAGATAGCACCGTATCACTCTTGTCTTGATTTCCCATTTGGGGCTGTGTGAGGCGACCACTTCTCGTGTTCGGCTTGCTGCTATTATTACGCGTGGGGGGCCGTTACAGTTGCAACAGCTTGGTTCTGATCTTTGACGTTGGCAGGCCGTGACATTGTGCCCCCGCATATGACACATCTCTCCTTTTATTCAGATTCATACGCGTAGTGTCTTATTTTCCGGCACCTGACGCATTGAATGATCTTTCGTGGTAGTCTTCTTGCTCAGCGATACCGGTTTTTGTTGGTGCCAGCTAAGAGCTTGAAGGGGATGATGTCTTGATTTTGTAGCCAGTTTATGGCCATTGCATGGTCAGGAGGCAGGAGGGGCAGGATGGGCAGTAGGCGGAGATCTTGAGTCCTATGGATTCTGGCCAGCAGACAAGTTGCAGCTTGGCACAGGTCTGCAGCTGGCTAAACACGGCACTAAAGTTGCTACTACAGTACGCTACGACTGGAAGAAATAAATTACTCAGGTTAAAGAAGTGGTAGCTGGCGCCAAAGAATATAGAATATTGAATGAAAAATGAAGCAGGATACAAGGGCAGAAATGGTATGGAGGATAAAGAGATTTATGACAAAAAAGATGCGAACGGCGAAAGAAGCAGAAATAACCGAACAATGGAATCAGAAAATAAAGAAGTGAAATTAAGAACGAAGGATGGAATGAGAGCATTACTTGGCTGGAAGGAGGATAAAGTAAAAGATTATTCTATAAGGAAGAAAGAAAACTGTTATATCAGAGGAATAAAGTTTGGAAAAGAAGAAAGAAACGTCGAACGAATTTGGACTATGAGCGAAAAAAAATGATACAGCTTCCTAAGACGACCGATGGGCAGGAGGTCATCATGCGGGATATAAATAATGCCGACTGTGCCTTACATCTGTGAGGGAAGAGTGGAAAGAAGATTTGATTATTTTAAGATGCACGGGATTTGAAACCAGTATTAGTAAACAAAGTTCATTAAATAGGTCGGAATCATGTTTTAGTTTCAGAAATTTTCAAAACTGAGACTTTCCACATTAGTTGAATCTAACATACTGCTAGAATGCTTGGTTAACCAATACGTATTGTGGAGGGTATATGTGAAGTAAATAAATGTTAAACCCATTTGTGTTAAAAGATTATAGATGTATTATTATTTAAGCAATGTTAACGTCGAAGGACACAGCCCATCAAGCCTGAAGAAAGCAGACTGTGAAAACCGCAATAAGGACGGCTGAACCGCGGGCCCCAGTCGAATGTACAGTACGTTCCCGATTCACTGTACGACGCCCGAGTCACACTGGCATGGCGAGAAGAATAATTAATTAATTTAAATTTGTCAATTCTTGAGCTATTCTGAGGTTATTTTGGTTATCAGTCCTATAAATTCTAGTGAGTTAATAATTATAATGAACCCATTGCTAAGATGCTAATTAATATAAAATTAACTAATTTTATTAGGAATAAATTAATAATCTACGGCTAGTGTGATTCGACACAGGGTTTAAGAATATTAATGAACATAATGTAGAGATTATTGTTCGTTACACTATAAACAAACTAGAAGCTAATGGTATGATTACATTAAAAAATAAAAAGTAATAAGAAAATACCTAAAACCAAATTCTAAACATTCTTATCGGAAGAAATTATGAAGTCTTTTTTCTGTAGCGTACGCTACTTTTGAATTATATGCACGACGTAAGCTGAGCCGTATGTTACTCTGAACATATTTCGAGCTTCGCTAAGGAATTCTCGCAATGTAGACGTTCGAACGGAGTAACACAATTCCGTGAGCCTCGTTTCCGCCTCACAGCACTTATATATACATTTTTTAATATTTCAGGCAAGGAGCGTGAGTAACGAGAGCCGTAACTTTGGAAACGTCGGCAGGAAATACTGCTGCGCGCGTTTCTCGGTCGATGCACGCGTTGCGACTGGGATAGAGCTGAATATCAGCGTTAACGGCAAGCGGGCCGTAACATTCGGAGAAACCCGGGCTGGGGCGGGTGCAAGGTCCGCCTTATTAATGTAACGCTGAAATTAATGCGTTTTATTCGTGTTCCGCGAGAGCGTCGACGGCAGTGTAGCGAATTTACATAACAGAGCGCAACGGAGCAGGGTCGGTAGTTGCTGTGAGCTTCCTTCCGAGACTAGCTGCAACTACTGTGCTCGCTGAGTCAGGGAGTCGTTAGAGAAGAAGAAAGTTCCAAGTAGTGTGACACTACTGAAGCTCTCAGCCACTCACTAAACCACCCACAGTCACATTTGAAGAGCGATATCTGTTCCAGAAATGTCAAGGTTATTGTGATGACGATTACTGCAGTGAAATTAATGGAGAGATGAACTGGGTGCATGAATACGGTAGCACATAATTCCGTAGTAGAATATCATCTATGAGCCTTCTAGTAAACGCCATGTACCTAATGTATTATTTTAATATTCTGCCACGTTTTCTCGAAACTTTTTTTCTTAACTCAGCGTTGTAGGTTTTTCTGAATATGTCATCTCAAAGCAAGCGACTGTCCAGCATTTTATCCCTAGTCTTTCTTTTTACATGCCTACGCTTCTTTAATCTACATATACTTAATTTAGTAACTTTTCTCGCTATCGTTTTTCTAGCCAGCAGCCGCCATTCGGATTCACACTGACTATGAAATGTTGTATGAACAAACCGGAATGTTGCTAGAAAGCCAATATACACCGCACAGCAAAACAACCCAGAAGGAAACGAAGAAGCGAAATGAAACTTCAGGAGTATAATCCCGTATATGATGTTGTTTCAGTGATTACAAAATCTAGTCGAATTACAAAGAACTTTGCAGCATGATGCCACTTACCGGTAAGATATTACACTCCCTCTGGCCTGGTTGGATGCATTAATTCGGTTGGAAAGGGTGTTATAAAGCCGTTGTATCATCGCTTGAAGCAAGCGGTCCCACAACTTTTGTAACTGGTCCTTGATATCCTTGATACTGGCAATGGGATAGAAATGACGTTAGAGCTGGGACAGATCTGGTGATCTTGCTGGCCATGGGAGTACCTCAGCATCACGCAGACAGATCACAGACACACGTGACGTGTGTGGACGAGTATTGTCCTCTTTAAATACGGCACCATGATACACGTCTGACCACCACAAGGGAGGGTCGTCGTATTGTGCACCAAGCAAATCGTAACGCCTTCACATCTGCGCCTAACATCCCTAAATAATTAACTGACTCCCTGCATTCTGTGTCACCCCGCAACATTGGTCGGAGACTAGCAGCAGCCAAACTGGGGAATTACCGTCCCATGCACCACAACACAAACGGCTGCGTTTGGAATGGCGTTGTGACAGGGAAGCATATATTGCCGATAAATTTCATCTTATTGTGCTCAGCGAATGAATTCGCGTTACTTACGATGACCACCATCGGCAGGTATGGAGGTGATCCGTGGAGAGATCCCATTCCTCCACTTGCCTCAGGAGAGGATACAAAAGCTTTATGACACCTTCCCGACTCATACATCCAGGCCAGAGGAGGCCCAACGTCGAACAGATATGTTGGCTAGTATTTAAAAGTTCTTTCTAAGTATGACTAGAGTTTGTAATCACTGAATTAATCTCACTTACGCTCTCAAAACGTGAAGTTTCATTTCGTTTCATTCTTCCTTTCTGGGTGCTTCAATTCCTCTTCTTCGATTCTTTTTCGTATATTCGGAACTGCATCGTCCCTTAGACTAGACATGCTATCAGATGTATGAGGTTCATAGCTAACCGCGCTAATTTATTCCAAAATGCTCCTTGTTATTCACTTGACTCTGTCTCCTCTAATCTCAACATCTGTTTTGTCTCCCAAATTTTAACTTCGCTTCTGAATCCTTAAAAATCTTCTTTCTCATGGTTCCATGTCATAGAAAACTTTTTTTTTTTAATGCAGTGTTGTTGTAGGCAATTTTTCCGCAGTTGCTCAGTAAATTAATTAATAAAATGACGCCAATGCAACTGTATTATGTAGGTTTATTGCCGTACGCGTATCGCCTCTCATCGAGGCATCATCAGAAACGAATTATTTACATTAGTGGATTTCAGGATAGTAACAACACATCTTTGCTTTCTCTCCAAAGCATGTTTCTATTACAGCCATTTGTCTTTGCTGTTGTGTACCAATGTCTGTAATGGAAACATGCTTTGGAGAGAAAGCAAAGATGTGTGGTTACTATCCTGAAATCCACTAATGTAAATAATTCGTCGCTGATGATGCCTCGATGAGAGGCGAAACGTGTACGGCAATAAACCTACATAATACAGTTGCATTGGCTTCATTTTATTAATTAATAAAACTTTTTTTTGTTTTTGCATTACTCCTCGTCGACGTTGTTGTCATTAAGGCGGGAAGGAACGCGCACAAGGAATGGGAACGAATGCGGCCATGTCATTTTGAAGGTTATATCTAGGCATTCACCTGGAATGATTTTGGGAAACCATGCATAACCCAAATCTTGATACACGGAAAAGGACTCGAGGATTCGAACAGGCGTCCTCCCGAGGCCAGAGCATTACCGATCAACCACCTCACTCACTGTCAAAAAACAGTTGAAAATAGGTATGCTATAAGTCTAATTGTTGGCTTATTTGCTGTTTAATCACAACTTGGTGCTCCTTATAAAGTCCATTACTCAAAGAAGTTTCCTATGTACCGTATTCTACCTATAATTCCTTGATCAGTTGGTCTCTTAGGTAGTGGATTGCTTCCAACATTCTGATATCTGTATCAATTTTCTTTAAAAAACTGATTTCTTTCATAATTATTATAAAAGCTATATAAGAACGAAGTCTTTCTCGGCGTTGAGAATGTATAAACTGCTCTCGGGTGACTAGCCGAGTCAAGTGTGCGTTGTCACATGATATTTCGGCGAAATATCGTGTGACAACGCACTCTTGACTCGGCTAGTCACCCAAGAGCAGTTTATACATTATAAAAGCTATCTTCAACATTTTGGCAATGTTTCTAAGTTTGGATTACTGCTGTGACCTGACTAGAAGCTTTCTTTTTTCTTTTTTTGTTATTACTTGGAAGTTAATTTCGGATGTATATTCAACTATCTCCAGCCTTAGCAACACTTTTACATAAAAACACTCTAAATCAATTTCAATTTCTTCCTGTTTATTGAAAAGTCGATTTCATTATTTTTTTACGAATGATTTCGGAATTATGCTGCTTTTACTTTAAATTATTATTTATTTGCTTATGGTTTTACACCTCGTCGACGTCGAAGTCATTAGAGGCGGGATACGATTGGGGACAAGGAATGGGAAGGAATTCGACCATGGAATTTTGAAGGAAGCATCCCGGCATTTCCGTGGAGTGATTTGGGGAAACCATAGAAAACCCAGATCGGGATGCCCGGGCTGGGATTCGAACCTGCGTCATCCCGAATGCGAGCCCAGAACGTTAACCGTTCACCCACTACGCTCGGTCTGTTTTTACAGTTTTCTGTATTAGTGATATGTGCCTCATGACCACTGACTAAGCATTAATCTGCCGAGTGTCTCATACACTATAATCTTCCCCTTCCAGTCTCTGCGTACATTTTTCTTATTTTGAACCGACATGAGGCTCATGCAATAGTTATCATTATTAGTACACTTCCGGCAGAGACCAACATACAAATACAGTGGTCGAGCATTTATTTATCTCATTTGGATCGTCTATAACTTCTGTGATTAAAACATGTAAGTAAATATCGCCATCCACGTTTTTTTTATGACTTTACGCCTAGTTGATGTCGAGGTCATTAGAGGAAGGAAACGACTGAAGGTAAGGAACGGGAAAGGAATTTGGCCACGATTTTTGAAGAAACCCTCCAGGCATTCACCTGTAGTGATTTCGGGAAACCATGGAAACACGAAAACCCCATATCTGGATGAACGGGTGGGAATTCGAATACCCGTCCTCCCGAATGCGAGGACAAAGCAATACTACTCACTCGCCATACTCAACACGCTCATTGTGTTCATAGAGGTGTTTCAAATTTCATCTGCACCTACGATTGAATAGAAGCTGTTTCTTCTAATCTGATCGTTTTCTCTCATAACTTTCATCACACTTTCCAGCTATTGTCGCATTTTTATGTACTATTTCTCCTGCGATTGATACTTAATGACTGAGCGTGGTGGGTGAGCGGTAAACCAGAAGGGACAAAAAGGTACTTAATGCATTGTAACGACCAAATAATTATTTAATATGATAACAATGATCTTTATTCTTTTCTTTGTCCTTTTGATGGCTACACGCTGAATTCTTTTAAGTATTAACTAATATATTTCTGCATATATCCTCTCTTATTTCATCTTGATTATTCACTCGATTTTCAGAAAGGGGGTCTATTAATTACGTGAGGTAAAATAGGGGGGGGGGGACGAAATCTCACGAAACCACCAGAGGGAAATTCTTGAAGGATGGTAGGGCTAAAGAGAAGAGAAAAAAATTACAAATGACTTGAATGTCGACTTAAGGGGGGGGGGAGGTAAATTGCCTAGAAAACCGACCTACGAGTTCGATTAGCAGGGGGGAGTTCTCCGTCAAAATCTCACGTCATTTTGGAGGGGGGGGGAGTCCGACCAGATCTCACCAAATCACACCAGAAAAAGAGGGGGGGGGGTTCCTGGACTCCAGAAAAATCATGTCACGTAATTAATAGACGTCCCCAAATACCTAGTCTGTATATCACAGGAAAGAGCGAACTTTATAATTAACACCTGTTTGTTTAAATGTTCTATGATTTTCAGTAAGTTATAATATCTCATACAAAAGACCCTCTAGGTTCTTGAAAACATTTAAAGAGTTTATCTAATTTCTCTTCTGTCATGCTTTAGAGATATTTTAAAATTCGTTTAACTGTACCATATAGCATAAAGTATTCGCAGGTAGGCCTACTACAGTAATCTGTAGAATGATATCAACCATAGGTGATACAGTAATTATTCATTTATGCCCAACAATATGTGAATGTTCCTGAGAATTGTAATAAACATTTAGCGAACCCTGACTACGTAAAATTGCTGCTACTGCTGAAGTTTTAACTAACTGTTAAAGAACTATACCAAATGTATTTCTGACGAGGAAAATCATTAGGAGCCAAAAAAATTCGCCTTTCTTTGTAATAATGAAACCCTTACAAGACATTAGTCAATTACTGTTCGATTAAAGTAATTTTCAATCTGATCAATAATACGTATATAGTTAGAGGCTTACTTCATTTTTCGTTCGCTTATCACCTTACCATGCGAAAGAAACAGATTGTTTCTATTCTTTCTTGAGCAATTCCAGTTACGAGTAAAAACATACTCTGCATTAATATTTTTTGCTCAAATTCATCAAAGTTTGTCCTCATTTCCACAACAAATGTTGCTTCTACTTGCTTCATTCTTGTCTTGCCTGTGTACAGTTATCTCCTACATTCTGATGACACACAATACATTAAGCATAGCTACGTACGAGTGTCTTTTTACCTTATTTATAGTAGCATTATAACAGTCTGATCTTATGGTACGTGTGTTTGCTGCATACTCAGTAAAGGCTAATATAGTAAAATTGTAAAAAGCCTCCTCTTTATGTGAAATGTAAAGGTTAAGGCTCGTGTAGTCTTAAGGACCTGGTTTCAATGCTTGTATTGGCCGCGCAATCTGCCTCTATCGTAGCCGCCTTAAACTACCCGGTACCTACCGGGTATAGGGGACATACATTTTAATGTTTAATCCGAACCACAGAAGTTTTTTCGGCATAATTCACGTTACACAGCAGGCTATGCCAGAGGTATGGTTAAGGGCCTATGAAAATCCCAGCCGAGACAGGGATTAGAATCGGCGACCTTTCGATCTCCAGTCAGACACCTGAACCACTAAGCCACCAGACAACTCAAAATGTAAAATAACAGATGTCACACAAACTGCCTTCAATATAAATTAAGCCTCTTGTGGAGCTATTCGCAGAGATACCTGTACAAAATTAAAGAAATTTTTTTTAAAAAATGTAAAAAATCTCGTGTATATGCTGATTTTTTTTTTTTAATGTAATTTGAAATTTCTGTCTTTGTCTATGTGTGCCTGTTTTTCCATCCCTGCAAATATCATGCAAAAACTGCGGAATGGATTTCAACAAAACTAGCAAAGAATTAGAATTTATGTAATGGGGTAGCATTTAGGATACGTTTACCCAGATAAGTTACATAGTTGAGTATGAAAATGTCAAAATATTGTGAACCTAAAACAGTGTATGACTTTCAGTTGAATGTAGTAAATTCGTAACTTATATAAGCACTAATAAATTCCTTTATTAATCTTCATATAATCTATACAATCAAAGACAATATGGTTTGCTGTTTTTAACTTCTTACAGGGTGTAGGACGTACATAGCATCCCTACTGTCACATATGTGGAAAACATTAACTTGCAACTTTGATCTATACATATAAAGGACCATCAGACACACGAATGTGGTGAACAGGTTTTGTCGCCTTGGTCCCCAACATAAAATTTCTATGAAATGTTGAAGTATGGATACTGGACTGTTTGGAGAAAATTAATTCGCTACTGTGGACATTGTATAATTTTGAAAATTATGTTTCTAGTGTCAAGTAATTTATAAATTACCGCTTCCAATATGACAGAATGGTGAAATATAATAGAAATTGTAAATACTGTTTTGCTATTATCATTTTTGAATGTTTCATATAATACCTTCGCTTTCAATCGGAATATTCATGCTGAATATTATTTTCATTTAAAATTGATGAATTTAAATTTAAGTTATTATATTCACTTAACACGGTAACCGCAAAATTGCGAATATTTTAGTAACATCGCATTGGAAGTATTTTGAAACGTGTCGTACAACACTTTTGATCAAACGTCACAGTCAAGAATAATGTTCTTAGGTATGGTATCTTGCACTGATATAACGCAGACAAATCTGATGTCAGTAATTAAATAATCAAAGCGTTTTTATTTCTTGGAGCATATTTTGCTGTGTAAGACGAAATTGTTGGTTTTCTGTTATATGTAAATTTATGTTACAATCACGTGTTAAAGCCACTGATTCGCAGAAATTTGTGTGATGGCTATGTACCCGTCAGATGCTATAGTAAATAACAGTTGACTCACATAGACACATTTACATCATATGTGAAGCTCTCCAATTTAATGTTGCATTATTTAAGAATTATTTCGGATGATTCTGAGAAGGGAGATTTGAGGCTATATCAACCCTGAAATACACTAGATTGCGGAGAAAACTAAATCATAACGTATGTTATACAACAGCTCTTGTGTCATTTTCATGTGTAGTGTGCAATTAATATCAAGCGGCGTAGATCGTAACGACCATAGATGAGTGGAGGTCCTACATTATTTGAAAAACATTATTTTTGTGATATTTATAACTGTTAATCTGAGAATAAAATATGTAACATTACTGGTGAGAGCAATAAAATATACAGTCAAACAATACAGCTGCTCACAAAATGCGCTACTTTCTACTCACCAACAATAACATAAAATGTGACGCCTCTCCAGAAACCACCAACACTAATCTGTTATAGTTTTATTCTGAATAACTTCGAACTAGTACAAGTAGATTTCTGCGGGGACTTAGTGTTTGTTTGAAATCCTTATATTTTTTTAAAAAAACCGTCCATTGTTTGAAACGGGTGGAAGCCAAGGAAACAAGTAGACCGCGACTCTAGGTGGCTATCAGCAAAGTTTTAATTACGCCAACAATGCGTGGAGGCGAGAATTCAGGGAGTGTTTCCGCGAGGTCCAAACTTGTCCGTTGTTCTGACTGCGGTGGGTTGAGCAGGGGAAGTGGGCGGTATGGAGGGGGGGTTGGGTGCCGTTTCCGGCAGCAAGCAGCGCGGATTCGCTAATTAGCCCGTGCTGAACGCGCAGCAGTCCGATGTTCGCTTGTTTTATTTGCCCGGAATGGAGTTCCGCAGAGCAGAAAAGTGTTTGGCTCTGCGGTACGCCGACGCGTTTCTGGTATCATTAGTTGTTGTCGCTGCAGGGGACTCCGTTGTATCCCTCTTCCCATTGCAGCTGCGCACACCGTCCATGAAAACTAAAGCTCACCAGTGCACAAAAACTTCGTAATACTTTAATGGAGGGGAGAAATCGAATTAATTAGCCTTCTGCAACACTTCCTCAAACCTACTCGCATCAGTCCGTAACGGAATAGAAGGTGGGCAGTGCGAATTATCAGACCAGATTCTGTGCTCGCATGTGAGACAAGTTGGGGATTTAATTAAATGTGCAGAGAGAAGTTTAGTGCTAGCTATAGGTCTTTGTGCCTCGACTCGGGTCTATGATATAGTTAGTTTCTGAAGATATAACTACGCGCGATTATGATGGGAAGGAACTTAACTTGCTGTTTATTTACATGTGAGAGTATACAAAATTACTTGTTCCATACAACATTATAAACAAAAATTGCTATGAGGCCAAAGTATTTGCAGCTACAAGTTCGTAGACATGCATCACATGCTTCTGTTTTGTTTTATACATCGTATTCAAGTATTAATGGTAAGAATTAGCAGAAGTCTCCAATAAAAATTCTACGTTGTCAGCTACGATTTAAAACGGGTCGTTCCTTAGAAACAGCTTCCATAGTTTAGTCCCTTTCGTTTTAAGTCATTTTTTTTAAACAAATCTGTTAACACTCGGTTTAATAATAAGAAAGTCTGTAACGATTAATTTATTACAAAACGTAATAACAATAATATGATTTTTCTTTGATGCTTAAAGGAAGGAGATATTTTCTAAAACATGTTAAATAACTGCTGTAAGAACACTTTGTATTGAAACTTCGATTAGAATCAAAAGTGGTAACGAACGATCCCGTAGTTGGTATATACAGGGTGTTCACCAAGTGTTACGACCGTTATAATGAAACATACCTCGTAATCAACATGAGATAGAGGCTTTTTTTTCCAAGATGTTCTACACTCCTCAAAGTTTTTAAAAAAAAATTCTTTGTAGATAATGTGTACACAACAGGAGAAGGCTCTATGTGTTGAGGTGGTATGCCGAGCCTCATAAAACACCAGTGACTGTTCAGCGACAGTTCAGCAGATAACATGGAAGAGATCTTTCGTCCAAAGCCTCCATAATTATATGGGGAACGAAATTTCTTCTGACTGGTATTATATCTAACTTACCGTGGAGAGAACGATCAGTTGTGTCGCAAGAACCATATAAAGGCAAATTTGTAATTGTATAATGTGCTTGAAGAAAGCTACCAGCGCTAACGTATTTTTTTAAAAAAAATTATGGAATACCAAACGCGTAAAATGGTAGAAAATTCAGTCAGACCAATCATAACTATTTGTTTTGAAATTGTTGTAGTGTTTTAACAGAGAAATTAAATAACTGATAGAATTTTACCTAGGCACCAGCCTTGAAAAGTGAGCGTCAGCATTTTGAATATCGGAGCAAACACAAATTTATATAGCTGTTGCTTTATTGATATGATGTACCAATCTTGCATTGAATTTCACCTTTAACAGCAGATCCATCCATGAAAGAGGTAAAATGAGCAGCAAGTAGAAACTGTGTCACTTTGTCGTAAGATCACAAGAATTTACTTTTTCTTCAATTATGAATAGCATTTTTTTTAAATCTGCTTAACGTTTCTTAACAGCGAGGTCTTTAGAGACGGGAAAGGATGGGGGGTAAGGAATGGGAGGAAATTCGGCCATGGCCTTTTGAAGGAAGCATCCCGGTATTTGCCTGGATTGATTTGGGAAACCATGGAAAACCCAAATCTGGATGTCCGGACGGGGATTCGAACCGCCGTCCTCCCGAACGCGAGGCCAGAATGGTAACCGTTACACCACCATCCTCGGTTTGATGAATGTGTAAGACTTTATAATCTCCACATAAACTTTTAACAACCGTTTTGAATTTTCTGATGTATAATATGTTGAACTATTCATATTTTGGCAGTGTAGCATTATAATCAGAATATATAACCGTTTCAAATCGACTTGAAACTGATCATGTATGTAATCAGCTGAGTTACAAAGACTCGCAATACCACTGATTGCGAAGAGGTGAAAGCTAGAATCCGATATTCCAATTAGCACTCATATACACTAACCAGTTCCGTGGAATAATTCACGTAGATTTGTATAAAATTCAGCAGCTGGAAACTAGGGATTGCGTGCATCAGTGCATTAAACAAGCAGACAATTGCAGCGGCTCACAGAGACTTGTTGCAAAATAGATGCACCCGTTGCGTGCAGTCTATGAGCTGCGTTTGCACAAAGCTACACCATAATTCCCTCTTTAATATTTATTAAAAGCTGAACAAATATAGCAGTACTTCGAGGAGTAGTCACAGATAGCTTTTGTGTATAGGCATACATACCAATTCTACTGTAGAATGATCATATCAATCAAAATAGCGACGTTATCATTCTCCTGGTTTTAACGCGCAAGAGAATTTAAACTTGAATATACGTGGCCACAAAATCATCAAGCCTAGGTAAGAGGTATCTGTTACCTAATATGAACTAATTCTTCACCAGAAACTTCCACTGGTTATGTGAGGTTCGCCATCACTGTAGATACTACAATCAAAGTAGCGTTCTAAGGAGATAGTACATGAAAATCAGAAAATAATTTTATCATCGGTGAGTAGAAAGAGGCGGTACAGATCATGGAATAGTAGACAAATTTTGAGGTATAAACTGAATTACGTAATCCTTCATAAAAGATATTCTATACGTAGATTTTTTGACAGGAGTTTTTAGAAAGAGAAAAGTGTGTAGCTTCACCAGTAACGATGAACTTGGAGAGCACCTTATTCTTGCAGTTGATGTGGATGAGTTGGTGAGAATATCTGTAAAGTCCCTTTGTGACATATGGTCATTCCCTAATGCACCACTTTTATAAGTAAAAGTTAAGAAATTATTGTTTTACCTATGTGGATTAATTATTGTACAGAGACATCTAATGAATTTTGTATATTTTTGTTGTAAAATTGAATGTATCGAGTTTCTACAGACGGTATATTGTATGTCGTTGGGGTAATATTAATATCTTAGTTTAAGTATTAGCTTACGATCTTTGGTTTCTTTAGTTTTTCTGTGAGTTTTAGTAAAGAGAGTATTGCTATATGAAATGTGAATGTGCATGTTGTAATAAATACTGTTGCAATGAACTTCATATGCAATTTAAATTCGTTATAACGCATATTTGTGTCGTGTACTAATTTCTAAAAATAAGAATTGGGAAGTTATTGACTCTGATGATATTATATATTCTTGCCAACACGTAATGGCTGTGTTTTTGATTGTATGAAATATCTGCAGGCATCTACATGTTACGAGGCTGTTTTTCAGGACTAGGTCTCAAAGAACACGCGTTTCCTCGTTGTAGTGTGTGGAATTCTGAGGAAATCATAATAAGCGAGGGAAGATATTTCACCGTTGGCGTTCATCCTTGTCACTACGTATAACTACCGTACGAAAAAAAGGATCCAACCGACTCACAAGTAATAAATAAGTTACAAAACGATTTAAAGAAGGTGAGGAAATGCGTGAGTAGTAACTATTATAATGACAAAAGCAGCTGTAATACTCTCGATAACTTAAAGAAATTAAACTAACATCTTCCCAAATCAAGCTTGTATTAGATCTCATGAGTCGTGTGTAACTTACTGTGTGAGATTTATTTTCAGTACACAATAAATATTTGATAGAGCCGTGATATATATATATATATATATATATTAACTGCTTAATGTCTCCCAACAGTGAGGTCTTTAGAGACGGGAAAGGATGGGGGCAAGGAATGGGAAGGAATTCGACCATGGCCTTATGAAGGAAGTATCCCGGAATTTGCCTGGAGTGATTTGGGAATCTATGGAAAACCCAAATCTGGATGCCCGGACGGGGATTCGAACCGGCGTCCTCCCGAATGCGAGGCCAGAACGCTAGCCGTTACACCACCACGCTCGGTCCGTGATATAGGATTTATGGAAACCGGATGCCTTTGTGCCGATAGAAATAGGATTTTTGAGTAAGGTGCTAATTTTCGCAAACACTTTGTCATGTAACAAATGTGTCATCACTCGTAGAAGCGGCGTTAACGTTATACCAATGGCCCTAATATACTGTTCACAATTCATGGAATTCGCACTTGTGAATACAGAAAAATGTGTACTTCAAATGTAATATTCTCGCGTTTCAAGCCTTTTGGTGTTCACAGATGGATCTGCTCTCTCCATCAGATTTCCAGTTGTTGTAAGCTTGCTGCCTAGATTGGCTTAGTCCAATCACTGCGAAGACATTTAAGACTTGATAGTATATCTTTTCGGTTGGATGTGGAACACTGGTTCAGAATTATATATTCCACAAACAGAACAACAAGACAATGCTGTCCTGAGTTTTATCAAGTATCAAAATGACAAAGATCTCGGCAAAAAATTCCTAACTACTTTCTCAATCGAATATCTAACTCATAAATTAGCAGAGGTTTCCGCGTATCGATACGGATCACCACGGCCGGTTTGTGGGCGCTGAAAAATTGACACAACGAGCGTGGTGGGTGAGCGGTTAAAGCTTTGGCCTCGCATTCGGGAGGAGGCAGATTCGAATCCCCGTCCGGACATCCAGTTTTGGATTTTCCATGGTTTACCCAAATCACTCCAGGCGAATGCCGGGATGCTTCCTTCAAAAGGACGTGGCCGAATTCCTTCCAGTTCATTATCTCCAATCCAATCCCGCCTTTAATGACTTCGACGTTGATGAGGCGTAAAGCCATAAGGAAAACAACAAAAACAAATTGATAAGGTTCAATTGCCAACACCTCGTATCAAAAACATTACAAGCTTATGCCGTTAGACGACCTTCAAAGCTGGGAAGGTTTTGCAACAGATATGGAGGTACTCAATTGTTCAGTCTTAAATCTTCTTCCACTGACTGTTCTCCTTACATTTTCCATGTGATGATGTAAGCAGGAAACAGTAAAATTCAAGCATATTTTACTTAGGAATAGGCGAATAAGGATGAACAGCTCGATATAAGTTTTACATGATATTTTAAACAGCGAAACAAAGAATTTACTTCACTGTCCTTTGATATATTTACAGCATCCATTAAAGCTCTTTACTATACAAATCTGCTATAATAATTCGGTAATAACGGTAATAATTCGGCATATCATTGTAGGTATCCTTGTTGTGGTCATCCTGGCTTCAGATTGTATTGGTTTAACGAAGCCAACCCTCGATAATGCCAGCATGATTGCTTATGATATCCATGACACGTTTCTTCTTTTTTCCTGACCACTGTCACTCCTCATCTCTTGATAAGTTGAAAATCCGATATCTTTCATAATTTTTTAAAGAAGTTGCAATTTCGGCATCAAATTCAATTCTTGAATACTCAAAGTACTCGGACGACAAAGTTATTAAAGGATATCAGATAATAGTTTAAGTAATAAAATAAAAATTGATCTTGGGCAAAAACAATTAGTAAATTTGCTGAAATAAATAAGAAACTTTGAGTGTTTTTCGGAAACAGGTCAACCTTTTTATCACGAAGAGACCTATGTAAATTAACCTACTCTCCTTTTTCACAATTTTTACTGCAATTTAACAGAATATTCAAGCGGGGCTAAAAGTGTTACGAAAAATTTTCAGAATATAGATCTACAAATAATAATAATAATCTTTCTTTTTAAGGTATGCTATTAGGACTTGGTTTTATTAAATTCTTAGCTCATTCGTGAACCCCTATCCTGTAATTCTTCCTAAACGCTGCCGTTTCTCCTTGAAGAGCGCATTGTAACATTTGTGTTACTTAACTCTCGTCGGCAGTCTTGGAGTATAACGGTTCTATTATTTAAATTCTTGGCTGGGCAGCTCATCTATTTACAATAACACTCTTAATAATACACGTAAATTACGTGATAGGTTGCTGAGGTACGAATGATAAGTCACAAAATTTATGTTCTTTCTTTATGTGGAAATGTTCGTTGATACTTCTAAATATCAAAAATAAACGAAGCATTCCCCCCCCCCCCCCATACAAAACGTGATTAAAATATTGCCTTCATGTTGCTGAACTGTGCAGCTCTTCTGAATAATGAAAATACCATTACGGTCAAACTTAAAACTTTTGTCATGAAATTTTGAAAAGTAACGGAACATACAGACAGACGTCTGCCGTCACGCTATTGACCATCTTACCTGAGACGGAAGATGATTTTAATTTTTCGCCCTTTTATGCTGTTTATTTTACTTTTAATTGAAAAAAATACAATTAGACTAATTAAATATAATAAATAAGAGTTTAGGGGGGAAAATAAATCGGTAATTATCGTATAAATTAATTTCGTTAAATAAAAATTACATATTAAAAAGTAAATAATTTAAATAAGACTTACCTTAAAATTCTTCTAGTTATCAAGTAGATGGGATAAATTAATCAATAGAATAATATTTTGCACTTGAAAAAAACTTCAAGTTTGAAAAATTATTAACAAAACACCAGATGTCCAATTTGAAAACGGTCTTCACTCGGTGAAATGTAAGACATTAATGAATGGCTGAGAGAAAGGGCGAGGTCGTAGGCCAGGTACTGTAATCACTAATTTCTATACAATCCAATAAGGAAAGGATGTCTCAAGCCATCCAATAGGGAAAGGACGTCTCAAGCCATCCATCGTCACTGGGATGCTTCCTAGTGGACGGCCGAAGACGTCCTCAGCACTGAACGTGTTAATCGAATTTAATTGGTTTCTCTACGCCAGAAATAGTGAGTGAATGTCCCAACATATCGCTAATAAATCTACGTCTTCGTACGGTCGTACTGTGGATACCTCCTACAAGAACCACCGTTGCTTCGCGGTTAAGCAAGAACTTAGTGTCTCGTTATCACAGTGCAGCGCGCCATGATTTATGCACGAAAGCGCACACGCGTGCACTGCAGGCTCGGTTAGAGATGTGCACGGAACACAGCCGCGGGTTATTAATTAATACGGGATTGTCGCACGCAGCAGACCTCCTCCTAGGAGGTGTAGGATTGCGCGGCGTCTTGGAGGGCGTGAAGCAGGACCGGCATAATGCAGCAGCGCGGCTAATAGGAGCTAATGGCCCGCACGGGCGCGCGCCTGCCGTGCCAGGCATTCACGGCACAAAGGCAGCCCCGCACAAAGACGGCACGACGCCGCGCCGGCGGTCGGAGGCTCCTCAGGTCTGCACGGCACACACGTACGACTGATCGACACGCGGTATTACCGCAGAGAATAGAGCGGACGGTGGCTCAGTGACTGTCGGTCCTCACGTTGCAAGGGGCATCAGTTCCAGTCCGGCTGATGGCGTTAGGTGACTTTAATTAAGTACTGTGTCTGTTCTATGTTGTCCATACTGGACAGTAATACAGTCTATGTAGTACACTTGAAGAAACAAATATACGCATGTAGCTGGCTGTACATATCTATATATATAAAGATGAATGTATGTATGTATGTATGTTTGTTTGTTTGTTAGTTACTTTGTTCTTCAAAAAAAAAAAAAAAAAAAAAAAAAAAAAAAAAAAAAAAAAAATCCACAGTTTTCATCCTATCTCGATGAAACTTTGCACACTTATCCTTTGAAACAAGGAGAAAAATACTGTCTACATTAAGTTGAAAAATTATCTGTATAAATAATACATGTTGTCTCATAATTTCGAAATACAACTGAATGGCGATAGACAGACGCGTTGGATATGGACGTCTGTATAGTGCTTTTCTGTGTATCGGTCAGACAGCTCAGTGGTTAAAGCGCTTGCTTACAAACGTTTGGGTCGTGGTCCAAATCTCCGTGGAGGCTAAGATTTTTAAAATTTGTTTTTGATCGTAAGACTCACGCCTGGGCCGTAGGTTATTCGGATTGAATGTTAAACTGTAGATATCACAAAGTTAGCGGTGCACTGCGAGGCAAATCGTAGGGAGTCTTGTAATGCTGTAGGTGTACACTTTTTTACGTTATAATGATTCGTCAGGGGTTGTTCCAGTTAGAGAGAGAGAGTGTGTGTGTGCGCGTGCGTGCGCAGGCCCGCGCGCGCGCGCGCGCGCGTGTGTGTGTGTGTGTGTGTGTGAACCGCAGTAATAATACTATAAATACGGAAGTAAGTCTCTGTCTTTTGTTACGTTTTGACTATCAAATGGCTATATCGATGCTGAAGGAATTTCACAATAAAATATGTATGAAGGGCACAGGACATTTTCTCTGGTATGTTTAATAGTTGTAGTCACGAAATTTTGAGACCTTATTGAATGGTGACAGAAATATGATGGAAACTGATTCTCTTCAAGAGACTGGTTCGATGGTAGAATGATATAGTGATAGCTTTCCTGTCATATTATGCCGACTCGGTGTTGTTTGGGTCCAATCCTTCGCTACCAACAACTTTCTATATTCAATTCTGGCAAAAAATTCTTAATCCACGCGTACGAAGACGCGGGTACGAGCTAGTTTTACGTATTGTGAAAACTTTTTTCGGCGCGTTGGACGATTTTTTCATGGGTAAAATCTCATCAGCGCGCGTTACCAACATGCTGTAGTAGCAGTATATCTGTAGCTATAATTAATATAACGTATTGCGCTTGGACGACAGTGGAAGTATAGAATATACTTGTATATACAGCGTGATTATAATTAAAGTTTAAGTTTCAAAACGCTTTAAAAAAAACCGAACCACTGATTAGAATGACGTCAAAATTGAACGGCGTATTACTGAAGAAGGGGGAAAGAACATGAACAAAAAAAAAAAAAAAATGAATAGTTTAAAATTTTAGTGGCAGATGGTGCTGTAAGCATCGGATACTACCTCGCCGTAGTGGATGGGCTTCAGTAACTAACAGTATCACACATGTACAGTCATGCACACTGAACCGTACAGTTGGTTTACCATTTGTCATTTGTAGACGAAATTCTGATGCTGACAGCGCCATCTGTCTCTAAAATTTTGAACTTTTTTTTGTTCATGATCTTTCCCCCTTCTTCAATAATACGCCGTTCAATTTTGACGTCATTGTAATCAGTGGTTCGTTTTTTTAGAGCGTTTTGAAATTTAATCTTTAATTATAATAACCCTGTATAATATATATACCTAATGGTGCGCCTGTGTACACATAATACAAATACATTGTATATACCTGACTGTAAGATATATATATACCTTATTACCACTCGTCCTCAGTCCTCGTGGAAGGTCACACATTCTACCTATAATATCGTTTCTATGTGAAGTTTTTTATCCATCTTTTCTATAATTTATACATTTTTAATTTTTGTAATATATATAACATCATTCGTTCCAATTAGATGTAGTAAGTTTATAGTTATTGGCGGTTCCCTTTGGTAAAGTGGTACAGTCCTGTTCCGTAGCATGGAAGGTTACTGGATCGAATCTACAATGGGAGAAACTTTTCTTTTTTGTAATATATCTGACATTAATAGTTCGAATTAGATTTTATAAATTCACAGCAAATGGTGATACACGCGGGTGAAGTAGTAAAGCTCTATATCGTAAAGTGGAAGGTTACTAGATCTAATACACAATCGGGGAAAATTTTTTGAAGTGAAAATTCCTTTAGTCACGTTGGGCGATTTTTGGATTGGTAAAATCTTATGAGTTCGCGTCGCCGAAAATCTAATGTTAACGGCGTATCTGTAGCTATATGATGTGTTGTGCGTACGATATTCATAGTTCTAAGTTTTCACTTCTCTCGGCAACACCCAACGACTTCCATTTTTTTAAGTGGTTAAAGTGTCTGACTGGATATCGATAGGTGCTCAGTTCGAATCCCGATCTCGGTCGGTATTCAAAAAGTCTATCTCTGGCACAGCTTGCTTGCTGTGTGGTGTGAAATACTCCAGAACACTCGAGCGTTCGGACTCCACATTAAGCTGTAGGTCCCCAAAACCCGATAGGATTACCGGTTAAAGAAGACTACTATAGGAGCGGAATTCGCAGCCACTAAAATCCCTGTCACAAGAGCATAGGAGGAAAGGGTTCCTAAATCTCAAGTGTGTTCTCTGCAAATGTCCAGATCTTTGTTTTCAGGTGAAGACGTCTTCCAAGATGGTACTGGGCGACATGTCAGAATTACGAGCGATATGACATTGACTAAAGAAAAACGCATTCGCGTTACACTTACGGTCATACCTCCGACTAACGCCTAGACCCATCGAGATGTGGGTTTTTGATGGTTCCCAAAATCACGTCAGGCGAATACCGGTTTGACTCCTTAAAAGGTCATGACCGAAACATTCTCGTTCCTTGTCCCCAATCCCATACCGCCTCTAATGACCTCGACGTCGACGAGGCGTAAAGCCATAAGTGAAAAAGAAAAAAATGAATGGAACAGGATAGTTTACACTTTTCCTCTAGCAGTAACGTGTATAATTGCAACTTGAAGAAAATTATTTATTTCTGTCTACTTCTAATGTAATTTATCGAGCTAAAGTGCTATAAAAGAAATTAATTATAAGTAGTTTGAAAGAAACCACGATTGTTACATAATAAAAGTCGGGGTAAGCTGAGAAAAATGTGATGTAAACAATACAAAGTGGCTATTTCCCTTCGTTACCGTCAGCAGGGCTGGCGCAGTGTATAGCTGGGCTGAGACACTTCGTCCTTCTTGTGACTCGGGCATTCAAGATGAGCGACGAAGCTCTTATCGCGACCAAACTTGGCTGACGTTAATTTACTGGAGTAACGAGACACCGCGTGAAATGAACGTCTCTGATTAAACGAGAATTTCTATTTAATTAACCGCGAGTTCTCAACTTTGTCGTCAGACCAGTTCATTTAAGGAATATTTGTTCGAAACTGCAGTGAGAAGTTAGTAGACGAATAGATGAGACTCAGATACCTCAAGGATCTTGGTCGAAATGTATTGAAGTTGTATTAAACTTTCGTTTACCATACAAGTTAGTTATACCCTCCACCAATCTTTACTGTTTTGGGGAGACGAAAATATCACACAAATAGTATAATAAATATTTGATAAGCTATTAAAGTTAAAGGGTAAGTTAAAAATACGTTCAGCATTAATTAATTTTAAACCATCATCTTTATTTAAAACTGTAAATGTGTTTCACCTTTTACGAATTGTAGGTGATACTTGTATGTTCTACGAGTAATAATATTTCAAATTATTTATTTTACTGAAAAACATGGGCAATGTGTCAAGATCAGGAGAAAATACCGCTGAATGAAGACTTTTTGTGTTAACGTTAGCGAACAATTCAGGCGGTATTGAGTTTTTCATTATTTTTTGTTTTCGAAAGCCATACAAAAACTTTACATGAATATTCGTTATGTATACCGGAGAAGCCCCGTTGGCACAGTTGGCTGCGATGCCGTGATAGTGTCTGGCGCTGATACGGGGTTATTAGTTCCTGTCCTGGTTGAGTAGGACAGGTGGTGGTGCACAATTCCTAACCACCAGTTGGTGCGTCATAGTCCTGGGTTAAATCCCACCACTCTACGCAGTCCGTGTGGAATGATAGCATACGACACGGTTCTTAATCTTTAACATTAGGCTCTAAATTAAAAGATTGGTCTGCTAAAAAAATAGCTATTAATTTTATTATTCGGGTAGTGTTTCTAATAATATCAAATGTATATGGTAACTATGTAGTGGGTGAGAACGTTTTATTATGATTAAATGATATGTTGTTTGCGGATTAACAGAAGAATTCACTTAGTTATTTTTGCTGAGAAAGGCCTAAAACGTTGATTCCAGTACAAACTAACCCGGAATTTTGCCTTGAAAAGTATAAGCAAACTAAATACTGAAATTTTTCTTTAGATATATACAACGTTTTGGATACGATATTTGTTCGAAGTCAAATCCATCCTGTCGCGTGCCATGCCTGGATTTCTAGCAATATCGGCGGAGGTGATGCAATGTTGAGGCAACTGTGGCGTTAGAGGGTCACATCAGGAGTAATCTTATATATATATATAAAATAGACGTGTTTTTTCCTATATTTCACTTTTCAGCCACCACTTACCTTGCACAGATCACTGATGTTTGTTGGTGGAAGTAGCATGGAGTTTCCTGTCGTGCACAACGTTGGCCGAATGCCGATAGCTGTGGGGATGTGGGAGATATAATGATTAAAGTTGGTCAGTGCAGGGCGTTTTCATATTTCGACCAAAAATTCGTATCTCCGTATACTTCTCTTTCCTGCCACAACTACATAACATAGACCTTTGGTATTTGTGTGTGGTAGTAGAATCGTCTTTCCTGTCGTGCACTATGGTTGTTAGATGTCGGTAGCTATGGGGGTGTGGGAGATATGGGGGTTGAAAGTGGTCGACCTGTGGCAATTTCATACTTCTGCCAAAGACAAAAGTGTCATGGTGTATCACTTTTCAGCGAAAACTATAGATCACAGATAACTGGTGTTTGTGTGTAGTAGTAGCACAGAGTCACCTTTCGATCACAACAGCGGCCGATTTTCAGAAACTGTGGTACTGTGGTAGATATGGTGGTTGTAAGTGGCCGACCAAGGATATTTTCGTATTTCGACTGTCTCCGCATATGTCACTTTTCTGCCACAACTACATAGCATAGAGCATTGGTGTTTGTGTTTGGTAGTAGAATCGTATCTCATGTAGTGCACTATGGTTGTTAGATGTCGGTAGCTATGGGGGTGTGGGAGATATGGGGGTTGAAAGTGATCGACCTGTGGCAATTTCATACTTCTGCCAAAGACAAAAGTGTCATGGTGTATCACTTTTCAGCGAAAACTATAGATCACAGATAACTGGCGTTTGTGTGTAGTAGTAGCACAGAGTCACCTTTCGATCACAACAGCGGCCGATTTTCAGAAACTGTGTTACTGTGGTAGATATGGTGGTTGTAAGTGGCCGACCAAGGATATTTTCGTATTTCGACTGTCTCCGCATATGTCACTTTTCTGCCACAACTACATAGCATAGAGCATTGGTGTTTGTGTTTGGTAGTAGAATCGTATCTCATGTAGTGCACTATGGTTGTTAGATGTCGGTAGCTATGGGGGTGTGGGAGATATGGGGGTTGAAAGTGATCGACCTGTGGCAATTTCATACTTCTGCCAAAGACAAAAGTGTCATGGTGTATCACTTTTCAGCGAAAACTATAGATCACAGATAACTGGTGTTTGTGTGTAGTAGTAGCACAGAGTCACCTTTCGATCACAACAGCGGCCGATTTTCAGAAACTGTGTTACTATGGTAGATATGGTGGTTGTAAGTGGCCGACCAAGGATATTTTCGTAATTTCGACTGTCTCCGCATATGTCACTTTTCTGCCACAACTACATAGCATAGAACATTGGTGTTTGTGTATGGTAGTAGAATCGTATCTCATGTAGTGCACTATGGTTGTTAGATGTCGGTAGCTATGGGGGTGTGGGAGATATGGGGGTTGAAAGTGATCGACCTGTGGCAATTTCATACTTCTGCCAAAGACAAAAGTGTCATGGTGTATCACTTTTCAGCGAAAACTATAGATCACAGATAACTGGTGTTTGTGTGTAGTAGTAGCACAGAGTCACCTTTCGATCACAACAGCGGCCGATTTTCAGAAACTGTGGTACTGTGGTAGATATGGTGGTTGTAAGTGGCCGACCAAGGATATTTTCGTATTTCGACTGTCTCCGCATATGTCACTTTTCTGCCACAACTACATAGCATAGAGCATTGGTGTTTGTGTTTGGTAGTAGAATCGTATCTCATGTAGTGCACTATGGTTGTTAGATGTCGGTAGCTATGGGGGTGTGGGAGATATGGGGGTTGAAAGTGATCGACCTGTGGCAATTTCATACTTCTGCCAAAGACAAAAGTGTCATGGTGTATCACTTTTCAGCGAAAACTATAGATCACAGATAACTGGCGTTTGTGTGTAGTAGTAGCACAGAGTCACCTTTCGATCACAACAGCGGCCGATTTTCAGAAACTGTGTTACTGTGGTAGATATGGTGGTTGTAAGTGGCCGACCAAGGATATTTTCGTATTTCGACTGTCTCCGCATATGTCACTTTTCTGCCACAACTACATAGCATAGAAGCATTGGTGTTTGTGTTTGGTAGTAGAATCGTATCTCATGTAGTGCACTATGGTTGTTAGATGTCGGTAGCTATGGGGGTGTGGGAGATATGGGGGTTGAAAGTGATCGACCTGTGGCAATTTCATACTTCTGCCAAAGACAAAAGTGTCATGGTGTATCACTTTTCAGCGAAAACTATAGATCACAGATAACTGGCGTTTGTGTGTAGTAGTAGCACAGAGTCACCTTTCGATCACAACAGCGGCCGAATTTTCAGAAACTGTGTTACTGTGGTAGATATGGTGGTTGTAAGTGGCCGACCAAGGATATTTTCGTATTTCGACTGTCTCCGCATATGTCACTTTTCTGCCACAACTACATAGCATAGAGCATTGGTGTTTGTGTTTGGTAGTAGAATCGTATCTCATGTAGTGCACTATGGTTGTTAGATGTCGGTAGCTATGGGGGTGTGGGAGATATGGGGGTTGAAAGTGATCGACCTGTGGCAATTTCATACTTCTGCCAAAGACAAAAGTGTCATGGTGTATCACTTTTCAGCGAAAACTATAGATCACAGATAACTGGCGTTTGTGTGTAGTAGTAGCACAGAGTCACCTTTCGATCACAACAGCGGCCGATTTTCAGAAACTGTGGTAGTGTGGTAGATATGGTGATTGTAAGTGGCCGACCAAGGATATTTTCGTATTTCGACTGTCTCCGCATATGTCACTTTTCTGCCACAACTACATAGCATAGAGCATTGCTGTTTGTTTTTCGTAGTAGAATCGTATCTCATGTAGTGCACTATGGTTGTTAGATGTCGGTAGCTATGGGGGTGTGGGAGAAATGGGGGATAAAATGGTCGACCTGCGGCAATTTCATATTTCTGCCAAAGACGCATGTGTCACGTTGTATCACTTTTAAGTGAAAACTATCAATCGCAGATTACCGGCGTTTTTGTGTGGTAGTAACACAGAGTCACCCATCGATCACAACGTTGGCCGAAATTCGGTAACTGTGGGAGTGTGTGAGATATGGTGTTCGAAATTGGTCGATCATGAATATTTTCGTATTTCATCCAAAGACTTGTGTGTATCCGTAAATTTTACTTTGCTGCCGGAACTACATAGCGCAGAAGACTGGTATTTGTGTGTGGTAATAGTATCGAGTCTCCCATCGTGCATTATGGTGGTTAGATGTCTACAGCTGTCAATATGAATACTTTACAATCACGAACGAAGTTGTGGGTACCAGCTATTATATTATAAATGTGGAAGTAAGTTTCTGTCTTTTTGTTACGTTTTGACGACTAAATGGCTATATCAATATTGATGGAATTTAACAATGAAATAGTGTAGGAAGGACACAGGACATTTTTTCGGCATGAATAACAGTTTTAGTCACGAAATTTTAAGAACTTATCGAATGATGAAAGACAGACAGATTCGTGTGTTAGTCTGTAATGTTACGTTGGTTGCTCAGTCACGCAATCTGTTAGTGTTTGATTTATTAATAAATTTCGATAAGAAACAAAACTTATTATTTAGTATAGAAGTCAATTTGCTCTGCACTGTACTATTCATTTGTGTCTGTATAAAAGTTTCTGGCACCAATTTGTCTTCCTTTTTGACATGCCTTACGGACGTAAACCTGGCCTAAGGTGCAGGTCTAGAAGACAATGTGCTGCTATTAGATTATAAGATTCAGATGCTCATGTTGAATAAAGAAGAAAAAACCAAGCTGAAATAAAGCTGCCATCAGTTAACCCCCCCCCCCTCCCCCACACACACACACACATCCCCGCACCTTCGCTTACTTTTCTGTTTTTAAATATGTTGTAAATTGATTCTCTTCATGAGACAGATTAGATGATAGGATGATATAATGATGGCTTTCCATCATATTATGTCGACTCGGTGTTGTTTGGGACAAATCTTACGTTACTAACAGTTTTCTATATCCAATTCTGGAATTGAAACTCCAAGTCCACGCGTACGAAGTCGCGGGTAACAGCTAGTTGTGTATATAAAGGAGGCCACAAGTCGGTGGTTGGTCGAACGTGGTCGGCCGGGCGTCGAATCGCATCGTCGGGCCGGGGCAGTCCACCCCGAGCACGAACCCAGGACCTCGCCACTGTCTCCGCGATCTGCTCTGCTCTACACTTATAAGCATCTGTATCTATATCTACTGGGCCGTAGTACCGTTCTATTGTATATAGCCAAGACTATGTAATTTTCTTACTGTTCCTTTCAATTAAAGGGTTGTAAATATACTTCTGTATCTTCAACCACTGCTTCATTAATAGAAGCATGCATCCCCGCGCTGTAGACCATAACAGCTGTTAGCTCCCTCCAAGTAGTCAAGTTACTCAACTAAATGTTCCCACAAGTACTTACCCCATTGTCCCAAGCCGCACGGGGGACGGTAGACAGTCCTTCACACCATTGGAAGTTAGCTAAGCGCTTCTGATATAGTCTGTGGACGCGTCTCCATGAATTCTAAGAGAACAGGAACGCGACAATTCGTTATGAATGTTTCCACGTGAAATTTTGTTAAAGCTTTCTAGAATCATCTTCACAAACAATTACATCCATTGCATAGAGACACGTAAACGGAAAGCTCTTCCTTTTATGGCATCTTTTCTTTTTACTTTTTCGCTGATTTGAAAGAAACTAATAACTTACTTTATGAACTGATTACTTTTCAGCCGGACACCAAAGCTGAAGCGATCCCTCAATGAGCATGAACTTCTAGGAACCTAAAAACATCCAGGTAACTGCTTTTACAGGAATAGCGCCTTGTGCTCTACTGAATAAATCAGCTAAAGGTGTAAACCCTTGCATCCATCCAAGATTTGTTTGGGTTAAATTTCATCGGTGAACGACGTTGAGAAAATCACATTTTAATTATTGAGTAGTTCCTTTAATTTGTATTTCAGTTATTGAGAACTACTTGTTAGAAAGTCGCACACAGCTAAACCTTCTCAGTTGCTCCGTAACGTGTTTTCTGGCAATAGACTGCTCGCAAAAAAAAGAAGATATTAGCCAGTATAATGCGAAACAAATATTGCAAATAAACATAAGCATAGTAGCCGTCACAATATATGATTAAGAATTCTGTCAGAACAAACAGACATTCTTCAAATCGAGTTCCATGTCGTACATGAAACAAGCATTCCCACTAAGTTATATTACGTCGTATTCCAAATATTGCTTAATAAGAACGGTTTTACTGCTGCGCCGTTTAATGAGAAACCTAAGAGCCAATCAAATGCTGAACGAGGCTTTTACGACTGGTGTATCATTATACGGTTATATGGTTAACCTAACGTAAGGTACAGCTAGCTCGATTTAAGTGATTATTTTATATCTTGAACAGTCACAAAATTATATTACAAATTTCATCTTTTGTTTTACAAAATATGTCCTTCTATAAGATTACCTCTGTTTGCTCAGTAATGTTCATAAGTTGCATCTGAGGCAAAAATACATTTTGTCTCAAATGAAGCTTTAAAATTCTCTAATAATTACGTGGTACAATCATTAAATACGATAATACTCATGGGAATAAAGATATCACTGACCGTGGCAGACAATACTGAAATTACTAGCAGTTTAATCTTACTAGGCACGAATCTCGATTAAGGAAAATTTGACACCAAATGTAAATACCATAGTCACCTGAAGATAGATCCACAGGGTCCGAAATCCATTGTGTCATACAAAAGTTGTATTCTAGTGACTGAAGGCTGTTTCTCATTCTACCTTTTGCCAAATGCGTAAGAGCTGATAGTCAGTGAAATTAAAATAGACTTATACAAATTGATAAATATTACTTTGAAACACAATTTTATTTCTTGACTAATATTGTTACTGTATCTGAATGCCCAACGGTTACCTAAAAACTTGCATGATACCATTTAAATGAACTATACGGATCTGTTTATGAGTGATACACGAGACATATAAAAGTGTACTTGGCAATTTTGTTTGTCTTTTTTTTGCAAGTTTGACATTCAGATATAGTAATTCGTTCATGGATACTAATGAATATTTATGACAGAATGTATACACTTTTAAACAATTGAATTTTTAAATCTAATTCGAAAAGCATCGGTTCACATCCAACTTGCGATATCCACAATTTAATTTTCAATCCCCTCACGGAAGCACTACAGGTAAATGGTTCGTTGAACTGGAAAACTATGATTTCCTCTTTTCTAGACTCTTTTGGCGTTGGGAAGATTCTGGATCAACATGACTTCACTAAGGGCTTCACAATTTTGCTGTAGATCACATCAATTTATAAATCTAATTATAAAGCAACTTGGATTTTTTTATAACTACTGTCGTAATGATGTATGATCATGATGATATGCCTTTTTTTTATTTATTTAGTGTTGGCTTTCGGCCTGGTCGGCCATACTGCCAGGTTCTTTACATTTAAATTTTACAATGGTTTATGTTTAATGTTTAGTTAAATTACAATTTCTTACTTTTATTTTACAATGGTTCATAAGTCCCATGAGAGATGGGTTACAATTTCTTTATAAAATATATCACATTGTTACCTTTACAATTGCACAGTGTGAGTCGTCGCCAACAGCACAGGGGCAGCTTTTTGTATATTTCCACCACAATTGAAAGTTCGTGAAATAGTTCCTGTGGTTGCCTGATCTATTTGGATCCTTTGGTGAGAATAATGTTGCGTACTTATATTAGTAATCTATTGTCATTGGGTGTTGCTTTAGTGTGTATGTTCTAGATAATGTGGAGTATTTGTGAAGGGTTAGTGTATCTACTTAGTTTATGGCTGTTGGTCTAGGATTGGCTTATCAGCTTTGTCTTATATTTGAATATTTCCTTCTTTAAAAAAGGACATTATGGTTCTGTATATTGAGTGGTTGTTGGAAGAGAGCAGGATGGCTAAATTAGTTGGGAAGGGGATCTTGCACCTTGTGAGTTCCTTCAACATTTTGTTTTGGATGTTGGTGTATTTTTTGCAGGAGAATAGCAGGTGGTTGATGTCCCCTATTGCTCGGTCGGCACAGTCACATCTGGGGCTATCTCTTAGTCCTATCCGGTTCAAGTGGCTGGGAAAGTTTCCGTGGTGGAATCTGCTTCTGATTATATTAATTATGTGGCGTCTGTTGATTTTCCATCTGTAGAACCAGGGTTTGGACGGAATATGTGGTTGGATGTGTCCGTAAAAGGATCCTTTATGGTGCATCGTATTGTTCCAATCTGTTTGCCATCTATTTCTTGCTCGCTGTTTAATATCTTGTACATATGCTGATGGGGGTAGTAGTAGTTCTTTTCTTTGTCCGTATGCGATAGCTTCCTTGGCTAGTCTGTCCGCGGTTTCATTGAACTTAATCCCGTTATGCGAGGGAACCCATACTAAGCTTGTTGTGATGCCTATGTTGTTGCTTATGTGTATTTCATTTAGTATTTCTATTAGTAGTGGTGCCATCCTATAATTCCACTTTGGTTCTGCTATGCTCCTGATGACGCTCAAGGAGTCGGCTATTATGACCACCTTCTTAGGTCTTCTGGTCCGGCCGTATCTTACAGCTTCTAGTATCGCGTCCGCTTCTGCCAAATATATTGTAGTTTGCGGTGGTAAGGAGTATAGAGCTTTGTACTGCGTTTTGGGGCAATATAGTGCGCTGCCGACTCGTTCTCCTGAATTATTTTTTGATCCATCTGTGTATATATGGATTGAATTTGGGTATTGGCTGGCGAGCAGGGCGTTCAGGGCGTAGTTGACGTTGGTTCCCGGCTTGTGTTCCAAATACATTACTTGTGTGTCTAGACATCGGAGCTGGTAGGGAGCTTGGAATATCGGGTGTGTGGAAAACTTTGTTATGTTAACGCTCCTTTCTTCCCACGTTTTATACATGTTAAGTAGCAGACTGTTGCTTAGCGCGCCAGTCTGTTTATTTCCTTTTTTCCGCTTACAGTGTTTGAGGTTGTCTAACCTTTCCTTTAGTGGGTGGGTGGTGCTGCTCAGTTTTTCGATTATAAACTTCTCTGTAAGTAGTTGTCTTCTTATGTTGAGTGGCATTTCGCCTGCTTCCACTAATAAGGCGTTGGTTGGTGTAGATTTGAATGCTCCTAAACATGTTCTGAGGCAGCGATGCTGCAGGGAATCTAATTTCCGCAATGCGTCTTTTGTGGCGTTGGCGTAAAAGACGCTGCCATAGTCTATGATAGATCTAATCATTGATTTAGTATAGGAGCAGAAGTGCGTTGGGGTGGGATCCCCATCTCGCTCCGGCCACTGCTCTTAGGATATTAAGTCGTTGGTCTGATTTGGCTATTATATGCTGAATATGGTCTCTCCAAGTTAGTCGGGAATCCAATATCATTCCTAGGAATCGGCTCTGTTTATGTACTGGGAATGAAAAGGGACCTAGTTGTATCCTGGCCATATCGGGAATGTTGCGTTTTGAGAATATGACTACTGATGATTTCTCAGTAGATATGTCTAGTCCGTTACGGTGGGCCCACTTGATGAATGTCTGTATCGCTTCATACAACTGTTCGAAGACGTCTTCTATTAATGAGCTCATGGTGTATATAACGATGTCGTCCGCAAATTGGAGGATTAGAATACTTGGGGAGAAGATTTTTTCTAAGTCGTGGGTGTATATCAGATAAAGGAGAGGACTTAATATCGCTCCTTGTGGGAGTCCATTGTAGACCCAACGGGGGCCTACCAGCTCCCCTGAGTTTGAGATGTATATAACTCTTTCTGATATGAGCGAGTGTATCCCTGCTACAAACTCATGTGGGATTCCCAAGTTGGAGAGCTTTTGCATCAGAATGTTGA
This sequence comes from Vandiemenella viatica, assembly GCA_031002005.1. NCBI lineage: Eukaryota > Metazoa > Arthropoda > Insecta > Orthoptera > Morabidae > Vandiemenella > Vandiemenella viatica. Next base: position 174,770,201 of record JARYHS010009186.1, on the reverse strand, counting down.
TAACAACGTTGTCATAAGCTGAAGTGATATCTAAGAATATTGCCCCTAAGTAAAATTTCCGTGCGAATGCAATATTGATATCTGTAGTAATTAATGCTATGTTATCTAGTGTACTTTTTCCTTTCCTGAATCCAAATTGTGATGTTGCTAGTAAGTTGTTTTTTTCCATCCAATATTCTAATCTGTTTTTTACGATGCGTTCTAGTGTTTTGGATACACACGACATCAGGGAAATAGGTCTATACGATCCTGGTTGCTTGGGATCTTTGTTGGGTTTTAGTATTGGTATAATTATCTGAGTTCTCCACTCTATGGGACTCGGTTGCTTCATCCAGATTTCGTTAAAGATTTTAGTTAGGAGCTGTAGGGCATTGGCAGGGCAGATTATACAACATCGAGTAATGTATTCTATCTTTGCCTGGTGTCGTGTCAGGGGACTGTTTAATATTTCGTTCCACTTCTTTAACTGTGAATGGAGAGCACAGTTCGTGTTCCGATTGTTGTTCTGCGTTCGGAGAGAATCTAAAGTTTTTATGGTTAACACTATCGGGGGCAATTCTTTCCGCTATGGCTTCTATACATGAGCTGTCTAACTTACTGCTTGAAGTGAACGTTTTCCTGTTCTTCAAGTTTCTTATTTGTTGCCAGATAGTGCTAGTGTTTGTATCTTTCCCCAGGTTCTCACAGTATTGCATCCAACTGAGTCGTTTCTGAGTTCGCAGTATTCGTTTGGTGTATGCACATGTTCTTTTGTAGGTTAAGAATCTTTCTACTGTCGGTTCCTTGCGATAATTTCTGAGTGCTAATCTCCTTTTGGCCACTGCTTTAGAGCACTCCATATTCCACCAAATTGCTGGAGGATTACTTGTGTGTTTACGTCGTTTTTTAAGTGGTATTGATTTGTCTGCAGCCGTTGTGATGGCTTGCATCAACTGTTTGTATGCCTCCCTGGCCGAGATATCCGTGGGGATGTTCCTAACTTCCTCCTCTAAGTATTGTTTATATAGTGCCCAATTTGCTTGGCTGGTGTTCCAGTGTTTTGTGGGGTGTCCCTTCCACTCGAAGTTGGTGTTGCAACCTATCGTGATTTTGATAGGTAGGTGGTCCGATCCTAAACTGTCGGTTAAAGTTTGCCACGTAGTTACAGATGCAATAGATGGAGAGCAAAGTGTTAAGTCCACAGCTGATGGGTTCCGTCCTACTCTTGGGATTAGCGTAGGGGATCCATTGTTCATTATGACGAGATTTTGGTCTTCTATTCTTTGTAATATGTCCAAGCCAAAGGGGTCGTCCTGTTGGCAGCCCCAGCTTCTGCTGTGTGCGTTGAAGTCGCCCGCTATAATGTATGGGGGGTGTATTTGTTTAAAGAGATGGTCCCAGTCATTTCGACTTATTCTAGTCCGCGGGGGGCAGTATAAAGATATAATTGTGCATTCGAGGTTTTTAAGGCGTAATCGAATAGAAATAGCTTGGAATGGGCAGTTGGTGGGAGCTAACTTTACCGGTTCGTGTGGTATGTGGTGTCTAATCAAGATTGCGACTCCTCCTTTTCCGTCTGGGCGGTCGTTTCGATATGTCTGGTAATGCTTAAAGTTGATTTCTTTCTGTGGTTGAAACCAAGTTTCAGATAATAGTGCAATATCGATTTTACTATTACGTAGCTCGATGGTCAAACTTTCCCTGTTTGAGTACACGGACCTTCCGTTCCATTGAAGAAGGTTAAGTTGAGTTGTGTACGGGGGGAGATTGTGGTGCCTTGAATTGGCTGTAGGGTTCATGGAGTGGAGGAGTTAATAATTTGCTGGAGTGAGTTGATTACTTGTACAGGGTCCACCGTGCCGTTGGTTCTGATTAGCTCAGTGATGGTCATTATGAAAGTCATCAGTTTTTCTATCAGTGGGATTTCAGTATTTGGGAGTTGGTGTCCCCCTGTTTGGTGATAGTTGTATGGTGCTTCTGAGGTACTATGTGGGAGAGGTGGGTACGGGTTGTGGGTTATAGGTTGGTATGGTCCGTTACTTCTCCAAAACAATTTTTGGGGAATTCTCACTTCGTTTCCCTTAGTGCTTAAATTTGCTGTGTTGGCATATGGCTGCGATTCTTTTGTTCGATTGAACAATGTTTTTTCCGTTTGTTGTGCGGGTTGTTGTGGATTAGGTTGTAGCGCTAGATAGGTTCCTTCCCGGTAACTGGTGCTAGAGTTCTGGATAATTGGGGCGTGAGAGATAGTTGGTAAGGGCGGGAATTCAGTATTGCTCTTGAATCTAGGACTGGGGTTTGCTGCTGTCTGGGCGTAAGCTCTATTTTCCAGTGCAGCTGATGCTTCTCTAAAACTGACGTTGTTGTATATCATGTGTTGTTTAATTATTTTAGCTTTCTGGTAATTGGGGCATAACCGATCGGTTGCTAGGTGTTGCCCTGTGCAGTTGGCACAACGTGGTGGAGCGGTCTTAGGGCATGCATCAATGTTATGGTCCGCTGAGCAAAAGCTGCATCGGACCTGACTACGGCACTGATTACTGCCGTGTCCAAAACGTAAACATTTGTAGCATTGGATGACGGCGGGTATGTAAGGTTCTACCCTACATCTAACGCCGTGAATGTAAACAAATTGGGGAAGGACTTGCGCTCTAAATGTTAAAACGCATACCGGTAGTGGTATCGTTTCTTGTTTCCCTAGTTTATCGATTTTTTTCGTGAACCGCCTGATATTCAATACTTGGAATTCACTTTCTATTACCGAAAGAATTTCTGCTTCACTAAGCAAGGTATCTACATTTCTCACAACTCCTTGTTTTTGTATCATTGATCTTGGGATGTAGGCCTCCAAGTTATGTCTAGCGAATATTTCTGAGGTTACCAGGTTATTTGCAGAATCTCTGCTGTTGGTTTCTATTTTAATTCTATTGCGCCCGACACTGGAAATGTTTACTAAGTTGTGAGAAATCATGATACCTTGCTCCCTCATTAGTTTTCCTATTGCCATTGGGTGAATACGCCCAATATTTTTGTCCTTTCCTTCTACTATTACTATGTATGGACCACAATCACTTGCCTCGTACCTGTTGGCCATTGAGTTCTGCTGTTGGTTCTGCAAATTGATGTCGTTTGTTGGTGTCGGCTCCGTGCTGTAGGAGGCTGATGGACGATGTGGTGTTGCGACGTCTGTTGATAGTCTTGCAAGTTTCTCTGCTTGCTGCGTGGATCTCCTTCCGTCCTCTTCTTCATGGTATCTGCCGTTTCGTCGACTTGAGGTTCGAAAGCTGGAAGTCTCCCATGGGATCGTCCGACTGCAGACCAAGTAGGGTAGGTGTAATGCTACTTGGGTTATCCTCTTCTGTTAATGGGCTGGTGGTTGTATTCAGTGTAGTTGGTAATACCATACTTGTTGAGCTGTGTCTGAAATTCGTGTCACTAGTAGATGCTTCTTCTATGCTGTGAGTTCCTCCCTCGCCATATAGGCCCCCAAACATGGTCGATGTTGGTCACGCTCGAGGCGGCGTTAAGCGGAGGTTACGATGATTCTTCTACTCTCTCGCTGAGAGGCGTATTTAATTTATTTGTAGATAATGACTTGAATTTCGCCTGTCACTAAGTACTGTAACTTCACTGTACACTTTGACTCGATATGTATGTTTTCCTGGTCCGTCCACACAACAACAACTGTACGTAGTCGTTCCGCGAGCACAAGGAAGTTCGCTCTCCGAAGGTTGCGACTAGACTGAAAAAATCGATGATATGCCTTTGACGTCGTGTTGGAGACAGCCACGTTTAGTGAGTGCCCATAAACGAAATACTATCGAAACTTCAAGACTTTTGGCAAACTCATTTACATATCCTCTGATGAAAGTCATAGTATGATATCTGAAACGTCAAGTTTTAACATATTTACGTGGTGCCGCCCTTAGACTTTGAAAAGTACAGACAACAAACCCGAAAATCTACTGAATGAACATAAACGTAATTTTAAAATTACGTTTACAAAGAGCCACCTATGATTTCTCAGAGTAGAGATTTAAATAAACTTAATGATGATTACACGAAATAGCATTTTATTGCCAAATTAGAACCATTATCGTTAAGGCGCTTCGATCATTTTATCGTACACCAAAAAATAAAAGTTATAATTTGGAAGACAGAAAAAAATGTCGTTAATTCACTCACTTATCGGAACATGTATTCCTTTAAAAAATGGTATCGCCAGAGGCTTTTGAATGTCGAATCTTTGTTAATTGTAGAAGATGTGTATAAAGCTTAAACCTAACATATCCGTGAAAGATATGTCTTCAGATATTCTTTTCTTGATATAAAGAAAGCAGTGGAGAATCGAGTTTGTTTTACACTGAAGAGCCAAAGAAACATGTGCACCTGCCTAATATCGTGTAGGGCCCCCACGAACACGCAGAAGTGACGCACCACGAGGTGGCATTGACTCGACTAATGACTGAAGTAGTGATAGAGGGAATTGACACCATGCATCCTGCAACTGTCCATAAATACGTAAGACTACGAGGCAGTGGAGATCTCTATTGAACAGCACGTTGGAAGGCATCCCAGATATGCTCAATAATGTTCATGTCTGGTGAGATTGGCGACCAGCGGAGGTGTTTTAAGTCAGAAGAGTGTTCCTGGAGCCACTTTGTAGCAATTCTGGACGTGTGGGGTATCACATTGTCCTTCTGGAATTGCCCAAGTCCGTGGTAATGCACAATGGAAATGAATGGATACAGATGAACAGCCAGGATGCGTACCTACGTGTCACCTGTCAGAGTCGCTTCTACACGTAATCAGGGGTCCCATGTCACTCCAACTGCACACGCCCCACACTATTGCAGAGCCTCCTCTACCTTGAACAGTCCCCTGCTGACATGCAGGGTCCATGAATTCATGGGGTTGTCTCTATACTCGTACACTTCCATCCGCTCGATACAATTACAAACTAGACTCGTCAGACCATGCAACATGTTTCCAATCATTAACAGGCAATGTCGGTGTTGACGGGCCCAGGCGAGGCGTAAAGCTTTGTGTCGCGCACTCAGCAAGGGTACACGAGTGGAACTTTGGCTCTGAAAGCCCACATTTCAAATGCTTCAATTTTCACTCTTTCTGGTATTCCTGAAGTCCGTGCTTCGCTACCATGTTTCGTTGAATGGTTCGCACGCTGACAGTAGTTGATGGCCCAGCATTGAAATCCTCAGCAATTTGCGGAAGGGTTGCAATTGTGTCACGTTTAACGATTCTCTTCAGTCGTCGTTGGTCCCGTTCTTGCAGGATCTTTTTCCGGCCACAGCGATGTCCGAGATTTAATGTTTTACCGGAGTCCCGATACTCACGGTGCACTCGTGAAATGGTCGTACTGGAAAATTCCCACCTCATCGCTACCTGGAATTTTCTGTTCCCCATATCACGTGCGCCGACTATAACACCACGTTGAAACTCTCTTAAATCGTGATAACCTTCCAGTGTGGCAGTATTAACCGATCCAACGCCTGCGCCAGACACTTGTTGTCTTATATAGGCGACCGCCGCGCCATAAACTTAGTGTTTACATATCTCTGTGTTTGCATACGCTTGCCTATACCAGTTTCTTTGGCTCTTCAGTGTAGAAACATAATTAAATACTGAAATGGGATTACTATATACTATTCCTACCACAAGAGATTATGTAGGAACACTGTTTACATATGTTGAGATATGCTTACCGTTTCTGCCATCTATATGTTAAACTCTTGAGTTGAATGGTGAAATAACAATTGGTATTATGAGTCCTTTCTTGCTGAAAACCATTCTTACAAATTAAATGTTGTGATCAACGCACTATGTTCCAGCTACCGAAATGAATTGCAAACTAATGTCAAGTAATGGGTGAAGACAAAACAGCATCGCTGATTCAGAGTAGAGACTTAATAGTTTCAGTATTCAGGAACTACTAAGTTTGTCGCTGACCCACTTAAAAACTTCTAACAGAAAATCATCAAATTTTTCAGATTGAATCCTTAATGTAAAATACTGATTATTTTCGTATTTCATTCAGATCAGGTAACGCGGGTATGGCAGTCTGCTGGACGTTTGAAATCATCAATTGGCCAACTATAAAATTTCGCATTTTAAGACTACAAATTCCAATTTTAACTGTTCTGAATAAATAACGTCATTACGTAACAAATCATACTAACAACTTTTTAGTGATGATAAACTGATGATATCATTGAAATAAATTACCAGAAACAAATAGCCACCTCTTCTAGGCTTCGATGAACATTGGCACTTACTGTTACGTACTATCTATTACGACTTAAATGATTATGGCATATGACCCATTTGGATGTATCCTGATGCAATGTATCTGAAATAATTCGGTAATTAAATAAAAAATATCAGATATTTGTAATTTGTATAAATGTTTAATGAACCCCTCTTGAATATATTGTGATTAGTAGGCTACCTTAAGGGAACCGAGAAAGGTATTTTTTTTTACTCCTTTTTCTTTTATTTCCAGTGATTTTTTTTAAGACAGTCGTGACGTGTTAAGGTATATGTATGTGGAGCACAATTACTGTTATTGTTATTTTACTTTTGGTACTATGTTTCACAGTAATTAATGTCAAATCATCACAGTACGCGAACATGTAACAACGTAAAACCACCTAAACCTAGTGATTGGGTTGGCAGAAGACAGAACTTTAACCTTGTCCCGCCTCTCTTCAGTGCGACACAGTATAATATTAACTCGCGGAACTAAATTCATAGATAGTAAAAATTATTCAAGAAGTAGATCAACGCTTGAAATATAATTATCTGCATAGGTATGAAACTTCTTTACAGAGTTGGATGACGAAGTTTCGAGCGAGTTCACTGGTTATCACCGTCGAAGAAATAGAGGGCAGTGGGTGAGGAGATGAGGGTATTGATCACCTTCATCCGCCACACCTGTTAGCTCCAGAAGCATCCAGTAACAGCCACATCTGGAAGAATTGAACTTAAGAAAAGACTTGTGCTCAAAGATGATATTAGTGGACTAAAGTTTTTGGTACGAATCACACAATACCAATCAGTAGGCTCCATCATTTGTAAACAGCAAAAATATTACAAAGTAAGAGAAATAACCTTTGCGTCTGATGTAGTTTTTGAGGAGTTTTATAGATGGTTTACGTTTTCTGATGGGCGTTCCACAACTTTTGAACGCATAGTCCCAAACCACAGCGTTTTTAATCAGCCTCCAGGAGAATTCCCCATAATCTAAATTTGTGAATCAATGTTTTTTTTTTTAAGTTTCATTGAACAGTACCGAGCACAAATACGCAGCTAGTGTTTCAAAAATAGCTCTAATTTTTGAATAAGTCCATGATATTTGGTATACCTTACGTGTTGCTGAATTTTTCCTATCAAAAAGCAGCTAAGAGTAAACGGTAATACTTGAAACAATTTTTTGTGAAATTACCATTGCTTTGAGCAGTTTAGTAGAACATGAATTGTCAAATTTCGAGCTTCAAGTAACCACTTGATTATTGGCACCTCTTTCAGTAAAATTTTCGCTCTCATGTCAACACCATCATAATTTCTCAATTTAATTTGTGATTGGCCGAAGAACAGACTGCATGTTAAATTAACTTTTTCCAGCGCGATATCAACTAATATAATAAATGTAAATTAAATGTCCTTCATGTAGCCGTCAATATACACTATAGACAGAAACCATTATGATGAAGCTGTTCAATAAAGTATACATTTGCCGGTAAGCCATTGTATTCAGGACTGTCATTTTACTGAATTACGTGTCTAGGAATGAGATGATCGTCATCCAGTACCAATGTTCAGCTGTTGATGTAATGGCATAGCCCAAGGATTGTCTGCAGCTAATACTCTGCGAAGCGTAGCTGGTTTGTTGAATACCTACGCGCTTGAAACGAATTGCCAGAAAAGTCTTTCGGGGCAGCGACCTATGAAGCTGGAGCTTCAGTAGTCAAAACGGCATGATTTTTGAGCTAATGATCGCGGAATTCGCTCAGTTGGCTTATTGGTGCCCATTGAATATGGGAGATAGGTGTTGGAGAGAAAGATGAAGTTAACCTTCAAAATAGCTGCTGTGCAGAAGAAATGTTAGTGTGAGGACATACTGTAATTGTTGTGTGATGGAAGCGGTATTGTGTTGTGAGCTGTATGCCGCCTGGGTCACACGTTACACCCGTTGTGAGAGTTGGGCGCAAATTGAGGACCAACAGGCGATAGTAAGAAATTGTTTTCCATGGCTTTACGCCTCGTCGAAGTCGAGGTAATTAGAGATTGGAAAGGATGGGGGGGGGGGGGGACAAGGAACTGGAAGGAATTCAACCTTGGCCTTTTGTAAGAAGCATCCGAGCATTTACCCGAAGTGAAACCATGAAAAAGCTAAATCTGGATGTCTGAACGGGGATTCTAACCAACGTCCTCCCGAATGCCAGAGCGCTAACTACTAACTACTCACCCACCAAGCTCGGTGATAGTAAGAGAAGTTTGGGGATGCATGCATGTAATGAGCTCTTGTCTAGCCACACAATGAAGGAACACCTCAGACATAAAATTGTTATTTTCCTCCATTCACGCATGAATTCGCATCTTTATAAAGATGATCCTAAGACCTCATTTAGAAAGCTATAACAGCAGATCACAGCTCACAGTAATAGATTTTACAGCAAATATCGTCATTTAGCATTTATTAAGTCTGCTAGTTAGTCATTTATTTTTGGCACACTTTGAACCAATCATTCAACTTGCTACATTCTTGTTGATAGTGTGATATGTCCACATATTCAGCCAGCAATTGGTACCTTCCTCCCAAGTTTCATGACCCCAAGGCATTCGGTAGGACGTGGGTTCTAATCCCCGTCCGGCCATCCAGATTTCAGTTTTCCATGGTTTCCCAAAATGAATCCAAATAAATGCGGCGATGATTCCTTCAATTGGCCGTGGCTGAACTCCTTCCTTGCCCACTGATCATACTACTTGATAAAACCTTTTTTGGTGAAATAATATAGTTCATAACTCAGTATGTGAGTATAGGTTTTCCCGGCGAATAAATGACTACACATCTTCTCGGATTTGCAGCCGGATTTTATTAAAAAGCGACAAGCTTTCGGCAACTAGCTCAGCAGCCATCATCAGGTCAATTATGTACCGGCGATCTTGCCGTTAGAAATACCAGGCGCCTGGTATTCGTAACGGCAAGATCGCCGGTTCATAATTGACTTAATGATGGCTGCTGAGCTAGTTGCCGAAAGCTTGTCGCTTTTTAATAAAATCCGGCTGCAAACCCGAAAAGATTTGTTGTTCACAACTCAGATTTTTTATAGTCGATGACGGATAGGTCATGTTGTACTATGATCATCATCCGGAATTTGATGAGAAATATAAACATTGTCTTCCACTATTCACACATTCATTTTTATTTCAATCTATGGTGAAGCTAATAAAGTGTTTGCTTTTTAGCTATCATATTACTCGGATAGTTTTGCAGTAATTATAAGGAAACGTGAGATAGTGATTGGAAGCTGTAGTTAATGAAGGCACTTTTTAGTGTTTAATTTATTGTATTTTATAGGAGAATAAATTATTTTAGAATGCACGCGGACACCGATTTTACTTAGTAACAGTCAGTTTTTATTTCTCCCTTCTTCTTTTCCTTAAAAAATTCTCGAAATTACCGATATAATCCTTGAAATGTTTACCACATTACACTAGCTAGCGCATCAAAAACCCTCCGGTAAAACCTCAGTGTCTCTGCTAATTCTCAAGAGTGTTTACACCACTTCCCTGGTGCGGCTTCATTGAAGATGAGGCTGGGTCTCCGCAGCCCGTGTCTTCTCTTTCCTACAGACAGACAAGCTGTTGGACGCCTCTTGGTCCGGCTTAGCCCCACCTGCTCCGAGGATTACGGGAAGGCTCCCCTCGCGACAGAAGGTGTTTCCGTTTCCCGAAATCCACCGTAGGCCGTCCGACTCTTTCTCCACTGCCCGCACCTGTGCTCGCTATTAATCAGTGGGACGCATTTTTGCAGAATCCATTACGAAGATGAAATTTCCATGCTCTCCGGGGTAACTTCGTAATGAATTGAAGTGTCCGATTACGTGGCGCTAGAGTCTATTGGGAGAAGGGGGTAAGAAATGCCTGGTCCACCCGAAGGAAAAGAATTTGATGAAATGTTATATTCTGTAACATTTAATATTAGCCTATACCACAGCCTCTTTCCACGAACATTATTAAAATGATTGCTAACGTTTAAGCAAATCAGATTAATAGAAGTATATTTGTTGAATTAATCTAATGCTTGTCTACGGTGTTAAACTGACATCATCAAAGAAATTAGAAAAGACCAAAAAATTACGACTAACGTTACTACGCGATTTGCGATAAGTTAATCTCAGACTTCGTTAGGACCACTACATTCAATTATTAATAGATATTGGGTAACCTGCTGTGTATAGTCTCTGTAAAACACGCAGGAATGTGGCAAAATTTGGTTCTCACCTGTTCAACCTATTAAATATTCAGTCGCAACTGCCAGTCGCTTAAAAGGAATTTTACAACCATTCACTAACTTATTTGAGCTCCAGTGTGTTGTTACCCATCATAACTACCCCACTTATACGTGTATCTACATATATGTGTCAGGGAAAAAATTATTTTAATGAGCGCAAATTTCATTACTCATATAAACACGGAACCAGCGCAAATATTTTTCTTTTAAGAACTATCTTCTGCTAGTCTCCTGGTCGATCGTTTACTGACTGTGACTGATTCTTAAACTGAATCGTTAGTGTACTCTCATTACGGGCTCCGTAGATACAACGGATAAAAGGGAACCCCTGCATTAGCGCCGCATTCAACCTGGCCGCAAGTATCACAATGTGATTCCAGTGCATTTGAATAGTTTGCGAGGACATTTTATAGGAAGGTTTGTTTACATAGCAGAAGCAAAATATCTCCATATACATAGAGCAGAGATTTAGAAAAATCATTTTTTTATCGTAATATTCCATCTACTGACGCATTGTTGAAAAATTGCAGTTAATGTAGTTTCGTTATATTTTCATTTTTACACGTGCGTTTTGCGGGGTATTAACACTTAAAGTCACTTACAAAATAGTTAGGAACATGCTTCTCTCAGGTTCTCGCACTATCCTAACGTCATCAAACTTAGTTTTGCAGTCGATTAATTAAATCTTCAGTCTAAGCAGTTATATTTACTTGTTTGAATTATACCACGTACTAGAATGAACTGCGCATATTAATGTCATCACGTTTTTGGCACTTCAGTTTTAACGTAAAACGTTTTTCCAAGCTATATTACGAGAATGACGTAGATCACTTTTAATGTACTTGACCCATTTATCCTATAAAATGCAACATATATCTTACCACAAATAACAAACTCCAAAATTTGACACTGCGCTTTGAGCATCGTAATAGAAAATGAAATCGACTTCTATTGCAGAAATAGTTTGTGTCTAAGAAACGATTCTTGTTTATCTAATTTCCTAAATTAACGGTAAACTTGTCCGTAAGCAATAAAACTATAAAATCTATGCTTATTTATTGTTCCGTCATCGTTCCTATTTAAGCATTTGAGACTCTTATTATTCAGTGAAATTTTTTCTGTAGGAAATGAAAGCTCTAAAAGGGGTTGTGAACTTTTATTTTCACATTATGAAGGGATAAAGAAGCATGAAGATAAAATTGAAGAACACATATGTAAGTGTTTTATTATAAATTTTAATGACGAAAATAATTTCGATTGCAAAATTGTTCATCTGAGTAATACGGTAGATACAAGAAACTTCGTATGTCGAATGCCACATCTGGAATAAAAGCATATGTATATGATAGTAATTAATTTTTTCTACATTCACTTAATATGAACACATCTTATAATAGCGGCGCGCCTGGGTCTGTTAGAAACGACATTACATCGAAAAATTCGCAATCTGTTGACGAGCCGCTGAAAGTGCTGAATATTCTTAACGGTTCTGTCTGTACAATTTCTGTCCTAATATCTTTTTTTGACACAAAAATGTAAGAAGCACCTCAACATAAATTTTCCTGAAAATGAGACCCTAACAGGTCGATTTCTAGACCTAAACGACTTCTAATCGGTGATTTTAATCGAAATTCATATAACTGTTTCGCAAAAGGTGAATATATTTAACAGTAAAATACTATAAGATATACTAAAAGAACATTTTCTATACATTTAATACATTTTATAACGAAGGAGATACAAAATTAGTATGTATCATGTGTGCAATGCGTTCCGGACTTCTTAAATTAGCAGCACGATTAGCAAAGGAGATCAATATCCGCTGGCTTTAGACTGAGGGTTTCAAATTCATTCCTTAAACATATTGTAGTTGGTAGAGTTAGACGTGTAATTGCCATATTCTGGAGACTCCTTTATAGAGTTTTAAATATTAGTATAAATTTTTTTCGTTGTAGTATTGATCCTAACATTTTTATCGTGTTATATGGATATCACAGATATCGAGATACAACAGTATTAGATTTTCTTGAGAAGTTATTAAATTACAAAAAGATGTCTAACATTAGGCACTTTAGAAATCAGTAACCAATCTCAGTTAATAGAAAGGATTTAGTATCAAATATAAAAGTTATTCCTTTCTTTTATTAAACATCTGTTAGGTCTAATATGTGAAACCGTAAAAAAAAAAAAAAAAAAAAAAAAAGCTAAGGATGTTTTGCAAATAATATAACAATTCAAAAGGAAACGAGATGTTACCGCGTATTCTTCTGCCTGTAAGTATTCATTATTTAGTTTAATATTGCAGTGGTTGTAGGTAATTTGAAACCGTTTGAGAATCAGTTAGTAGTTTCTTTAGAACTAGATGATTAATACACCAAAGAAATTGTTATAGAGATAACACGATTACTGTTAAATGTCAAGCTTACTGTTATGGCCAGTTGTGCTCTATCTTGAAGAGGAAAAATGTAATATTATTGTATCACAGCAACATTTAGAAAAAATATAATGGTAGACGAACCAATACAAACACGGTTCAACAGTATGAATTTAATTCGAAGCAATTAGAATGATAGTTTTGTTATTTTTTAATTTAGTAACATAACAAAGCTTTTCTTGTGATAAGAATTAATAAAATTTGGTCAAATAATTATTATTGCTTTGGTCCAGGCACAGTGAAAGATTCGAATACATTTGTTCGAATCTCAGTGCGCGAAGGAGAAAGATAGTTTACTTTCACCGCAAGCGACAGTCTTATAAATTTAGCACGCGAAGTGAAGAGTTATACTCTCATTGATACTGTCCTATCCATTTTCCCGCTGACGGCGCCTCTGTCGGAACATAAACTGTCGTTAATACAGTATTCCTAGGCCGCACATTCCACTGAGGTAATAAGTGCTCCTGTGAGGTCACAGGCGACGTAGTTACAGTTCTCAGGTGGCACTTTGCTTCCCTTTCTCATCTTTCTAACGCTCATTCCTGAGAGCACTCAAACCGGGAAGGTGGCTTTATCTTAATGCGGTTTGAATCCTTTCATTTGCAGTAAGGGAAACTTGGTAATTGAGTCGGACCGGGTGGAGTAGCTCGCCCTCTCTGATACGGTCAGTATAAACCTTGTTGCCTCCTCTGCTAATGGTAACCATATTACTCGACTTCTGCGTCATGTGCCGCTGGTAAAATTTGGCCGGCTTGATGCCCTCTCCGTGCCTTATGAATGCAGTTTTGATGTTCCAAACTCAGTTACTTGTGTATTGCAAACGTAATGATGCACACTGTCGTCGAAGTTACAGTTTGTTAGAGTTCAACTAAACTCATAACTAACTTCAGAAAATTTTGTAAGAATTTTCTGTAGTCTGAGAAGAAATTTGAGCATTTCATTTAAATTTTATTCCTTCTTCTGGAGAGAAAGATTTTAAAGATTAAGTGATCTCATTACTACGAGAATAGTAACTACCACTTTATGGTGCATTTAATAATTTAATTAATTTTTCAAGTAAAATTAAACGAATTAATATTTTGAAGTTTGATTCTTAATTTATAAATTGCTATAACAGATTGTTTGGATGAACTAACGTAGCTTTTCAGGCGTTGTAAATCAATAAAATCTTCTCGAGCTTCCAGCCGTCAATAAATGTCGCAACTCTGGGACGTTTCGAAGGCGTCTATGTCTGCCCTTATTTTCAACCAGCTGTTTGTTTATGCGGAGCCGCAGAAATAGCGGAAGGAAATGCGAACCCAGCGCCATGATGTCATCCATTCTTCTTACCGACACGCAGTTGTTTCAAGATTTTGATAGCCGGATTCCTGTCATTGGTGGAGGCATTTAGTTGGACTGATTGAAATAACGTTCGAACAGGATGAAATTAATGCTAAGCTTGAGCAGATAGTGACGAAATTTCCTACATATGACTAGTTAATGAGTCAGCAACCATAAATCTAGCTTATCAACAATCTTACATTTACACAACATTACCATGTCAATATTATCAGTAAATATTTATAATACGTCGGATATTCGAGGAATATTTTATTTGATGACTAGCTCGTACCCGCGACTTCGTACGCGTGGATTAAGAATTTTTTGCCAGAATTGAGTATAGAAAGTTGTTGGAAACGAAGGATTGATCCCAAACAACACCGAGTCGGCATAATATGACAGGAAAGCTATCACTATATCATTCTACCGTCGAACCAGTCTCTTGAAGAGAATCAATTTCCAACATAGTTCTGTCACTATTTGATAAGGTCTCATTATTTCGTGACTACAACTATTAAACATACTGGAGAAAATGTCCTCTGCCCTTCATACAGATTTTCTTGTCAAATTCCTTCTATATCAATATAGCCATTTGGTCGTCAAAACGTAACAAAAAGACAAAGACTTCCTTACGTATTTATAGTATTAACTAGCTGACCCGGTCACGCTTTGCTGTGACTTACTAATTATAGTACGTTGGATTAATGTTATTCTAAACTTCCTCAAGTAGTCAAATTAATATTCACTAATAAAGACAAAAACATTGTAGTCGATTTGGAAATTCAAATGTAATTGGTAAAGAGTTAAGGAGAGTTGAAATTAAGGACAAAAGATCATAAAAAATTTTAATTTACATTTCATTATAAATTACTTAATTGAAATTATATAAAAATTGATATTTATATAAAAAAATTATTTATTTATATAAACTGAAATTTCAGTTATATCTTCAATCCTTCTGTTTTAATATTTTTCCCACAAAATCGAAGATTGTGTTGGATAACATGTTGTCAAAATAATTGCAAACAGTTTGACGAATACTATTCGGCGTGGCTGTCAACGCTGCATCAGTAAGTATCAGGTCCCAATAATTGTCGTCTACCAGCAGCTGCAACTCGCGACATGCATCTTGACATGTATTGAACACTCGACCATTAACTGTTCGTAAACATTCGAAAGAAGATGGCCCAGGAACATTCCCCAATAACAAACGCTGAAAGAAACATTCACGTTATTTTGGATGCAAAGTCTTTCCTTGAATATGCCTGCGATCGAAGGATGTGGTTCTCCTTGTTTACGTGGCTACCATTTTTTACCTAATTTGTTCCATGAAAAATAGCTTGGAACATCGGTATATAATAATGTTTTTGCGAATTGGCGGAACACATCAGATTTTTGACACAGTGTGAAAAATTCAGTTTGTGGTTTGTCGTTTTTGGTGGCTCAAGTATTCTTTGGAAAATATTTTCTTCGGTGAAATATACACGTTGATCGTTTTCAAGATGTATTGGAAGATGCTGGATGGAAGGGTCACTTTCAGGGATGCGAAAACTAAAAATATGCCAGATAGCTTCGTTGCTGCTGACGGATCTACCTATTTGGTATAGTGTTATTTCGCCATTTTTATTTACATTTTGAACTTCAAATACAGCCAAATCACTGCCTTTATTAACATATTTACAAACGTACTTAATGGATTTTACAGAACTGCAAAACTTGACGTTAATATGAGCCTTATACGTTTTTGAAAGCAATGGTGAGTATGGCACGACCCACTGATTGTCAATTTCAACTTGGTTTCTAGAATTTGACATTCGCATTGTAAATGTTTGGCCACCATTCTCAGCGTTTCTGCGGCGATACAACGGATAACCATCGATATCCGTAATAGTGTCATTCGTATATTCCTTTGGAAAACGCTTCTTACATTTTCCCCCTTCCATGCATGGCGATGTCATGTTAAAAGCACCGCACGGTCCGTGGATCGAGTGACTGGTAACAATATCAAACAATTCTTGATCAATTAATGGGTCCGGAATTTCGGCTGAAATTATTTGATCAATTTCTTCTGGACGGATTTTAACTTCAAGCCAAATCAAAATGTGAGAATGAGGCAAACCTCGCTTTTGCCACTCAATCAGATACAGATAGCAACGTGTGTTACCGAAAACTGAATGTTTTAAGATTAAATCAATCAATGATTTTAATTTTTGTTTGAACACACGTGCCGTGACATCATGACGATGCATTGATTGATGGCCTGGTAATAGCAAAGTTTGTATTTCCTCCCAATTCGGATTACATGTAAATGTAATAACCAAATCTGGACGACCATAATGACATACGTAAGTCATCGCATCTTGTATATATTCCTGCATCTTCCGTGAACTGCCGATGTAGCTTGAAGGTAAAATAAATGTATTACCGATATCATTGGCGTTAAAATTTTCATAAATATTGCCGATAACAGTATCTCGTAAGAGGATGTATTCCTCCGATCGTAATTTAACCTGATTGTATCGAATAAATCGAAAATGCTTGTTTCCAACCTTGGCGTACATATCCACGACGTATTGAAGGCACAGTTGACGATATCGAAGTATATATTTATCCTAATTACGTCTAATCATCAATCGGGGGGCGTAGTACATCATTGAAGTAACTTTTTTATTTTTTTTTATTACCTGAAAAAATAATAAATTAAATAGTAAAAAAAAAGAATAAGAAATCAATATAGTGGGCCCGCTATAATCCAGTCCCTGGTCGGTATACTGCGGGTCTACTGTACTAATAAAATAACGAATTAAATAGTTGAATATTAAATTTACCAGCAACTGGATCACGCTGTTTGATGTTGATGTGATATTCATTCTGCCCTTGCCAGAATATCAGTGGATACTGGAGTGCGTCATACGAACGGTGTAGATCCGAAATTATACTAACAGTTCTATCTTGACGTGTGACTTTAATCAACTGAGTCACCAACCATAAAAACTGAAACTTCATCTACGGTTGGCGCGTTGAATCTGCCAGCGTATTCTCCTGATGGTAATTTGTCAGCTTTGATGACAATTTGGTAGTTGTCATTTTTTAATTGTTGCGACACAATTGAATAAGTTGATTATTATTTTCCAAACAATTTTCCAACAATGCCACAATTGCTCTCTCTTCTGCTTGTTCGATGAAATTATACTGGCACCTAGTTTTCAAGCGTTCCTCACAATTTCCAATAGATTTGGAGAAACTTCGGGTCATCGTTTGGCATCGGTATTAACGACCCAATCTTATGGTACACCTGGCTTGGATTTTGTATTTAGTATCAAAATGACGTCCATCAGATGTAAGATCGCAAATTTTTGTTGCCCCAGAAGACGTCATCTGGAAGCAAGAATTGAATTTGCGTGTCTTGCGCAGAAACAAATTCGAATCGTTTGATTCGCCAGCAAGAAGGATTGTAAATGTTCTGGCGGATTGGGTAGTGGTAATAATACATCTTTTCCTAATGCACAACACATACCGGCTGCTTCATTGCGAAATTTCAACGCCTGATAATACTGGCATATTTTGCTCACTGCACCGATTGCAATTTTTGAATGTGCGGAGTAATCAATGGCTGGTGCATATTGGAACGCAAGACGAACAAATGATACACGTGTTAAAGCACGGCTGATTTACTGTCTCTCTCGTTCTCTTTCTCTAAATGTAGCTATGTGCTGTTCTCGTACCGCTCTTGTTCTCGATATATTCTGTCACAGACGTTCATCACGCTGTTCTTGAGATTCTTGCATACGATGCTCAGCTGTCCTGATTCTTTGAACTTCCTTACTTGCCGCGATTTGTGTTGCTGATTGATGAGCTCTCTCGTCGTGCGTCTTGCCTCTCTGCTACACGCATTGTCGAGGTTAGATTCTTTGGCGACATTTCACTGAAAAATATTTGAATTACAACAAAAAGTGCCTTTCTGAAAGCCTTAAAATAATACACTACAATACAGTGGTGAAACCGGAATTTTTGGGTCCATTGAAAAATACAGTAAAATGGAAGTTAAGAACTAATGAGGAAATACTGGATGGTTCGATAAATTAACACACCGCCATCTGTTAGAAATAACTGTAGCATAAATAAATTGAAACAGAACGTGATCTACTGGATGATTACCCAACCTAGCTAACCAAGTGTTGTATAGATAAGTTAACACATCGCCATCTGTTAGAAACTTATGGAACTATAATAATAATTACGTGTTGTCGTAATGACCTGGTGACATGGTTTCTACTGGCTGGGCATTCTGCCCCTGTCGTAACCGCCTTTACCTAGCCCGCCCATCCTGCCTGGTACAGGGGACCTACATTTTAACGTCGAATCCGAACCACAGTACCGTCTTGGCGTATTTCACCTCATACAGCATGCTGCGCCGGGGGTTAATGCCGGGTTAAGTGTGTATAAAAACCCTCGCCGAGACAGGGACTCGAACCGGGGTCCTTTCCATCTAGAGTCAGACGCCCTAACCACTTAGCCAGCAGACCGCTTAGCGTTGGCGGTTTACAAATAATTACAAACCATTGTCCTATGACAAACATTTAATGAACATTTATTTCGCAAATAATAAATATTGAGGTCTATAATCCAGATAAAAACTATCCTATCTTTTAAGTTGGACTAAATCACACACATTAAGCCAAATTTCATCTAAATCGGTTATGTAGTTTCGGAGTTCATCCCGGACGAACATCGTGACACGAGATTTTTATATATATAAAGATACTGCGGTTCACACACACACTGTCTGCGACAAACCCCAGATGAATCATTATAGAGTAAAAAAGTGTACACCTACAGCATTGCAAAACTAGCTACGGTTTGCCTCGCATTGCACCCCTAACTTTGTGATATCTACAGTTTAACACTCATCCGAATAACCTACGGCCCAGGCGTGACTCGTACGATCAAAAACAATTTTTTAAAATCTTTGACTCCATGGATATTTGAACCGGAGACCACGACCCAAACATTTGTAAGCAAGCGCTTTAACCACTGAGCCGTCTGACCGATACACGGAAAAAGCAGTATAGAGACGTCCATATCCAACGCGTCTGTCTATCGCCATTCAGTAGTATTTCGAAATTATGAGACAACATGTATTATTTATACAGATAATTTTTCAACCAAATGTAGACAGTATTTTTCTCCTTGTTTCAAAGGATAAGTGTGCAAAGTTTCATCGAGATCGGATGAAAACTGTGGATTTGTATGAAGAACAAACACACATACATTCATCTTTATAAATATAGATACAGACAAATTCTCCCATTATTCCCCTGTATGAAACAAGCGTTTATATGTAAATAAGTAAACAGCGGAATCATTAATGTTTCATATCTCCCAGTTGTGGAGCCATCGGACACGAGAAAGTTCGGGACCACCTACCTGTCGCGCTAGCAGTTTGATTGACGACGTTCGAGTCGTTAGGGCTTTCTGACGCGACCACACCCGCCAGCTTTTTTTTTTTTTTTCTTTTCGGCCCCTTCCGCATGCCGGTGGGCCGTGCGAGTGTTTACATGGCCATTTGGCCCTGGGACATTCTTCTCTCGGCCACCGCCCGCGGCTGGTATTGACGGATGTGCAGTCTCGGTGGAGAGGAGTTCAACAGCGCTTCGTGGCGCTAACCCGCCTAGGGATTAGAAGTGACTACTAAGAAAACCGAGGCTGCACCAGGGGTTAAGGAACCATGCACAATCTAATTGGAACCAAAACCATTTAATTTATGGAAGGTAATCACGGTGTAGAATAGTGAGGTGTAATATTGTCTTCAGAAATGGCTTGTTGATGGAAAATTGATTGAAATGGAAATTTCATCCATCTGGTTACGAACCGGGGAAACTTTTTATGTAATCGTATAAATATATGGGTGATTGCATAAAATTTGGATAACTCTATGTCCGTAGCACTTTTCTCTTGATCAAATTTAATTTATTTTGTTTGTAAGATTGCTAGGTAATAGATCAAAATGTGTTTTCTTTTTCATTGCGTTATATTTGTTTGGAATAATAAATCCATTTTACTTCTGAAATCTTTGCTAGTGAACCCAAATGTCAGTCCCTAGCCGTGTCCGTAAATCAAAATTTTGCATTTGAGAATCCATATTTCGGTAAACATTTAGTTCGTCTACTTTTATTTCCTTTATACCTGTTTAAAATTACGATATACACGTATTAACATTAAATTAATATGAGTTTTAAAAAAGGTTCATTACTTTTTCTTAAGTCAAACTAGTGTCCGCGACTCTGACCACCATGGTCCATTTTCGTTAGGGTTTTTAATATCACGTGATTTAACCAGTGAATGAGTAAGTGTAAATCAGTAGATTTTAAAGTAACAGCATGAAACTATCTGCAAAAGTCACTTGCTTTGCGTCTGCATTTTTAAATTCATATAGTACTTATTATTTCCTTTGCTATCTTCTTCCATCATGTTGATCCATTTCTCCAGCCCCTTCTTCCTTTCCTCCGTTATTATTATTTCTGGCTCCTTCTCTTTCTTCTCATATTCATCCCCTGTGTCCTCTGCTTGAACGATTCCCTAAAGCACCTGTTCTTGAGTTCCACTGCTTTATTTTGATAAGGAGGGAAATTAAAATGCACCACACAGCCATTATTCAGACTTAGTTTTATTAATTAATGTGTGCATTAGTAGTTACAAAATATTTTTAGAAATAAATCTTATACCACCACACAAACTTCTTGAATACTGAATACTGTATCATCGACAAATGATAATCTCTAAAGAAGTGAATAAAACAACGTAACGTAAAAAAAATGGGCTTGAACTTTGTATAATTATTTCCAATAGCAGCTATTTTAAAATTATAGAAATGTTTATCATGCAACTAACCGTATTGGAATTTTTCTGTGACAATATTGTTTGTCATTTGAGAAATATGAATTTTGTAGTCACAGATGTTGAATAATTTGTTGAATAATTTGTTGTCCGTAAAATAATTTGAGGGTAAACATGAGGAATGGCTGAGAAAGTGTCTAAACGACCTGGAGAAATCGGTTCCGGTTATATAGATTTTCTTTGATGTTGATTCTAATGGTTGGAAAATGAAAAATTTAAATTGAATTCATGTGTCTTTAATTAAAAAAATCTCTAATTCTCATTAAAGATTCATGAATGATAATTACAATCTACCAACAGCTTTCAGTTTGTGTTATGGAAGCCTAAAAGAAACATAAGAAAAACTTGGGATCAACAGGAAAAGTGTTATTTTATCACCTCTTTTAAACTACAGTATTTCCAATCGGTATTCCCCAAGCCACTTCACGAACTGATGAACCGTTCAGTCAATACAATAACTCGCTGCCTACTTGGATGGAAACCAAAGCTGTGTTGCGCCAACCCATGTAAACACCCATCTGATTGGACGGCCCAGCGAACAATAAAATCGTCGGCCGACCCAACAGCCATCTCTGGCTAGGACACAGCTTGTTTGACGGCAAGTATTGGATCGCCGCCCAGGATAGCTGTCGTAACTGGAGAAGAGATTGAATAGTGGGTAAAACGTATTTGTACGCACAGATTGATATAAAATTTAACCAATATTCGTGCTGCAATGTTACATAAATCAGAACTTTGAAAGTACTATGTAATGTTTGTGTATAAAAATCTATCTTCTCTTATGTGAGAAACATTTTCTTCATGAGAGGTAATTGTGGTATCACTGTCATGTGTGTCATGTTCAAGGTCTCTGCTAAGGCTGGTTATACCTTTCAATTTAAGACGTAATGACAGACAATCTGATCAAAGTTTTTAGAAAATTATTTTTGTTTGTAGAGAGTCATAATTACCAAATTTTCGTTAAATTCAAATTTTCTTGATATTCTGCGAGCATGAACCTTTTAGACACGGTAGTAATATTACGTAGAGGAAGGTCAAGTTGCCCCGGACGACGGGTAACCGCGGACGTTTAAGGTTCTAACAAACCAACCATGCTGCGTCGGCAAAACTTTACTGTAAACTAGTTCGTACCCGCGTCTTCGTACGCGTGGATTAAGAATTTTTTTCCAGAATTAAATATAGAAACTTGTTGGTAACGAAGGATTGGTCCCAAACAATATCTAGTCGGAATAATATGACAGGAAAGCTATCACTATATCATTGTACCGTCGAACCTATCTCTTGAAGAGAATAAATTTCCAACATATTTCTGTCACCATTCGATAAGGTCTCAAAATTTCGTGACTACAACTGTTAATCATACTGGAAAAAATATCCTGTGCCCTTCATACAGATTTCCTTATAAAATTCCATCACAACGATATAGGCATTTAGTCGTCAAAACGTAACAAAAAGACAGAGACTTACTTCCGTATTAATAATAATGTTACTGTGGTTCACACTCACACACTGACTGCGAACAACACCTGAGGGATCATTATAACGTAAAAATGTGTACACCTACAAAATAGCAAGACTACCTACGATTTGCCTGGCATTGCACCCCCTAACATTGTGATATCTACAGTTTAAAATTCAATCCGAATAACCTACGGCCCAGGCCTGACTCTTACGATCAAAAACAATTTTTTTTAAATCTTAGCCTCCACGGAGATTTGAACCGGAGACCACGACGTTCATAAGCAAGCGCTTCAACCACTGAGCTGCCAGTCCATTACACCGAAACATGGTACTGAGACGTCCACATCCAACGTGTCTGTCTATCGCCGTATTTCGAAGTTATGAGACAACATGTGTTATTTATACAGATAATTTTTCAACCAAATGTAGACAGTATTTTTCTCCTTGTTTCAAAGGATAAGTGTGCAAAGTTTCATCGAGATCGGATGAAAACTGTGGATTTGTATGAAGAACAAACAAACAAACATACATTCAACTTTATTTATAAAGATATGGTCACTGTAGTGTAAAAACTAAAGCAACTAAGCTGCGGCTTGGGCGCCCAGTAAGTGAAATAAAAGCATAATAACGCGGGCTCGAAAAATCCAAAAGGGCAAGATTTTGACATCTTCACCATATAAGAAGATGAGAGAAGATGAGCAAAAAAGCGAAAAAATAAAATCGTAAAGATGCTATAAAGACGTTGAATACAATGAAAAGTAATCAAAGTCTTTCCGAATCAGTCAAGTAAAAAAAACCGAATACATCATGCATGGAGATTTTTTGTAGTAAGACTGGATTCAGTGCTATGAAGCAAAGACAGGGTTCCATATAGATTGTGTTTACATATATTCTTCATATATCCATTAATATTGTGTTTTAGGCCATAAAACGATTAGGTCACCGTTTATTACTGTGTCCCGGGCTACGCGACAACTTTTTCGTTACCAAAAAATTAAGATGAAAAAAAAAATGCTATGATTACTAACTTGCAATTAATATGACTGCAGAACTTCTCAATTTTATTTTAAAATTAAAATGAAGACAGGAAATGTGTTTATTTTATTTGGAATTAGTTTTAAGTGTCCGGGTCTATCCGAACTTCCCCTACAAAGATTGTCTGAAAGCTTTTCAGCCTTAATAATAGCTCATTCTGTTTACAACGATGTGGCTTCAAGACAAATAAAAGTACAACCCACTTTCGTTTGATAACATTAGTGATCACAAAATTTTGGGTTATGTACTTCCAAGATTTTAGAAAAAAATTTGAAGGTCACATATTTTGTTTTTAAAAAATATTTGTTTGTTAATGTAAAACGCATGGGAGTTATTAGATATTTTTAAATATTTTTAAATTAAGGCCTTTAGTCTTTGCGACCGTTTAGCCAGCCTCACTTTGTTTATGTAGCGACTGCTTTATCAAGGTTTTTAATTATGATATTGTGGACAGTGCAGTGAGGACAGCACAAGACGAACGCAACACTTAATTAAAACCACCCATGCCTTAGGCCGGACTCGAACCGGTGGCCCTTGCAATACAAGACCAGCGTGCTAGCCCCTACACAGCCAGGAACCGCTCATGGGAGTTGACATGGACGAATGTCGACTGAGGCCTGGGTAAAACCTCGATGTCAATACGTGACATTTTCTCAATAACATTTTGTACTTGTATGGTTGTATGTCGCAGAATGCAGGCCAGGATATGATCCTTTCCTCCACTTTGTTTTTCAGCATATTATACGTTGTATTATAACACAAACACTTTATGATTTTCTGCATAGGGTTCAACTGATTAATTATACTCGCATTTTTTAAATATCGTAATTTTCAACCCTCTAATGTGAATGAAGATATCGTTTCTTCCTCTTATTCATTTGAATCCAATTGTGATTTTGGCTGATAAATCCCGTTTTTCTACTTCAAGTTTCCTCGTGCCCACGAGAGTAGGTTGTAGATACAAAACTATACGTAGCTTCATTAACTTTACATGAAGTTCAATACTTTTGGCTGAAATAATGATACAGAACCAAAGTTTATTGTTTACGGATTACTGTCGGTGAGATTAGTAGATGTTGCGGGGTTACTCTATAAGAAGAGTAAATAACGGCATTTTATTCGATCTAATATCAGAGAATAATATATTTAAAAAGCAAATTTCAGAGGGAAGTAATTTAAGTGATCCCAGAAATATTTTATATTTCAAAACATTTCATTTCTATATAGTTTAAAATAAGTTGATTACTTCCTGATTAATATTTAATTTAATATTCTATGTCAAACTTAAATTGTTAATATCAATAAAATACTTTTTACGTTTTCCGATTTTTTTTATCTGTAATGCAACATGGTTGTAAACAAAAACAACTTGTCTAAACGACAGAAGGTTACAATATTGTAGTTTTATTAGGAAAGCTGCTTGCTTATTTCATTCTAAATGACAAATACAAACCTGAAAATTTCACAGAAAAATTAATCAGATCGCAACAATTAAATAAAACCCTATTCCTGCACGTATCTATTTCGATTTTAATTCAGTTATTAAGTTTATGATTCAGAAATACTTACCAGGATGCCCTTAATATATTTATTTGTATATGTTGGGGAACACAAATTTTTTTTCTATAGTTTACATGTTTTATAACCTTTTTTTTAAATATTAAAGTTGAGTACCCAGAATATACGTTTAATGTTTGCTCGCAGCTAGACTGTCTTAACAATCATCAAAAGATAAGACAGTAGCAAATATGTTCTAAGCGTACTGCACACCAACACTGGTGTTGTGTATTGCTGCAGAGTACCGTTAGTATTTCAGAACACCATAATTATAATTTAAAAAATCCATCAGAAGCACTGGAATGTTGTATAATGCTTGGCTAGAATGTACTAACAGTTTTGTTAAAATCTTAGCTGTTATGTCCTACTTCTGCCAGATTGCTTTCAATAATTATTTCAATTGCGATGGAGCGCAATTTAAAGTGGCATTTTCCCTACACACCAAATTTTCTCCTTTTCTTTCCCCAGTCACTTTTTCCATCTACTAATTTGAACTTTAAATTCTTTCCGCTTATTTATAAATAATTCATCGTTTCTCTTGGTAATTTACTCATGCCCTTGAGTCACTTACCTACGAAAGAAAATCTTCCAATAGCCTTGTGCCTGAAATCTAATGCCAGCTTATGATCATGGTCAACTTTTCCCCTTCCATGCATCTCTGTTAATTCTTCCACTAATAGCTTTCCATGGCTCATCATCAGTATTTAGGATAGTGCGAAGCTTTTGAGTAATTGTGACCCACACACTACGGTCTAGAAAGTAATTAGTGAGGTCCGAATCAGACGCAACAAATAAAAAGTCTCCCTCAGATGATATCTGTACCACTGCTCTATAGGAAACGAATTATAGGAAAGTTGAAGATAGGAATTCTGACTAACAATCTACTGAAAAATTTATTAAAAAAAAAGTAGAAAACTTGTACGCAAATTGATTACAGACAAAAAATGGGCGTAATTATTATTAAGGAAACAGACTATAAGCAACTGGTGGGAAACATAACACATTTGTAGATCTTAACTTGCATCATCCTAATACTTGAAGTACGAAGAAAAAGGAGCCGGAAACTGAACACAATCTTGGCAAGAAAATACTTTGCTCCCATGAGAGATCTTGTGTGAATGCGGCTTCAACGTTACACTGCTTGTACGCCGTCCTCAAGAAGCAGATGATGGAGCTGAATGTCGCCGGTCGTTCTACAAAACTTGCTTCCGCTGCGGTGAAGTGTCAGATAGCGTTCATAAAGAGCTGGCACGCCTGATAGCGCCTGGGGTGCTTTACACGCGGCACGCACAGCTATCTGGGGGACCCTAAACACTGTGCTATCTGAGACGGTACAGCACGTCCCTGCCTACACTCACACACCTGACACTGCCCTGGGGACACGGGCAGCAAGAATGGAACACTTAACATCTAACTTAATATCTTGTGGAGTGCTGATAGAACTCCACAAGATTTGTATATAGGTCATTCCTCTTAGTGTTTCACGCCTAATCAATTCAGCGATTCAGTCACGAACGATTGAGGAACATAAATTTCAGTATTTCCTTGTGATAGTACCGGAATGTAACTGTTTGAAATGATATGGTACTGATGATATTTCTTACTGAATACAACTTTCCCTTTATATTCCCCTTTATTCATATTTATATGCAACCACTGAAATTTATATTGTGTTCTCTACAACACTACATGTGTGCGTCTCCTGGTATTAATGGCAGACGAATCGTTACTGCCTACTGGACAATCCACTTTCGAACGGGGGATGGCCAGCCATCCTGCTGTACAGAGATCATAATTTTATGTAATTTCCGGCTGCCATCCCACACAGCCGAGTGGCTCTTGAAGTGACAATATTTATTCTTTCATCAACTAAACGAAAATTTTCTCCTCATGGAACCAACGATACAAAATCATTCATAGTTTTATATCATATATACACATTTTAGTCTCTCACTGGACAAGAATATTGGAAACATAACGACTTGAAACTATGTGAACGAGGAATTGTCAAAGTTATATATCTAATTTATTCTAGAAGCGAAAAATAGTTATTAAATTTCCAAAGACTCTAAAACATCATAACTCAGACATGAGTGTGGTGTATACTGCGTGATGGCTAGTTATTAATATGTATTACTATTCAGAGGAAAATAATCCATTATTGTTAGTAACAATTGTGATAGTATGTTTAAAGTCATTTGGAAATTCCCGGAAACAGAGTCAAATTCAGTTCTTTAATTTATCGACTTCGCCACCATAGAATAAATATCGATAGCACGAAATGTGCCGAACACAAGATGGCATTATTCCGTATTTATTAAAACAACCCTTAACCAATTATTTTAGTATCACAGAGAAATTAATGGTCTCAGTCATGCAAGTTGTAGCTACCAAATTGAGCAAAGTGAGTTAAATGAAGCGATTTGGCCTTTGTTTGCGGCTGAGATACAGAAACATGACTTTTTTATTGAAGACATCCATTGTATTTTTAATAGTGTTCTAGAGATACTCTATTTCAATTTTATTACACGCTATTTTCCCTCCAGTTACTTAATTAATCGAATCGTTGATAAGTAACGCCAATCGCACGGTTTTATAATGATTTACTATCGTATGTCTTTCACCTCTCGTTAAACACGAATCTGTATTGACAATTTATGATCTTGCTAGGGAAAATTGTATTTATTCTAATGTTGTAGGCTGATTGTTTTTAACTTGCTATTTACATTTGTATTAGAAGGTTTGATAGCTGTCCGTTTCTGCTTTTCCCACAAAGTAGATTTCGATTAGAGCAGTGTGTCGCTATCGCACAGGCTTAACGTAAAAGTAAATATAAATTTTTAACACAGATTCGACGGTACCTCGATAAGAGGCGAAAATCAAAAGAAATGCTGAATCATCAGAATTTAGAGGAAATGTTTTAAGAAATAAACCATGGCACAAAAAATGAATCATCCCAATACGGCATATAATCTTCTATCAATTTAAGAGTTATTTGTTTCTTGTAAATTTTGAACAAATAATAGAATATACGAGGCTACCTTGTACTATCGTTATGTAAAGACATCTGACTTATTTCATTTCACAGAGGCTCGACGTAGTCCAAGCATCCAGACCGTTTATTAGAAATTCCTTCACAGCAGTACAATAAAGAACAGAATACCTGATGTAATTCAATAAGCTTTTTAATGGTAGAGATACAGCAGCGAGTTCGAATTAAACAGGTTAGCGAAGGAGTATATTGTGTAATGATGAAATTTCATCCTCTGTCTCCAGAAACTCGTCGACTGCGTTGTGATGAAATGAAATACAATGATGTTTAGCATGGCGTAATACCAGAGGACTTTATTTGAATCTGGCTGGTGGTGATACTGAAATAGTAACTGGATTATTGCTACCGCACAGCACATTCCTCGCCCGCAGGTTCATTTTCTCTTCGATCCGTCTGAGGTTACAAATAACCGCAATCTGCAGTTTTGTTTCGCTGAGCCGGCGTTTCTGCTCAACAAACGCGACGACACGAAATGGATAAAGTATCTCAGCTAAAGTTGATGTAAATGTTACTACAGAATTAAAGTTTTTCAAGATATTCATTGCAAGTGATTAACACATTCAAACTGATGTTTCAGGATTACCTCACAATAACAAATCCAGTATCAAATATCTAAGTATAGAATCAAAAAAAGTGTTCGAAATAGTCATCGCTTACCATTAACCAGTCTGAAACATTATTTTTACACTAAAACTGATATTTTAAAACAACACATATTCTATTACTAGCCTCGTACCCGCGACTTCGTACGCGTGGATTAAGAATTTTTTTGCCAGAATTAAATATAAAAAGTTGTTGGTAACGAATAATTGGTCCCAAACAATATCGAGTCGGCATAATATGACAGGAAAGCTATCACTATATCATTCTACCGTCGAACCTGCCTTTTGAAGAGAATCAATTTCCAACATATTTCTGTCACTATTCGATAAGATTTCAAAATTTCGTGACTACAACTGTTAATCATACTGGAAAAAATATCCTGTGCCCTTCATACAGCTTTCCTTAAAAATTCTATCACAACGATATAGCCATATAGTCGTTAAAACGTAACAAAAAGACAGAGACTTACTTCCGTATTTATAATAATATTACTGTGGTTCACACTCACACACTGACTGCGAACAACACCTGAGGGATCATTATAACGTAAAAATGTGTACACCTACAAAATTGCAAGACTACCTACGATTTGCCTCGCATTGCACCCCTAACTTTATAATATCTACAGTTTAACATTCAATCCAAATAACCTACGGCCCAGGCCTGACTCTTACGATGAAAAACAATTTTTAAAAATCTTGGTCTCCACGGAGATTTGAACCCGAGACCACTACGTTCGTAAGCAAGCTCTTTAGCCACTGAGCTGCCAGTTCACTACACGGAATCACGGTCTGGAGACGTCCACATCCAACGTGTCTGTATATCGCCGTATTTCGAAGTTATGACACAACATGTGTTATTTATGCAGATAATTTTTCAACCAAATGTAGACAGTATTTCTCTCCTTGTTTCAAAGGATAAGTGTGCAAAGTTTCATCGAGATCGGATGAAAACTGTGGATTTGTATGAAGAACAAACAAACCAACAAACAAACAAACATTCATCTTTATATATAAAGATATTGCAAATAGATAAAATTTTTCATTGAAATGTTTCATTTTTTATTTCGACTTTACAGAAAATTGCACTGACTGTAGCAGTCAGCAGTGAAGCACTGTTAGAGGGACGCGAATGACTTTTCTGCCAATCTAGTGGTTACCTCCACCAATGCCACGGGAGAAAAGTTCTTTGTATTGTGTTGATGATTTAGAGAGACCCCTTGAGTTTGGAAACAGAAGACGTAATTTACAGGTATGTGGGGAAATTGTGAACACCACAGACGAAGTTAGCGAATATGCCAGCAGGAATGTGAATCACAGACCACATAGACCATTCTGTCCCGAGACGTTTGAACAAACAGTGCATCATCATCTTGGAGGGTGATCACAATGTCATAGTAATGTGCAGAAAGATGATTATTTGCTATACGAATTATCATCGATCATGGACTTGCATCTACACTGTAAATATACAGCGGCCATGGTGCACCAGCTTATAAGTCAGCAACAAGTATCAGCAACGATTCAATGTATAGCCGCTAGTAAGAAGCCAGTAACGTCCCTGATAACTAATTCCCAATACTTGTACAGAGCCGTTCCATGCTTCCATCTAGATTTCAGTGATCTTTCGATGAGTGCTAAATGTGTAGAACCGTTGGACTTGTATCTTTTAGGTGATCATTCTTTAGTCATCGTGTCAACGTGACTAATAGATAAATAGTTTTCAAAACTGGTAATTCCAAAACTAATATTTCAGTGATCAGTTTCAATGCTTGTTTATAGAAATTATTAGTTGTAAATATCATTGGTTGCGTATGCAGTATTTAAATTTTTATTGGTACTTTGATTTTTTAATGCTGACAAGTCCTGGGGCAGCGGGTTGGTGGCTCAGTGATTAAGGCGTCTGAATGTAGATTGAAAGGTCTCCGGTTCGAATTCCTGTCTCCTGGGATTTTAATTGACGCTTAAACCTGACCGTCATCTCTGACACAGCTTGCTGTGTAATGTGCAGGACGCCAGTCCACTCCGTGGTTCGGATTCCACCATAAACTGTAGGTTCCATTTACCCGGTATGATTTCCTGTTTAGGTTAGGTCCACATCTACATCTACATATATACTCTGCAATTCACAAAATTGTGGGTGGCAGAGGGTGCTTAGCACCAAAGCTAATTTCTTTGTTATGCATTCCAATCTCTAATGGTACGAAGGAAAAAGAATTCATACAAGAATCATTGCGGTACCTTATTTCTCTGATTTTATCTTTCTTGTCATTCCGGCTCAAATAGGTTGGTGGACGAAGTATTTCACTACACTCGTGAGTGAAAGTGGGAGTACGCATGTTTACAAATAAGTTTAAACGAATTTTTTTTTTTTTTTTCCTTGGGTCACATCAGTAAATGAAGGGTGCATAGTTTCGTTCTAAGCAATACTGATTTTGGAGAAAGAGTACTATAATACATAGGTACGCCATCTATACACGTATGTTAACATTCGTTTGACTTGATATAGTAGGTGTTAAGCCGGTAAAAAAGAAACAGCATCATCTGTACTCAAGAAATTGGTAGAACTGAAGTAACTTGGTACTCATTGTTATTATCATCATGAAGGAAATGGCAATCATTTTGATCGGCATTATTTTGTTCAGCGTACTATCGATCTTCTGCGTATAAGCTATTGAGCTATGTAGAACATTAGTATTCGTCTCCTGAATAAAGCAGTACTAAATCAGATGACTAAGGGGAAGAAGCTAATGAACGAACACCGTTTAATACCACGAAACTTTTGTTACTGATTGCAATACGTAAAAAAAAAAAAATTAACTCAAGATCGGTATTTGCGGAAGGGTTGCAAAATTAAACAGTTTGTTTCATATTCTGGATCCACCGATGGAGAATTATACAATAAAGGCAACGATATAAACGTTTTTAAGATAATAGTGTGTCTATGATTATTTCCACCTGCTGTTATTAATGATAGTCTTACCTAAGGGATACTTAGATAAATTACTATTATCGTGAAATTTTAATGCATATTAACATAAAATTCCTTCAAAACTTATTCCGTAAAGGGTTTACTGCAAAACGAAATCAATATCCTATAGTGACTTTGGTTGCTTTTTTTTAAGTGTTTCCATTTTTCATTTCTTCCGCAACATGACATCAAGCCACAGGGAAACATGTGGGCTTTGTGCCCGAGCTCACGTTACCAACGAAGCACCCGACGGTAAGCGGCGTAGCAGACAGGCAACTCTGTAGCTGAAAGCGATATTGTCGCGTCAGACACGGCGAGGGCCAATCTCGCAGACACCCCCCGAGTCACGCGTACGCCTCCATCATATCAGCCGCCCTGCACCCTGTCGGGAATCCACGATATTGGGCGCCAGGCATGTTTTATTCTTTTGAGATTACCTCGGGACGCCATTTCTCCGGGGCCTCGCCTACCCCCACTCAAACATCCCCCTCCCTCCCCCTCCCACGGTCGGAACATCACATCTCATCGCTCGGGAGTGAGCTCGGTGGCTCACGTCTGGTCGAATCCGTTCGACATCGCGCGAGGCCTGCTGGGAAACACACTACGGCTTCTAGTCCCGATTCGCGCTCATTGCGTCACCGACGTCATGAATTAAACATGGCGCCTGCCGACGCCAGAGCTGTAATAGCGACGGGACTTGACGTGTGGCGGGTGGGCTGCAGAGAAGGGGACCCGAGCTTGTGATATGAGGAAGACAGATTTGGCTGCTGCAGTGTGAGGCATTGGATCCCACTACTTTCTCTTCTGACTGTTTCAGATGCCAGCGGTATAGTTTCATCAGTTGAGAGAAGTCCCATTAGAAAGCATTTCAAGGAAAATAATAAAAGTACCAAATTTCACTAAAACTTCATTTAACCGTATTTCATTTGAACATGACGCTCAAGTTATAAAAGATTAGTCAACACGAAAATTCAACAGATATGAACATAATTTTTATTCTTTTTTTTTATCTACGAATTTGCCCAAAATTTTCACGTAAATTGACAGACTGGTAGCGAATAAATCATAGATATATATCAAATTTGTATGAGAAATTAATTGGGAGAAGTAAGTGACTTGCTGATACTCAAACAAATGAATCAAATAAGAAACTTATTAACAAATTTAACAAAAAGAAACTGGTATTCAAATAATAACAATAACTCCTTCAGCCGAAATTAGATTTCCTTCAATGTTATTATCATAGAGAAAAATTCATTCTATCTTACGCATTATTGTAGTGTACTATGGCAAACGGAAAAAAAAGTTTTCAATAATGGTAAGAGAGAAAAAATTAAATATTTTTGTAACTATTTGCATGTCACATTTTTAAAATCAGGGGTTGTTACCGTGTTGCATTACTTTAAAAAGTTCTTTTAAAATGAAGCAAAATCAGCTACATTCAATTGTATATCCACAAATTCCATTAGTTAACTTTGAAAATTTGTTGGCTTGAGGAAAATCTTCGGAACGATACTTAACGTATCAGTCTGAACCGGATACTTCCGTTACCGTTGGTAGTATCATTCCAATAGAAAATTACTCTGATTCCGAAATTTTATATAATTTTTCAGTTTTTTTCCACTTTTTTAATACAACAGACTAAAAGAAATTTTATTGGCCAAAAAAATCAAATAGAAGAAATCAAATTCAAATCTCGGAGAATACGAGAAGAGTTTCAAAACTAGCATAAAAAGTACACACATAGAACATTAACTGAAAATTCCAACTGTAAATTATAACTATATCTACACTAGCATAAGTAATTCAAAAAAATAACAAGCCACGAAAGGAGGTGCAAATAGTTCTGAGATAATATTTCAGTCACTCATGTCTCAAACGGCAATTTTTAGAGCTAGTTGAATAGGCCAACGTTTTATAATACACTGTCAAATGGATGAAAATAAAAGTCATTCTATTAGCATCACTAGGGATAAACATATCATGTAATAACGACTTTCTTAGAATCCTTTGCCTATAACATGGTAACTTCCATTAAAACATTCTGCAATTAGTTTTTACAAATAAGATTTTTTTCACCCATTTATGTTCAGTATTGGCAAAAAATTAATAGCTTACACCACGCAGGACTAAAAATTTATTCAGTCTGTAACGCGGGACTAGTTTGGAACCCACAATATTTTAAAGTAATACAGTTAGTTAGTTGTGGAGGGAAAAGTCAATATAGCATTATGTCCCAGAAGAAATAAGATTTAAATGGTTCACTTTAGAGGTTGGTATCTCAATAAAACAAAGGACACTTAACAAAATATACGAGGTCAGATTGCATCATCGCAGCATTCATAATATTTCCATAGCCCTTAATAGACAGATGGTTAATGATAATGGCATTTCTTTGGAATAAACTTATTTTCAATAATGTCAAAAATCAGCTCTTCACCTTAGAGAATAGAGCACGTTTATCACAGTAAAGCAACGTCTTTGATGAAAATGGGAAGCTTAATATTGATTTTTTCGTAAATAAATTTTTATTACTTAGCCGTAGCACTACATACACACCACTAACATTGAAGTATCATATATCCTTAAAAAAGCATAATTATTACATACGTACTTACTAGATTTTTCAAGTCTTACTGTTCTTTTGTTCATCAATATAAGCCAATTCAGTGATGAAATAATGATGCCTCTTAGATCTGTGAGTCTTTGTCTTGTTATAAGCTGGAAATAATTATTTCCAATTATAGTCTATTTCATTAGATTTGTAGTCCTGAATTTGTAGGGCGATATAGAAAAACTCATTTAGAACGTGGATAGAAATGAATGAGTGGTATGGTAGTATGTCGGTTTGCTTGTTTATTATGGGTTCACCAATACCATATTTTGTCAGTTTAAAACACAAAATATCTAGAACGTTGTATAACGTCAAAATGACGGCCATAAAGTGAATCTGTGTGAAGAATCAAATGCTGTAAATACATTACGGATCTTTGAGATAGAAAACAACTTTTTATCTCATCGAAGGTATTTCGCATTCTGAGAAAACCCTCAAATAAGTTTTTCTTCAGTATTATAGCCATTTTCATATTTTCCGAGTAGTTTTGCTTCCAATCATTTTCAGAATTACCACAGCTAAGAGAAAAGCAGTTCCCTGAAAATACATTGTATTTATTGGATATTTTAAACATTTGGAGACGTACCATTTCTTCTTCAAACTTTAAGGATTCATGTTGCTCTGAAGTGATACAATTTACTATCTGTTCATGTTGTCATATTGTGAAATAATACAGACATCTCTTCAAAGATCATATAGAGCAGAATAATCAGCAGTTCATCGGTCATGGACCAAAAACAGCTGACTTTTTTTTTATCTGCTTAACGTCTCTCTAACAGCGAGGTCTTTAGAGACGGGAAATGATGGGAGGCAAGGAATGGGAAGAAATTCGGCCATGGCCTTTTGAAGGAAGCATCCCGGCATTTGCCTGGAGTGATTTGGGAAACCATGGAAAACCCAAATCTAGATGCCCGGACGGGGATAACAGCTGACATTTTGCTCGGAGGACCTAAACACATTGACGTCACGTCTTTATCGAAAAGTCACTCCAATCTTCTCTTGTTCCGCTTGTGAGCAAAATTGGAGGAGTTGGCAGCAGTGGGCACTAGTTGGGCAAGCTCCTATTATTCCGCCCCATGAACCTTTAATAAGGAGCATTATCTGAGCTCAGCGTAGCCGCGCTTCCCGACGTT
Source organism: Vandiemenella viatica (assembly GCA_031002005.1). Taxonomy (NCBI): domain Eukaryota; kingdom Metazoa; phylum Arthropoda; class Insecta; order Orthoptera; family Morabidae; genus Vandiemenella; species Vandiemenella viatica. The sequence goes on along the minus strand of JARYHS010009186.1, from coordinate 174,734,612 downwards.
TTCGCTACAAACAGTCTATCAGGCTTCGCCTTAAACGGCGTGTTCCTTATTAATGGCTTCTGTTACTGTGAAGCTTTCTGACTCAGCGATAGTGCAGCCATTCTGACATTGTTAAGCCTGTTTGGAAACAATAACAGTCGTATAACTAACAGTCGTATAACACCCAAATGTCACATGCAGTGAATATCTCACTTCTCTTGGCGATTAAAATCTCTTTCAATATAAATGCTGGAAACAATTTTAAATTTATTTGGAATGTCTTTGTGATAGCGCAGATCTGTAGAACCATAAGACAAAATGGGAAGCAGCTTTAACTATTACTGTATTTCGCTTGCCAGCTAGAAATTGTGACAAACGGCATACCCAATTTCGTCAGCCAAACTCACGCGCACTCAGAACGAGTTATACGTATGGATGGTACAGGCAAAACGTTGAGGAAGAGACTGAAATGTATACAGCGAATTCATCAAGAAGATTCCATCCAGTCAACTTGGCTGGATCATGGCACTCCTCTCCACTAAAAGTAAGATTAAAATGTTATACTCGTACTACTCACTAGTGGCAATTTGGGAATAGTTGACGCTGTTGCCTGAAAATCCTCTGCCAATAAAGCCTGTAGCACTTAAGCGACTTAATGTGCCTATCTATCTGACCCCTATATATTCCCAATGACCAGGATTTTTACAGTGCTCAGGATTCCAGGGTTAGTCTACAGCCTGCAGTAGAGGTGTCTCCCGGCGTACTAAACGAACTGGAAACAAATTTGTATGTCTGTAATAGGAAACTGGCAAAAAGCGTGTATAAGGTTGAAATTTTCGTTAAAAAATAAATTTGAAACTATTATTCCCAGTTAATTACTTAACCTGCATTAAATCCAAAGACCGAGCGTGGTGGTGTAACGGATAGCGTTCTGGCCTCGCATTCGGGTGGACGGCGGTTCGAATCCCCGTCCGGGCATCCAGATTTGGGTTTTCCATGGTTTCCCAACTCACCCCAGGCAAATGCCCGTATGCTTCCTTAAAAATAGGCCATTGCCGAATTCCTTCCCATTCCTTGTCCCCCATCCTTTCCCGTCTCTAAATATCTCGCTGCTGAGATACGTAAAGCAGTTAAAAAAAATAATAATAAATCCTAAGGAAATGGAAAATTGGACACGGCTGAAAATTAATGATTTTCAAAACAACCCTACTGATGTAACAATCCATGTTTGCTGAGAAACTGGATAATCAGTTATAGTTGCTCTAATCCCATTGCTTCCATCGCATTTGCCCTTCAATTTAAAGTGAATCTAGTCCCCTATAACCATGAACAACGATCAGATTCATACGTTTAATGTGGTGTGACTTGTGCCAAGTGAAGAACGGTTTTCCCACGGACAACTGTATAGGGCTCTCTCATTAATTACGTTACAATTAATGTCGCTTATAAAGAAATTATAAAATAATATCTGAATATAGATAGTCATTACCTTCTGTGGACAGATCGAGCGTTGTCATTTGCCTGTGAATGGTGTTGCAAATGTTCTGTAAAGGTTGTTGCGTCTATAAGTTATAAGATACCATAAGAGTTCGTGTACACATTTACAGACAACATTTTTGTTGCTCCAGAGTAAAAATTAACGAAAGTATACTTTATTTATTTAGGTGTAAGTGAGGAGTCATATAATTCCATGTCAGAACTGGACTATACACTGTTAAGACTGGAACTATTTGCATGTAAACATTTGCCGGTAATCGTTTAAATAACAGGCAATATGGGTATATTCTCAGTAAAATGTGAAGTGTTGTTTTTCTCACCACTGGTAGGTTAAAACTACATTTTTAGCGCCACATATGAGATTAAATAACATGTGTCTCTTACAAACTTATATCAGTAAATTATTTGACTTGACAGCTCGTAGTGGCGCTCATCCTTAAGCCATTAATATCTTAGCGGACTTTCTTCTGGATAATTGACTGGACCCATAGGACCTGCTCCATACCTTTTTCTTATGTAATGATTCCTTCTTTATTTGCTACTGCATCTAGGATAGTACATGGTTTACTGAAGATTACGTCAGTAGGGCTTCGGGGTATAGCATCATATTACAAGTATTTTGTCAACCATCTAACTTTTTGTTTAAAAATAAAAAAAAATTTCCTGCCCGCTTTCCTGAGAAAAAATAAAAACAAAATGACTCCGTTCTTGTAATCATTAATGCAAATGCATGGTGCTCCAACTTTGTGTGATCATTTCCCTCTTTTTCAGTCATTCGATGGCGCCTCTTTCAGCTGACATATGAGGCTAAGTTGCATATTAGTTACGTACCGTTGCCACCGCCGCGTCAAGAAACACATTGTATGCAACAAAACCAATGTATACAACTATATATTCAACTGCGTTTTGGCAATGAAAAATACGCCACACTTATTTCGCGTATTCGTAATGAGCGTCTGATTGTGGAATCCACCAACCAGCCGTAAAATTTTGACTTTAAAGGATTACTCAGAGAGCATGCCCCATTAATCCATATATATGTTTAAGTCAAAGACCGAAGACGGCCACAACAGGTCATGGTTTATCAGTATCTAACTCTTTGTGTCAATGAAGAATCGGTCCAGGGTGCATTTAATATATATGATTCTTCTTACCCATCGCCTTACATGTGGAGAATGCAACCTGGTTCAGACGCGAATTTCGTGTTGTGTGCTTTTTGGGTTAGCCACAATTTCTGGTTTTTTTTTTTAAATACGTTGACGCTAATAACGTGTTGTGGCCATTTTAAATAAACCAGAACGCGTTGTGATCTTTTTTTTTTTTTTTCGCTCAGTGAACGTTTTCAGGCTTTGAGCCTAACATATACAAAAGGGAAGGCTCCATTACATTAAATCAGACGTAACTAGTACGGATTGACGAAATGTGATGTTGTACTGCACATGTCACCGTTCTTAAATGTCCCAATCAGCATGTATGTCCATAAATCATAATGTATTTAAAGTACCTATAAACTCTTTACAAAAATGAGATATTGCTTTCAATGTTGATGGGAAGTACAGCCAACCAGTTGGGGTGGAAGTTTGATTAAACTCTCACTATTGAGTGTATCTGACACCCATACATATAATGCATGTAACTATTATAATCGTAAAAATAATTATTGTTCATGGAACCTACAGAATCCTTTATTATTTAACCGTTATATATCATTAGCGGTGAGATAATTGTTGCTTGCCATATACTTGTCTTATCACATTACGATTTTTTAAGTACAACGTGTGTGATACTACTGCGAGACTACACCCCTTAGACTATATCATCAAAGTTCTCTCTAGAAGGCAGAACAAGAAGCGATCCGTTTAACCTGTCGTGTTGCTGTTTGCTAGTTTAACTCATGACAAGAACCACGTACCATGACCGACCTTTGGCTTATTTGGTCGGAACCTCCAACCATAAATCTAAAGTAAGGTGCAACGCTCAGCGCTGGTGTGATTTATGGATGTCTGGCAAGTTTTGGGAAGACTCGTTCCCGTTTCGCATAAGATGATGGACTGCTGTTGGCTGAAATAATATGGTCGTTGGGTACTCGTCCTACTTATCTGTATAAGTGAACATTTTTCTCCATAAACGATATAATGTGATGACGAAATATTAATGGGTTGCTGCTGCTATCTAAGCCTTACGGGTAGAATGTTGTAACAAACACCTGCTTCAGATGAAATACCGAATCCAAAAACTCTCTCTTATACCAATTTTTTCCTAAGACAGTCACAATCACTGCAAAATTTAGATTTTATACGCATAACTACGCTTATTTTTGCACTGCTTACTCTCTTAACAACATAACCAGTGTCATTCGCCTCCATATTAGAACCACTTTCATTTCTCCTGAAGATTTTTCCACAAACTACTTTCTATCAAACAGTGAACATACTCATTATATACTTTATTGAACCAAAAAATTTTTTTTTTTATACTTCTGCATCGGGGAAGGTCAGATACTACTTGCATCTATAATCGTCCTTTCATTATTTATGCGGGTTGTTTACACATAAATATGAAAAATTCTTCTATAAACAATGATATCTATATATTCAAACATTTACTTTTGACTTAGTCGTTGATTCACTCATGTCTTATAATTTTAATTCCTCTGTCGTCGGTAGTCACCATTTCCGCTAAGAACGTTAAATTATTGTCGAGGTGTGTATGAGAAGATATAATTGGTACATGCTTAAAGCCTGGGTTTCACATATCGCTTGACCCTATTACGGATTTCAATTGGGTTTCCTTATCTACCAAAGGGAAAGCTGGAATGGTCTTATAAATTCTTCTAGTTACTGATGCAATTTATAAATAATTAACACCTATCACACAAACTATGGGTTAGGCCATTTACGTATAAATAATAATTACTGATTTCCTTCGTCAGTTCAACCTAATCTGACAAACATATTATATATAGAGACCAATAACGTTTGTTATTGGGGAACCTTTCAACATAACAGAATCATCTAATTTTTGCTTGTAGATTTTTGTAACAGATTTTCTTGAAAAGAAATTTAGTTATTCACGAATTAGTTCAGATCCACAAGATGTCATTGTTGTATGGTTTTTGTTGTTGTTTCCAACATACCTGAATTGTATTACTCACGGCAACAGGCTGTCAGTTTCAGCTTGCTGAATTATTTTGATACGTCAGCGAAAATATTTTATCAGAAACTGTACAACCAACGTAATTAATTCTTAAAGGGCGTTGAAAACGGTGAATGGAGAGTGGATTGGAATGAAACCAACGATGGTCAGGCATTTTTGCTTTAATCCTACTTCTTTGTCGCCACAAAAATGACACATTTACAAGTATTATTTAAGTCAAACAGAACATAGAAAAAAAGGTTTGTTGTTAATAATTTTGTTATATCCAAAACGTGAACTGCAGTGATTAAGAAGGTGACAAATTGGCTTGGTTTAAACGTAAAATAATGTCTAGATAAAGAGGATTGAGAATATTTAAGAAATAGATCACTTCCTCAATTAACAAATCTCTTCAATTTTGGTTGAATGACGGTGAGATTCCTTTGTAGCAAGTTTGGCAGGAAACAATAGTAATATACACAAGTGTTAATAGTATGTACCGTCTGCTGCATCAACTCCGTATATGTTTAAAACACTTGCTTAAAACGTTTTATTGCTTTTATCGAACAATAGTTCCTCTTCGATAATGAAAATAATTAAAAGCAAATATTTGATCTGCTTTCGATTGCTTGTTGTTCCTGCAGCACACTCCGTATCCTCTCACAGAAAGAAAAATTGGTTCGTACTGTTATGAATTAAACACTTCGGTAACTTGCGTAAGGTGAAAAGGGCAAAACAACAAAACAACAAAACACCAGTTATTATTACGACCAAAAGTAGTAACAGATTCGGATTTGCAAAGAAACTTAACGGAAGATAATGACATAAAATCATAGTTGTGATATTGTTATAAATCTTTATCGCAGCAGAACATGGATCCTGATAAGAATGACGAATGGCGCTGAAATTAATTGCAGGCTTTAAAGAAGGTACTGGTGGGCTTTTGGACTGCTTTTATTTAACATTGGCTGCGAAGTTAAGATGCATGTGTTAGCACTTCTTGACCAACACTCATTAGAAAGGTAAAATTCACTACAGTAGCTTATCTGGCACGAAACTGTTGATAGGAAGTCCAAAATCAAGTACGACTTTTCATTCACGAGGTGTAACTACTGGCAGTGGTGACGAAAGTAAGGATAAAGTGTTTGCATTACCTGAACAATGATACAACTATTAGGATTTCTTTTTTAATACGATGAATCGCTATTTCTGTTAAATTCTTATAAAACATTATCCTTTTTTGGTAATTATGATACGAGTAAGATAACTGTTTAAACCTCTGACGATTATCCAGTTCGCAGCGCGGTGGTATACAGTAAATTAAGCCTGTTTTCCATAATTCATCGTTTTTAAAATTCAGTGTATCATGATGAGCTTGTTTTATTAAACTGAGGTAATTGTTTTAAATGGTTAATTTGGCACAATAATTGCGTATTTAACTGTCATGACATATTGCTACGAATAAAAGGAGCCCTTGATAAACAGTTACATTAAACCTGGACAGGTGATAGACATCAGTAATTAGCAAGCTGTTTGCAGTAATTAGTACACGAAGCTACAGGAAAACTTCGACTGGACTCTAGTTAACTATCCCAGCCCCATACTAATAGTGGTTTGAAATGAGCCGGAGTTTTAAAAAAATCTACAGTTATTTTTTTCTTCGTCAGCTCTTTGATACAACCGGTTATTTTTTAATATTATGCATGCTGATTTATCACTATTCAAGTACAATTATTTTTCACTGGAATGGTGATTTACAAATTGAATTAAATAACAAATAATTTTTAAATTATTAAATAACATTTATTCATTTATTTTTTTCCAATCGCTCATCCTGATACAACTAACCGTGCTCCATATCAACATCTGTATTCTGCATTTTACAAAACTTTTGCTTCTCCGTGCATTCCAGTCCCGTGAAGCTTTAAGAAAGAGGAAATACATATGGCGTTTGACATTCATGAATATATATATCCTGTGACTGCAGCCCAAATACCCTGAAGACCCAAGGAAACTGGTATAGACATGCGAATGCAAACATAGATATATGTAAACACAGTACGGCGATGCTGACGGCAACGCCTATATAAGACAACAGGTGTCTGGCGCAGGTGTTAGATCGATTACTGCTGCTACAATGGAAGGTTATCACGATTTAAGTGAGTTTGCTCACGAGAGATGGGACACAGGTACTCCGAGGTAGCGATGAGGTGGGGAGTTTCCAGTACGACCATTTCACGAGTGCACCGTGATAATTTGGAAACCGGTAAAACATCAGATCTCCGCCATGGCTGCGGCCGGAAAAAGATCCTGCAAGAACGGGACCAAAGACGACTTAAGAGAATCGTTCAACGTGACACAAGTGCAACCAATCCGCAAATTGCTGCAGATTTCAATGCTGGGCCATCAACAAGTGTTAGTTTGCAAACCATTCAAAGAAACATCATCGATATGGGCTTTCGGAGCCGAAGGTCCACTCGTGTACCCTTCCTGAGTGCACGACACAAAGCTTTACGACTCACCCGATCCCCTTAGCGCCGACATTGTACTGTTCAACACCGACATTTGACTGCTGATGATTGGAAACATGTTCCCTGGTCTAACGAGTCTCGTTTGCAATTGTATTGAGCGGATGGACGTGTACGGGTATGGAGACAGCTTCATTAATTCATGTACCCTGCATGTCAGCAGGAGACTGTTCAAGCTGGTGCAGTTGGAGTGACATGGGACCTCTGATACGTCTAGATACGACTCTGACAGGTGACACGTACGTACGCATCCTGGCTGATAACCTGCATCCATTCATTTCGATTGTGCACTAAGACAGATTTGAGCAATTTCAGAAGGTCAATGCGACACCCCACACGTCCAGAATTGCTACAAAGTGGCTCCATCAACACTCTTGGTAGTTTAAACACCTCCGCTGGCCACCAAACTCCCCAGACATAATCATTATTGAGTATATCTGGGATGCCTTGCAACGTGCCGTTCAGAAGAGATCTCCACCCCCTCGTACTGTTACGGATTTATGTACAGCCTTGCAGGATGCATGGTGTCAATTGCCTCCAGCACTACTTCAGACATTAGTCGAGTCCATGCTACGTTGTTTTGCAGCATTTCTGCGTGCTTGCGGAGGCCCTTCACGATATTAGGCAGGTGTACAAGTTTATTGGGCTGTTCAGCGTAGAGTCACCTTTTTCATCACAGCAGCAAATAAAAGTGGCCGATCACGCTTTAGCGCATTCGGATGGACGTGAGTTGCAATGCTAGTCCGGCCTTCCAGATATCGATTTTCCATATCACTCTATGGCGCATGTAGCTATGGCGGTATATATTCTCCATCCTGGCCCTAGACCTTTCAAGATTTTAACGATCTCGACATCGATTAGGAGTAAAACCCCAAGTAAAAAATACCATTTGCCGAAAAATTTGAACAAAGCTTTGTCGCCTATCTCCTGTCATCTGAGAACTATGGCTCCAATGGGCTGAAAAGGCAATCACAAACTGATGTTTACTGATCAGCTATCTTCGCCAGTTTTCGTGCAACTAATTGAGCAACAGCTTCAACCAAATTTCAGGAAATTGCAATCACTACGAAACACAAAACTTTTTACTTGACGGCAAAAGAAGGGTTATGTTTTTATCAAAAGTGTGGCTGTGTATTTATTTGCTGCCTACTTCATTGATTTCCATGTATGAGGTGTCATTGGATTCGCCTTGACGCAACGAGATTTGTAGGTTACTTGGTTTTACCATAATTCCAACATGACATACAATATATTACAAAATTAAACCATGAGTTCTTAATCCTGTTTTCTCCATAAATTTCCATTCCTTGATTAATATCTTGGTGCTTTTTTCAGTTTTTCTTCTGTAACTCATTTTATTTTTTACTACTCTCTTTTATTATGCTACTTCTTTGGGAAACTGAAAAACCCATATGAGGACTTGTAAATTGAAGACTAAATCACTCCTAAATGTAACGAACGCCTCGAAAAGACGACAAAAATTATTTTTCAATATTTCAGGTATCTATAAACCAAATAAATAAAATGACAATATTAAAAATAAATAGAAAATCCTGATAGTGAAAAGTGGTTGAAAAATTTGAATCAAGTTCACCAAAACGATTTATTTGCTGAAAGTTGTGGTAAATAGACCTACATACTTCTTCCATTACAGTAGAACAGGAATATCTACAGCTAGTTGATAGAGGGGTTATTATTTTAATTGCTTAAGAAGTAGTGCAATGAAGAACTCTCTAGAAATATATGTATAATACCCTTAGAATATTTTCTAACTCGTAGAGACAAAGAATAATTTCCAATTAGTATGCTATAATATGGTAAAAAGTAATATTACATGCAACTTCCATAAATGATAACCCTTGTCATATAACTCATCAGTGCGTGGAGAGAAGTTATGTTGTGAGAGTGCCTGTTGACTGACGGAACAATGAACCGCTGATTATCCTCCTGATACTTTGGCGATTCACGATGCAGTATACATACTTTCGATTACAGACAACAGTATCCTGGATGGCTATGTCTCAAGTTTTGGGAAGAGTTCCATTTGCGTCATATTGCGCAGATAGTAGGAGAAGGGTCATAAGGTATTTCGTAAGGTATTTCCCAATGAAACAACCCAAAAATCAATGGATAGGTCAATAACGGCTTAAACAAAAAAAAAAAAAAAGTAACCGATATCAGATTAGTTTCAAAGATGTCTTGGAGAAGATATGTAAGATGAAGTAGCAGTGGCCGACCATGTTTCTCGGATAGAATATGCATTTGTTTAGAAATAGGTCTGTAGTTGAGTCGAAGACGAAATCAGTGGCCATGCAGAAGACTACCAGAACGTCTGAACAAGGGAGTCCGTAAGGTCGCTGCATTTAATTGACATATATAATGATAATTCCGTGAGGTCGTAATGACTTGGAGTCAGGGTTTCTATTGGCTGCGCCCCCGTCGTAGCCGCCTTAACCTAACCCGGAAATCCTACGGGGTACAGGGGACCTACAATTTAACGTGGAATCCGAACCCCAGAAACTTTCTGGCGTACTTCTCATTACGCACTAGGCTGTGCCAGGGGTGAAAGGAGGGTTAAGCGGCCTTGAAAGCCCGCCGAGACGGGGATTCGAAACGGATACCTTTCGATCTCCAGTCAGACGCGTTAGCCATTACGCCACCAGGCCGCCCCAGCTGGCAGATAATCGAGCAAAAGCGAAAGCGTTCTGTAGAAGACTGTTATAATTCAGTCTGGATACATGGTTCTAATAGACTTCAACATTCCTCGATTTAATGTACGGCTGCTGAGAATATGATGTCATTTAAGTCATCCGGCGTTTTCAGAAGACCCTTGGTCCCTCCCCCAGCAGTGTAATGCTGACAACAAATTCAACAATTTTGTTTCAAGCAGGAGAAAAATCGTTTCTTCTCGAGCCTGCTCGTTCCTGATTGAAGTAAACTGATGAACACCCTCATGTTATGGCCTGCCGGCTTTCAAAAGTTGGTAGAAATGCACATACAAGCAGCCTTGCAAGAAACAGCTTTCAAATGGGTAAGATTTAAAGCCTTTTTAACTGGATGTCACAAATTACAGCTTGCTATCTGAATTATTATTATTATTATTTTTTTTTAGCTGCTTAACGTTTCTTAATAGCGAGGCCTTTAGAGACCAGAAAGGAAGGGGGGACAAGGAATGGGAAGGAATTCGGCCATGGCCTTTTGAAAGAAGCATCCCAGCATTTTCCTGGAGTGATTTGGGAAATCACGGAAAAACCAAATCTGGATGCCCGGACGGGGATTCGAACCGCCGTCCTTCCGAATGCAAGGCCAGATCGCTAACCGTTACACCACCAGGGTCAGTACTATGTGAAAGGAATACGATTTACAATGTTCTGATGTTTTAAATATTTTGATGTTGCATGGTTCTTAAAATTTATTCGCTTAATGGATTGAAGAAGGAAGGAGGTGAAACTCGGTCCCAGTTCATTCAGCCCCTTCTGTCAGAGAGACATCTAAAGGGCAAACAGGTTTAATATCCCATTACACAGGTTGTAGCTATTAATTGTTTTAAATCCATACGCACTGTAGAGGTTAGGAACTGTGCACTACCATCTCGATTACCATGCTGGGTTAGTTACTGGATGGTGAACATTTATTCCCCAAAAGGATCACTGAGACAGCCAATATATTTGTATTATACGGCAAATATTTATTTGAACACCAAATTTCTCAGACATTAATTTACACAGGTATTTTTCCGTGACTGACGGTATTTGACAGGTCTCTCTTTAATCTTCCAGAACAACAATTAATGATTATAGAATTAATTGTACTTTAAGATTATTCATTTGATTTTGAGCAATTTCTTTCGTTACTTAGTAATGTCTCAATAATCTATAGTCTATACTAATATTATAAATTCGAAAGTAACTCTGTCTATCTCTCTGAATGTCTGTTTCTTGGGCTAAACGGCTAATCCGATCGTAATGAAATTTGCCAAGGGATGCTACTTGGCATTAGGATGGACACAGGATACTTTTTTTTCTGGTTAAAAAATACATATTATCATATAATTTTGAAAAATTACTGAACAGCGACAGACAGGCAAATAGGATGAGTACTTTTCTGTAATATCTTCTGAAATACCTGTTTTGTAGCTCAGTGGTTAATGAGCTTGCTTTCTGATGTGTGGTGCGTGGTACTCGGTTCAAATCCCGGTGGAAGCAAAAAGTTTTACGAATTGTTTTTGATAGTATGAGCCACGCCTGGGCAGTCAGTTGTTCGGATTCCATGTTAAACTGTACATACCACAAAGTTAGGGGTGAAATGTGTGACAAATCATAGCCGGTATAACAAGCGGTATGTGTACACTTTTTAACGCTATATTGATCCCTAAGGATTTGTTCTCTTCCAGTAAGGGTGTGTGATCTGCGCTAGTAATATTATAAATAATGAAGTATATCTCTGTCTCTTTGTTATGGCTATACTGATATTCATGGAAATTGACAAGGAAATACTTTGTGTCTGTAGGAAGGACACAGCATACATTTTTCGGTATGAATAACAGTTTTAGTCACGAAATTTTGAAAACTTATCGAATGGTGTCAGTCTGTAATGTTACGTCGGTTTCTCAAACCGAGCGGGGCGGTGTAACGGTTAGCGTTCTCGCCTCGCATTCGGGAGGACGGCGGTTCGAATCCCCGTCCGGGCATCCAGATTTGGGATTTCCATGGTTTCCCCAAATCACTCCAGGCAAATGCCGGGATGCTTCCTTCAAAAGGCCATGGCCGAATTCCTTCCCATTCCTTGCCCCCCATCCTTTCCCGTCTTAAAGACCTCGATGTTAAAAAGAGACGTAAAGCAGTTTAAAAAAAAAAAAAAAAAAAAAAAAAAAAAAAAAAAAAAAAAAAAAAAAAGGTTTCTCAAGCTGTGCTTCTCGTACACTCTGTTTATGATTTGTTAATAAATTTCGTTTAGAGACAAAACTTATTATTTAGTATAGATATCGAATTTCTCTGCACTGTACTATTACTTTGTGTCTGCCTAAACGTTTATGGTGACAGTTTATTTTGTCTTCTTTTTTGACATGCCTTGCGGGCGTAAACTGGCCTAAGGTGTAGCTCGAGAAGATAACGAGCAGCTACAGTTATTAGAACACAAGAATCTGTTGCTCAAGCTGAAAAAAGAAGAAGAAAAGACCAAATTAAAATTAAGCTGCCCTCAGTTAACCCCTCACCCCCACATCCACGCACCTTCGTTTGTTTTTCCTGTTTTTGAATATGTTGGAAATTGATTTTCTTCGTGTGACAGGTTCGACTGTAGAATGATTTAGTGATGGCTTTTCTGACATATTATGCCTACTAGGAGTTATTTGACACAAATCTTATGTTCGTATCAACTTTCTCCGCACAATTCTGGCAATTAAGTTCTAAGTCAACGCGTACGAAGTCGCAGGTAACATCTAGTAATCCATAAATATGTGTGCCTAGTACGAATTATGCGTAAAACGTACGAATTTCCCAAAACTCATTTGCCAGACTTGCATAAGGATAAACAATGCCACACAATTATTGTTGACTCTCTGTATCTTCTATAAGAAAACGACGGCAATATTTTTATTGACTCTCTACATCTTCTCTTGGTAAAAATAATCCTTACACCCTGGCGTGAAAAATCTGGACACGTTATATTTTCTGCTCATTACGGTAATGGGCACGGTGAGGCGGATGATTTAATTTTCCGGATACGTGCAGTGTAATTCAGGTGGAGGCGTGCATCCGCGGACGACCACCCGTGCATCCCACGCCTGACATGCTATTAGCAGCCTAATTGCACGTCCTGCTCCGCCCTTAATGCCGCTAACAGCTATTTTGCAGCACCCGTGCTGGTCGTGGTGGACACCAGGTATAGACTACGGTGCGCCAGAGTGGCTTCGCACCATGCATTGTGATAACATTCACGTCGTCGCCTCGGAGCAGCTATTAACAACACACCGGACTTACGGCCGGGAATTTATAGCTAAGTTATGAGGTCGACGCAAACGTATGACACATATTTTCACTCAGTTTTTTGGAACGTGATTAACAATTTTACTTCTTCCGTCCACGACAAGGCAGGATACTGAAAAGTATTTCCGTAAATCCTCACTGTTCAAAGTCCCTGAAACTTCCGTTTTCCTTTTCGTATTGGACGGCACGTTTTGTGCAGCACCATCAAACTGTATTTTGGTTATAAATCAAGAAAGTTTATTTAATTTAGTCAGATTTCTTACAGACTATTTCATTATTGCGCCTGGTGCAATTTGACAGTTATAAATTAATTCCTCCAACACCATAAGAGCTGTAGAGGGTGAAGTTACAGTGTTTAACTCTTTGAATGTTTGATTATTCTTAAGCTGTATTAATTTTGTTTTCGGAAGATAACAGGTTGCAGTAAGGCAATACATAACAAATAAATCTTACTACTCGATGACAGTTTCATCGTTATTTGCCTTGTTCGGTAATCGTGTTTGGTGAATGTTTGCATTATTTAACGAGTCATCTTAATAGATGAGCAAGGATTTAATTAATAGCTCAAGAGTATCTGGTGCTCGCATTAGCAAAATATTAAGTTAGTTTTGTAAATGATATCTTCAAAAAACTATATTTACTCGCGCTCTAAAGATATTAATATTAAAGCAATTATTCAGAAGGATTTCCGCTCATAGAGAGGAGAACTATATATCCACATCATTTTTCTCAGTACCTTAAAGTCAATTTAGATCTACATAATGATGAACTACTCAGTTAGGTTCAGTTTGGTGCTAGTCATTTCGACAGATATTTGTAGCTGATAGATAACATTTTGGCAACAATTTATCAATTTCAAATTTTATTTTATCTGCCTGAGGTCTTTGAGAGCATGGGGTTCATGTAGAAAAATTAAAATGTGTATCAAATATCATATTTAATCGATTTGGGGTTATAAAATCATATAATGGAAGAGTTACGTAATGTTCACTAGGGCCAATTCCTTTTCCTCTACAGTTCATAGCACACATTTATAACCTCAAACTTCCTACTAGATGTTAATGAAAATACTATCGTATCATTAAAGCACGTATCAGCAAAATTTTTTAGCAATAATAATAATAATCAGAAACACTGGGAATGACACCCTGAAGGAAACAGGTAAAAATGATTCAGGGAAAATAATACAGAAGGGACGAAACAATTTCAAAGTATCACAAAACAAAAATAATATTTTTTCGAATGGTAAAATCCATTGCAATATTTCTTACTATTAGATAACTATGTACATTGTGACTAAACCTAATTTCTATTGCCTCCGTCACGAACACTGACCCAAAAATCATTTGCGTGGCAAAGGTGTGTCGTTTTTTCGAACCATGACTAGTAACCATTGTCAATGGCGTGTTCAGCTGTAGCAGATTTTTCTTTCTGTCAGAGTTTAAAATATCTGATATGTTCTTTGCGTCTATCACCGATCGTCCTTAGAGTTTGTCGTGTATAAGTAGTTCCGCATTCACAAGAAATTTTATAGTCTCTGGGTGTCCAATCTTGGGCGGAGCCGTAAGATAGAGCGGATGCCCTGTTTGTTGAGCAACCTAAGCTATGTTTGATGTCACTGTTTCACAGAATGGCAAGAAGGCACACGGTTTGTCTCGATCTCTGTCATCTGTCTTGGTTTTTTTTTCCAATGATAGCATGGCGGATATCCTTAGAGCCATAACGATTGGCACGAAACACGCCTTATAAGTGTCGCAGCTCTTCCTGTAGATGTTCACTGTCGGACACTGCCTTTGCCCTATGGACAAGCACTATGGGCTTCTGAGAAGGATGGTGGCATCTTAGAGCATTAAGTTTTTTTTTTTTTTTTTTTTTTTTTGTAACAGTTTAACGTCCCTTTTTAACAACGTGGTCTTTAGAGACGGGAAAGGATGGGGGCAAGGAATGGGAAGGAATTCGGCCATGGCCTTTTGAAGGAAGCATCCCGGCATTCACCTGGAGTGATTTGGGGAAACCATGGAAAACCCAAATCTGGATGCCCGGACGGGGATTCGAACCGCCGTCCTCCCGAATGCGAGGCCAGAACGCTATCCGTTACACCACCACGCTCGGTAGAGCATTAAGGTAGCGATTAGCGTGCGTAGGTTTTCTGTAAACACTGTGCCATAATCTTCCGTCGTACTTACACATCTAGAAAAGAAAGCGCTCCATCCTTTTCGATTTCTACTGTTAATTTGATATTAGCTTGAATCCCGTTAAATTCATTTAGGGCAGGCATCCCATGAGGTCACACGATGAATGTATCGTCGTCATATCTGCAAAAACAATTTAGGCCTTAAAGAGGCAGTGCCAAGAGCTATTTGTTCAAAATGTTCCATATAGAAACTAGCTACTCATGGGATAACCTACGCACTCTCGTTACGATACATGGCAACTGTGATGTGGTAATGGAACACAAACCCATCATATTTACGCTATCAATATTGTATCACTATATCTTTATAACAATTACTTTTTGGGTTTTTGATTTCGGACTAATGTATTGCACTAACTAAAGCACATTATATAAAATAATATTGTTTTATGAATCTAAAATAAAAACGTTGAAATTAATCGCTTATACAGGGATAGTGTAACATAACCGTTGAATGTTACGGATATTTTGAGTTGAGAGTGTGATCTGAGAAATATGTAATGTCTTTGGCGTTGGGCGATCGCCTAGCGCACGGTGGAACAGTCGGGGATTGTCGAGAGTAGAGTACGGAACAACCGGCGGGAGCTGACGGGTGACGGCCGTGTGCGTATGTGCCGCGAAAATGTTGTACTGCCGCTTAATGAATTTCCGTAGTAAAGGACACGGTGTGATGTGAGCTGAGGTATATGTCGGACTGTGAAAGTTGTTCAGCGAGACGTGAGTGAATATAAACTGTGATTGGTAATCTGCTACAGACTTGCACCACGGCGATTGTTTGTTAGGTAATTGCAGGACTTGACCTCACTGTTCATTCAGCTTTAACTGTACTTGAATCTGCAACTTTTCGGTGATGAAGGAGATTAGTTTTATTGTCTGGTGGCTTGCTTTGGGCTTTGTAGTTTCAGAAGAATAAATCTGTGAAAACTAGCATGTGTGTGTGTATTTCTCAGTAGTTTTACTTATCTTCTGTGACTGTAATTAAAGTAGCTGAACCAATTAGCAAAGCTTACCGACTGGTGACCGCACGGCAAACGAACCTTTAATTAAAAGTAATAAGCAGTAGAGGAAAGCTCTGAACATAGTGTAAGCACACATATCTCAAGTAGTGTGTTGCATGTCTTACCGAGAGCAGGACAGAAGATAAAATAAAACAATTATACAGAAATCGTGTTACAATAGTCAAAATGATTTCAGTGTTTTCAGAAAATTATTACAGATTTATTATTTGATATATACTTACAAGATTACACAAATAATAAACAAACTATGTTTTTTTTTTTTTTTTTTTTTTTTTTTTTTTTTTTATGTCCACAGATGCTCAATATGTGGACCTTTAGTGACTCTGCACACATCAAGTCTATAATCGAGTTCTTCCCATACCCGAGGCAGCATGACTCTGTCAATGAGAGCAAATGCATTGGTGATGCGAACCCGCAGGTCTGGTAGATCGACTGGTACTGGTGGCACGAACACTTTGTCTTTTACGAAACCGATAGATTTTTCCTGTGATCGTCACCTCATTAAAGAAAAAAAGGCCCATACAGTTTCTTTTGTGAGATCGCGCAAAACACATTCACTTTGGGAGAGTCACGAACGTTCTGCCCATAAGCATGGTAGTTTTCGGTCCCCCAAATGCGCACATTGTGCCTGTTCACTTTTCCACTCACATGAAAAGTGCCTCATCACTGCGAATATTTCGTTTTGTTCTAGACGTTGGGTACAGAATTGAAAACGACTCACTTCATCGTTGTGAGACAGTGCTTGTAGCAACTGTAACCTGTAAGGCTTCATACACAGTCGCTTCCGTAGGATTCTCCAAACGGTCTTGTGTGGAATACCTAATTCCCTGCTCGCTCGAGGAGTAGAGTTCTATGGGCTAGGAACGTAACTGGCGCACACACGTTCAACTGTTTCTTCAGACACAGGAGGGCGACCCGTTGTTTTACGTTTACAAGGGCATCCCGTCGCTTTAAACTGTTGATACCAACGCCTAATGGTGTTAGCATGCGGGGGATCATTGCAGAACTTTGTTCTAAAGGGTCGCCGAACAGTTACCACAGACTGAGTCGTATGAAATTCGAGAAAAACCTACGCTTTCTCACTTTCAGCCATCTTGCTCTCTAGCGCACTAACGGCCACCGCGGGAAGCTTGCATTTAGTGCAATCTAAATTTGGAGAACTACTTGTCGTATACAGGGTGTTACAAAAAGGTACGGCCAAACTTTCAGGAAACATTCCTCACACACAAACAAAGAAAATATGTTATGTGGACATGTGTCCGGAAACGCTTACTTTCCATGTTAGAGCTCATTTTAGTTTCGTTATTGGTAGAGGCGGACCAATTCCATGGCCCCCACGCTCTCCTGACCTCAACCCTCTTGACTTCCATTTATGGGTGCATTTAAAAGCCCTTGTATACGCAACTCCGGTACCAAATGTAGAGACTCTTTGTGCTCGTATTGTGGACGGCTGTGATACAATACGCCATTCTCCAGGGCTGCATCAGCGCATCAGGGATTCCACGCGACGGAGGGTGGATGCATGTATCCTCGCTAACGGAGGACATATTGAACATTTCCTGTAACAAAGTGTTTGAAGTCACGCTGGTACGTTCTGTTGCTGTGTGTTTCCATTCCATGTTTAATGTGATTTGAAGAGAAGTAATAAAATGAGCTCTAACATGGAAAGTAAGCGTTTCCGGACACATGTCCACATAACATATTTTCTTTGTTTGTGTGTGAGGAATGTTTCCTGAAAGTTTGGCCGTACCTTTTTGTAACACCCTGTATAAGCAAACCTCATCGTCGTACGTATAACAGGTATAACAGGACAACCCAAAAAAAAAAAATTAAAAATAAATATAAAAAAAAAATCGTGAAATCGCTGCAATCATTTTGACCAACCCTGTATAACCGCAAACACAATTAGGTTTTAATAATATTTAAATTGGTACTTCCCTTTTCATTAATATTGAAACACTTCTGCTCGCTGTAAAAAATTATTTGTTTAATTTAATCCACTTTTTCTGTAGTTTTAACAATTTATAGATCCACTTCAAGAAATAACAGTTACATATATAACTCGCAGTCATTTAATTTCGGTTTGCTCAATGTCACAATATCTCTAACTTCCAGTGATCACTACTGTTATACTTTGACCAAAGACAAAACCACTTCCTATCTCTAAGAAAAATCTGACGCAAATAAACATCTTGTTTAATTTATGAGACGACAGGTAGTTTGTGAACGGGTTCTCAGCAGCGTGAAGCCGGGAACAGCGTCTGTCACCTCACTGGTCAAGTTATCCGCTGTAATACGACGCCGAGCTCGCACGCCGTGGTCACCCTTCAGGTGCGTTAAGGCCGAACTTTCTTTCTTGTCCCACTGCGAAATTGAATTCGACAAGGGGATAAAAAAGCGCCCGAGGGAGATGGCACAGTAGCAGAGAGAAGAAGAGAAAGATGAAGAAGGAGGAGGTGAGTGAATGTGGAGGGAGTTGGACAGGCGTAGGAAGGTATAACGGCGTCAGCGCTTGGCTTTAGTCCAGTTTCTGGGTCCTGGTGGGACACAGAGCGTGCCAGAAGAAAGTCTGTAGCAACTTTAGAAGGTCGAAACACAGCGGAAAATGTACTTCTGATCGTCCTGTTCCTTCCTGCCCGCTAAACAGCTGCGAATCTTTGCGATACAGAATGTATAGCTCCGCGCAAAGACCAGTTGTAGAGAGTCCAAGAGAAAAAAACTGGTGATCGTCATTCAACTGCTCAAATGAGACCTTGATAATAAGATTCTCTGTTTATCATATGTTGCGTTGCTAGTAATACGTCAACACGAAATAATACAAGAAGAAATTCAAAAGAAAAATGCGTGTAACTAAATTAAAATGAAATTATCAGGGGACGAATTTTCTGGAACGGTAGTACAGTCATTGACTAAAAACATTTTGGGATTTAATTCCTCAAAAACTGAACAATTTTCCATAACCATCATTGTGAGAGTACCTACCTCTATAAACACATCCAAACACACGGACTTGTTAAGCCGAAATCGTTAAAATCGTGACGTTTCTTGTATCGAATATTAGTAAATTTGTTTGCTATTGTGATACGTGAAAGATAAGGAGCAAGTCAACAGACACAGTTTTAAAATTCCAAATGAAACTGTTTTTCACATATGACGTCGATTTCTTAATGTTTTCAAATTTTTGGACAGTGTAATATATGTATTCAGTCTGAGCATATGCAATCAAACTGAAGGATCAAGCTTTATTTTTTTTAACCTCATTTGATTTTCCTTCATTTAACGAGTAACTGTTGCAATAAAGACTGCATTTTATGTAATTTCAAGGCCTAAATAAAATTTTTCGGAATGACATGAGGTGGTCACAAAAATTGACCAATTCTTTGAGGGTAAAATGTAAATAATATTCGGAGAATTTCTTGCACAAAATAAAATCACTATATCTCGGAAATAACATGATAGTTATGAATGAACACAGCAATAAATACAATATTCACTAGATGCTTATCTTACACATCCTACATAAATACAGTTGTACCGAGACCTCGAAAAAAGTCTAACATAGGTTTTGTAGATCACCTTAAATTTTTTTTAAAAATTAGTGGTTATTTTAAACAGTTTTTTTGTATCAGTCTTAGCAAAACCAGATTCTGCGTGGTTGTCCTTTTAATGGAAGAGGTTATTCTGACTGTCATTTGCCACTTAGCACTTTCATTAAAGAGTTACTGAAATTTGTTAACTCATAAAATCGTCTTTAATATTTTGTGTAATTGTATCATAGGCCAATGGAAATATAACTCGCTGCGATTAAGCTTATCTATTTGAAATATGCTGAATAACACCCTGTTTGGTTTAAAGCTCTTTGAAGTGATCTTGCATCTACGAGTATTATTGCCGAATTTACGTTACGAATCATTTTCAAAGAAATAGGGTGTGTATCCATTCTGTGTGCACTTCGATCTGTTAGTGAATGCAGCCTATGTTTTGTGCTAAAATTCATAAAAAATTTAATATATTTTAATTTGAATTACTTGGAAAAAGTAAGAAGTAAAGATAAAATCTGACTTGTCTTAGACCGGTAATTCTCCAAGATGTTTGTGGATAACGACTTCATTAATCTGTTTGGCTTGTGGTTTCGTTTAATCTTAAACAAATATCAAGATTTATTCCTACACATGAAAGTAGGTAGGCCTGCTATAGGAATGACAAAGCATGACGAAGAAAGAGACAATAAACAGTGTCGATTTCGTTATGATTTTTGTGTTGGTAGGAAACGTTATTGTGAAATTTTATTGTTGTATCTCAGGGCTAAATTGTGTATGGCTTATAGTTTCACATAGCATCCGTCGTTAATTATAAAAAAAGGCGATCCTGTAATAGAAATTTATGTTGTATAGTTATTAAATGCAAACTGTTTTGTAAGAGAAGGTAGGAAAACTAGACAAGTCAATTTATTCTAGGAAGTATTAGTTTATTTGTGAACATTCCTCTGGTCAGCCTGAAATAAATTTTCCTGATAAATTATTGAAGGATACCATTGAAAATTCATATAAATCATAATTATGCAACATCAATCTTGGACTAAACAGCTGCATTCAATTTTTATAAGCACGAAAAACGTTTCTGGGGCTAAAAAATTTGTACTTGTTGTATCATATATGAGAAATATATTCCTTGAATTCAAAATTTAAAAGCGCAATTTATTTGAAAAGTAGAACGAGGTAGGACCAGTGAGTCAGACCAATACAGTTATGGTAAATAAACATTTATCCAACTGTCTGTAGTTTTGAAGATAATTTACCACCAAAATTTCGCTAATTTTGTTACTACACCAACTATAATTCTATTCAAGTAAGCTAAGCACTGTTGTTAAGTGAATTACGGCTTACATAATACATCATAAATCTCAGAGCATTCTACCGAATGGTTAAGAAATCTTCGTCGAATAATACAAACGGAAATGATGTTAAATGGCAACTTACTTCGGTCAAACCAACCAAATGTCAGGCAAGAAGAATTATAAATTTCAGGTAATTAAGACTCGTTGGACAAGTCTGGTAGGTGGAACGCTAGTGCATTTGCGAAGACCCAGATTTGATCTCCGGTCTTAAAATTGAGATTTAGATCTTTTATGGCTTCCAAATATCGCTCCAGATGAATGCTGGGACCACTCCTTTAAACGGCCACGGCCAAATTCCTTGCCGTTCGCCGGCTCCAGTCCATTCCCGTCTGTAACGATCTCGAAAACGACAATTTTCTCAAAATCCTAGTAAAAAGGAATGGTTTCGCTGGTTCAGAACTCTGAATGTGTTGGTCGTGGAAGATATGAAGCTATTTCACTTTAATAACTTCGTGGTTCACAATGGTTGAGACTGGACATTAATTAAAAACATATGGCGAATGTTACAGGACACCTAAGTCTGTTGTCGATTCATGACAGGTATATATATAGTTGGAGAGAAAGCGTAAGTGCGATGTTGAAGGAGTTAGGTTAGGAAGTCCTGGAACACCGAAGGCATTGCTCTCCACAGAAGCTAATTGAAAAATTCACGTCTGACTTTTTTCGGAATGACAGCAAACAAATACTACTACCAACAACATTCATACCTAGGAATAACGACGAAAATAAGATAAGAGAAATCAGGGCCAGAACCGATTAATTTCTGTACTCTTTTTGCCACCAGCGATTAGGGAATGGAATATAAAGGATTTACTGGGCGAGTAAACTTAAAATTCTACAGGAATACTCTCGATAAATCAATCCGGCCATTCTGATCTGGATTTTCCATGGTTTTCTCGGATCACTCCGCGTGAGTGCCGCGATGGTTCCCAACAATAACCCATGGGTGCCTCCTGCCCTATCCCGCATATCCCTTCCAAACTATTACAATTTCGGATATGTGCAATACACCTTCGGCCAACCACTTTTAGTGAATCGCGGAGTAATAATAATAATAATTGAAACATGGGTGAAACTACCGGAATAGATTTTTTCTTTTTTTTTTTAATATTGCCTTTCTTTATCCTCACCGATTTTCACATAAATTGATGTAGACTGTAATTGCATGCTTTGATACCCAGGTTTTGCTTTTCAGTAGAATTCACATATTTCTTGAAATAGCGATCAATTTGTTATAGTTTAAAATTGGAAAAAAGAGACAGTTGCGGATACCATACGTTTCTTTCTATCAAGACCTGGTAAGAGTCGGCAACGATATGAAGGGAGGGGGGTAGGGAGAGGGGTGATTTATTGCCTTACGGCCTTTCTGGTCGGACGATGTAGCCAGCCTGGGCATACTAGAGAAGTTCAACTCGTGGTTAATTAGCAAACTTTCTTGATTGTGTTTCTGCCGAGTTAGTAGGCAGCGATTTCTAAGAGCCGCTAACAGCGGAGGTATTACAGTGGATTATATAGACTAAACCTACTTTCGGGTTGCGATCCTAAGTATTCGGGATGAGTGATCTTCTTAAACAACTAGAATACCTTCAAATTAACAGCAGCTAATTATCAATTAAGATCCCTTTTGCCGCTTTTAGAATGTTTCGTCTGGAAATGTGTACCTGGAGACCATAAATACTAATACATTTACAAAAAAAAAAAAAAAAAAAAAAAACAGAGGAATTTTATCTGCGTAGATCTGAATACAATTCCTTATTAATCGGCGTATGTTTTTGCATAGTCATAAATCCTGAAACATAATACAGTCAAATCAATCACACAAGAAAATGATCGGAAATATGTAACAGCGATTTTTATTAAATTAAGTTTGTCTTGCTCACCGAAAAGTTAGCATGAGGGTGATTACATGTTGTGACTCTTTATCTTCGGTTAGGTTGTGTCTATAACGTTTCATGTGTGAAGAGAAATAACGGAGATTTTTAAATTAATTGTTGACCTTATGCTCTACATCGGAGGAAAGACGAGGGCTCATCAACTTAATGTTTACATCGGATGTAAGAATTGCCGTCAACATATACCACATCACAATACAACAAGTGTGTAGAGGTTATGATATATCTCTGATCATTAATACGTAATTTGGTGAAGAGAACCTCATCTTCGCCGCTGCCTAACTAAGGTAATATGATATCTCGAATCTCTTAGTTTCGAGTCGAGTGTCAAGAACGATAGTGCACCCGAACAATAAGGGTCCCCAGAAAACTAGAGTTCAAGTTAGAAATTAACGAATAATTTGATCGGCCTACTCAACTTTTCGTAGTTGTAAGGGGCCCTTAGACATAAATAAGGAATCAGTAGATTTAATTCCGCGCAAATATTTGGATATGACTCCTCATATCTTTTTCTATTGACGTTTCCATTCTATTGCGTTCAGGAATTCAGTATTTACCTTGCTTACGTGAATTCATCGAGACAACGTAGATCTGACCAAATTACTACCAATTAACACTCATTTCAATCTACTGTAAAGCTGATTGTTTCCGCTAGTCATTAACAATTGCAATTAAAATCTGGAACGCAAAACCAACCTTCTCAAATTACTGCAGTTGAACCATATGCCTTTCCAGTTTCGCTTTGCAACTCTCGGCTGAACGATATAGGACATAGTGTTGTAAAATCAGGTGGCCGTAATGACAAGCTAGTCTCTTGTAATTGCGCGACTGTCAAGTTCCACCCCGTGAGATGAACTCGTAAATCCGTGAATTCGTTAATCGCTGATTGTAGAATTTAACGAGATAACTCTGTCTGTTTGGGGCAGACGAAGCGAATAATGAGCAGATACATGAAACGACCGTTTTCACTTTACGACAGAAATTAGCTCATCTCACATTTCACACTCACCATCTGAGTGACGGATCATTCTGCACAAACCGAGACTTGGAACCGGAATTAGAGCCTGAGTGAATACGATAGCTATTAAATTTGCTACAGCTGACGCTGTTCACTAATGAACGAGAAATTAACCGTTGTAACGTTTCATTAAAGTATGGACGTATTTTACTAATGATTACTGCAGCTTGCTGAAAATGTTGTGTTTAGAAGTGATAGAAACAGATGAAACTAAAGACCAGGTAAAAAAAGTTATTCTCAGATCATTTAATAGGAACAAATACACCTGACGATGCGTAAAGATAATAAATATTAATAATTCATAAATATTACATCTTATTAGTTGACAATAAATTATTTCAATTTGTTTGATAAGAGTAAATTTTAGATGATCATGCATTATGAAATATATTAAGGTGACCAAATAAAAATAAAATAAGAAACTAACGTTCCGGTAGTTTTCCTTGAACTTTAAACTTATGCAATAAAAACGGAATAAGATATCTTACATCAAACTATTGTGTTTTCATTTTAGAAGAAGTTCTCAATCTTTGATCGTGACTCAAATAGAAATATTCTTTAATTAAGCGCATTAGAAAATTGTCTCTTATGAAGTACTATTTATTCCTGTGGATACTGAAGTTACTGTTTCAATAAAGCTCCTTCTCCATCGAAAAATATACACCTTAGATAATTTTGCCCCTAAGTTACAACACAAATTGATACAGTAAAGAGATTGACAAAGATATTGCTTCAGTTCGGGAAAATACTTCATTAAAGTCCTTCTCCATCGAAGAACACGCAACATAGAAAATTTTGCCTCTAAGTAATAAATCGCATTTGATACAGTAGAGAGATTTACACAGATGTTTATCTTAATCCAAATAACAATATCATTTTTACTATGCGAGACAGCACTTTCAGAATTCCATTTTATAAAAGTAAAAACTGATTTTAAAGTGCATTTAAACCTATATGTAAGCAATTTCGTACTCCAAAGTAAGTTATTAATACATATAGTTTCCTAAATGACATTATATAAGCAATTACAATTTACTACATCATCAAATGTTTGTAATTATTTTTTTGGAATAATTTAACTGTTTCTTATATCAAAAACGAATAAAGAAGGTTATAACTCCTAATAAGAGCAACACGCAAATAAGGAATTTTCTTGTTCTTTAAAATGAGAAATGTTTCTCCACCAGGCGCCTTACTTAAACCAAGATTTCTTGCAGATTTTTGTTTCCTTCTTCTTGTTACTAATATGGCTTCTACAACTGACATACACTTTAATTTTTTCCCACAGAAATTTTATACTTGTGTTATAAACATGTTAAGGACTAATACTATCTGTAACCAAATATCAAAGAATTTGAACTGTGGCCTGTGTTTGTCCCCTTGAACAAGAAAGGCTACACTGCAAATCAATTTGATTTCGTAAGGTTCCATTTAAAAGGAGATTACAGTCTCAACAATATGGTTTCGTAAAAGTGAATGAACCGAGTGTTAAGACGTGGAATCATTAATTCCTTGCACTATATGTTCCTTTAGATTTGATGCATGTGATATTAAAAAAGAATAAAGAATACTATAATTGTCTGGCTCTCCAAGAATGAGTGGAAAGTGTAAATGTGTATTTTAAAACACGAACTTTTTCATCTTCAATACAAGTAGTAGGTAATTTTGGAAGTGGACTGTTTATTAATTTTTATGTAGGGCAGTACAACTGATCGTGGTATTTAGAGCAAGGTGATTGATTGTGCGCAATGAATGTGAAGAAATTTGGCTGCGGTCTTTGGAAGGACCTATTCCGGCATTCGACTGCATGATTTAGGAAACAAAAGAAAACCGAAAGCTCGATCGTTGGACCGGGTATAGAACTTCTTATCTATATCAATTATTAAACAGTCATTATATTATTGCGAGAAATTACACCAACATTTGAAAGTAACGGAACTCAGTATTTTTTGAGTTTATGTTTTCCACATGCATTGTGCTCTAAGGACTGGTATCACAGATTGTTTCAGAGAACTGTTGTTAAGCTACCATCTCTTCACTAACAACGTGGCGACTTAAGTCCTAGTGCTTCTTGGAATTGTCGGCATTGTATTTTCCTAGAGCCCTGCTAGCGATTTGGCTAATGATATTATATTGTACCCTTCCCTGTTACAGGAATCCATACAGAAGCTATGTTTACACACTATAATACGTCAGTAAGGGCCTTGTACTCGTAATTGGCCAAAATTAATCATAAATCTCGATTTTCCGTCACACGTCATAGTCTCGCGGGCAGATAACAGATATGGGTTTGGCTTTCAATCAGTCTATTCTAAAATTTTCTTGTTTTCTTTTAGATCACAGGACACACAAAACTACGTGATAAAAAATAGAAAATGAAGCAACTGATATTAATATTTATTGATACAAAATACGTATCATAGAAACAATAACAATAATACAAGAGGAGATAGCTGAATATACGACAATTGCTCATATTATAGCTAAGGATTCCGTTAGGTAAACACTAAACCTCAAATGCAGGCCTCTCATCAAAATGGCATGGCTCGTATTCCATTGTTGAACATACACTGGTTTCCTGATGTGTATTGAAATAAATATTTTAATTCTATAAGTAGTTGAATGAGAACAACACGGTATTACATACCTAATAACATTTAATCCCAAGGTTACAAAGCAAAAAAAAAGGAACATTCCATGGAAACCCTGTAATCTAGTTACGGTTTTTAGGTGGGAGGGTTTATTCTCCACCATCCCAAAACTGGTACTGACCTGTTGAAATTTATATTAACTGCTTCCTTAAATGTCCTCTTCACGTTTTGCACTCTCCTTTTTCGAAAAAGTTCCCAGGAATTAAATTAAAAATGTCGAAATGGGGGACGCTCCGCATAGGCGAAATGGTAGCATCACTGCAAAAATGACAAAAAATTTATCGGTACAGGGATCATATCAACCTAAACACGTCCGTTTTGTCATAGTGATCGTGGTTAGGTTGAAATTCGACCTGGACCAAGAGTGAAAAATGTACGGGAAATTCCTTCTGCGGCATCCATCTCGGAAACTGCGCAATTGTTTACAATTGAAGCAATCGATTATATCAGACTACTTACATCGATTCTAAGATGGCGAGAATTGTTGAACTGCACTTCGCAAAAATATTTTGTACCTGTTAATTTCATGCGACGTTTTACAACGGAGTGAAGTGAAAACGTCAAGAAAATATCACAACAAAGAAATAAACCAACGTTTCAAGAGATTATCATTGATTTCGCAGTGCCGGTGGCATCTACTAGCTGCGCTGCAAGATCATATTTCAGCATTTTTAATTTAATTCGTGGCGACTTTTTCTTAAAAAATGAGAGTGCAAAAAGTGAAGAAGACATTATAAGGAAGCACTTAATACAAATTTCAAGAGGTCAGTACCAGTTTTTGGTTGGTGGAGAATATTCTCTCCCACCCTGGTTTTAATTCGGTGTTCAGTATTAATTTTTGTTTACTTCACCAAAACACGGGACAAGAATACCACAAAATAAATTACCAGAGAAACTTTTGAGACTTAAGCGTAGGTAACGATAATCAGCTTTTCTACTTTAGAATAGATGATCCTTTATGACTGTTGTCGAAGTTCCGTTGAAAACCAACTAAACAGTTGCAATTTTAACGAGAACTTCAGTTGATAAGCAAGTTCAATGGAATTTTTGTTGCAAAAGTAGATGCACACCGCTTGTTAGCTCAACATAACACACACAGAACTTGGTGAGTGAACAGACGACGTTTAAGCATGGCATTCAGGAGGAACAGTTTTTTTTTATACATCTCAGCCTAATTTAGAATTCTATTCCTCAGGTTGTTTCGAAATCACGCCAGTTGAAGTATTGATGGTTCGTTCACAAATAACATGACCGACTACGTTTCTCATCATTGCTCATAGTCCAGTAAGGCAATCTGTGGAAAGATTAGACAGAAATGTTTTCAAGAGTTTATGTAAGTTCTTAGTTTTATTTTCTCTGAAGACGTCGAAAATGTTCTGATTTATTTTTCTTTTTATTATTTGTGTTTGTCACACTACGTAAAAATCCTTGCGGGCATTTGATGTAAGACTAATATCTGATTTCAAATGAAATAATGCAATCTTAAGCAGTTTACTAGGAACATATGTGAATTTCTAAAACATAAGGCACCTTATTTCCTTCCACTTGTATTGTTTAAATGAAATATTATTGACTACTTTTTGTTACATATCGTGGGCGTATTTTTCTAATATCCTCAAAATTAGTCAAATAATAGTTGCAGGCCCTTTGAAAATAGTATTATATTGCAGCTCAAAAACAAACTTTCCATTTCTTTTAAAATCTTAGAACTTGATACTTCATTTGTAATTGAAATGTTTTGAAAGCATTCCATGGTTCTTATTTCAAATTCGCCCACAGGTCTTATGAATTCAGTTTAAGTGTAATGCTTTCTTTCCGTGCTAATTTACGACTGTGAGACCTGGACACTCAATGAATTACAAAAGCGGAAACTTAAATCAGTTCAAAGGACTATAGAAAGGACAGTATTGAGTTTCACTTCAAAATACCAGATGAGAGCAACCGACATCACATCATCACATCACTTACAAAGGTTACAGACACTTTATAGATGACAGGTACATTGAATTGGCAGTGGGACAGCCATGTTGTTCGAAGAAAAGAAGAATGTGTGGCAAAAATGTTTTAGGAGAGGAGACCAAGAGATCATAAGAGACCAAGAAGAAGATTTAATGTGTTTAAAATTATGTATTTAATCACTAAGTTTTAATCTTCTACTCAGTTCAATATTTACTTTTTTAATGGCTTAGTAAAGACTCAGTGTCTCATTCTGTTGTGAAGCAACAACCAGTCTGATTTTCGTTAACCCAGTCATACAGAAATTTGATGATTAATTCAAAGATAATACATCCTCAAGAGCACAACAGCCCAGAAGACTTACGCAATTTTACAGAAACTCGTTGATCATTAATCTTTGGAATTATTCTGGCTTTTCCTTTCCTTTCCAACTGTTATATTACGCGTATTTTGGCTAACATTGAATAACAGAATTTAGAAGTCTTCGCCCATTGGCTCATCTAGTAGCATGACGAACGATTACAACGTTTACAGTCGTATGTTGGGAAAATATTAAACCAGTGAAGGTAACACATTCGTCGCTTTTAATTAATGCGTATACACTCAGAGAGAGAACGAGATATTTTTTGGCTCGATACAAATTTCAGTTCCTGCAGGCTATTAATCAGATTACCGGAACCTCGCGGTGAATTTGAATAATAAATGTTAGTTTTGCTGCACAACTCCCAGCTTTAATCAGCCACCACATAACATTGGTTCAGTTCAACTTCCGTAAAAATAAAATTTTACTGCCCGTGAACGATGACTAATGATTTTAATAAGAAGGCAAAAATTATTCTAGAAATCTTACTCTCATTGAATCACAGCAGTAAATTATAAAGCCGAAAAATTAAAGCTATTGACAAAGATTTGCTATGTAAAGCACTTCACCTAAGTGTAAGGCATTGTAATATAACAATGATATATCATACTCATTAACCAGACGTTTTAATTAATTTATTTGTTTATACAAGATGAATGTCATTGTTTGACCAAATGCACGAAAGAATTTGGAGTGTAAGAGTATATGACGTGAAATAAGTGTGACTTCATACGAATAATTGTAAAAATTAATTAATTGCTTGTAGTTAAGACTAGAATTCAAATTTGTTTATTGGCCACCACTTAGAATCTTCTTTCAGTTGTTAGGAACGATTTTTTGTACGCCAAAGTAATATTTAACACTTTCAATTAACTTTTTAAATTAATCATATTGTTGTTTTTGGAAGTAATAACAACTTTTAAATAACTACGAAGTAACTAGACAATAGTCAATTGTTTGTTCTGGCCTTTAAACATCAATAAGCTTTTCGAACAATCAGCAAGTCAATGTTGTTCCCAGAAATTTCGTCGTTAGATAACATTCTGTGCACTGCCTCGCTACGATATTATGCATTTAGAATCTAAACTAGTAACAGTAAATTTTATTTGTTCTTCGGTATTTGGAAAAGAATTCAGATGCATGCACATTGCTGCTCTGTGACAAAAGTTAACCGAAGTGTTAATTATTCTGAAAGTAATTAAATATATTTTATGTAATAAGGAATTTACCTTCTGCGAATATAAATACTTATGAGTCCGACAGTTGTTATCGTAGATAATTAGTTAGTGAAATATCAATATAAATCCGTTGCTTATACGTGGCTTAGGTAACAACTTCCTTGCGAGGCGAGATGATCATACTGCATGTTATCGGTTTAAGTAGTTGAATAACTTTAAAAAATTTACACTATTTTACCAACAATTTATTTTACATAGGTAAGCTGGCGACGTAATTTATTTGAGACACACCCATGGAAACACTTTCATTCGGGCGATATTCATCCAGGCAGGATTCCGTAGCACATAAGGAGAGCTTCTGCAAAAAGTAAACCTGATCTACACAGGAGCAAGAAGGTGTCATCATACTTCGGGAAAAATCGTTATTTAAAGTTTCAGACACAAGTTAGATGAGGAGATGTACCAAGGTTATATATAAAAAAAAAAATCGAATACATATTATTGGGCAGACATTAGCTTGAGAATGGTGGGCTAGTATGCAATCCACAATATAGGTATCAAGTACAGGAAGCAGATGGAATGCAGAGGTGGGCAGGTAGTTTTATGTTTGTGGAGTTAATCACAGAACGCAAACTAAGAGTGATATGATGAAGGATCAGCATTGTGAGTCATTGGAAGACAGGAGGAGAGTAAAGAGATTGCTCCATATATTGGCAGTGACGACTGTATAGTAGTTAATAGATGGGATGAGAATTACTACGGCCATTAACTACATTTTATTACAGGCGCAACTGAGTAAAAATATTTTCTTTTGTATATAACGTAATACCGTAAAACCTGTTTCACGCGGTTTACCCCGGTAGGGTTTGTGCCGTCGTTACCTTGAATACTAACCCTTCTAAGGCCCTCCCTGAGAAATCCAACAATATCAAAATCAGTTCATTAAATTCTAAAATACATTGGATGCAAACATTTTCTCATAATTCCACTCCTTACATCTGTTTTTGTAACAAAATCATGAGATCTCCTTCGTGTCCAGAAATATGAGGATTTCATTCTAAAATCCTCTGACTGTTTTAATCACTTTGAACAGGCTCAACCATTTCACATTGTTGTAAATTACGTCTTCATACTCTGCTTCCACATACTAAACAATTAATTAAAGCTGTCGATGGCGGAGTTCCCTTGCTCTGATTGCGTTCACCACACTAACATTGGGATCCACCACATTCTCGAGGCCAAGTACAAACAATTCCTCTGTGATGAAAAAAATTTTCATTTATTCCACGGATAACGACGAGTAATTTTAATTCCTTATCTGTGCTCTCATCTTGTGCCGATGAAAGTGAGCGTTATTGTGCAGAATGGTTACGCTCTTGTTCAGAATTCACCTTCTTCGCTTCTGAATAATTGAATTTTTTTTTTAGCGTTTCGCTGTTTGTGGAAACGTGACCATGAAATTATTAGGCAGGAAGACGATTCAGCGGCGACAAACAGGTGAAAGATGAAGTTCTGCGCTTTCTCAAAGACCTGGCGGCGCGCTGGTAGATAACGGCACACAAAACTGTCACAGCATTTACAGAAATGTACTATTATAATTTATTATTATTACTCCCCGATTCACCAAAAGTGGGTTGCGGAAGGTGCATTGCCCATACTTGAAGGTTAAATAGGGATACACGGGGTATCAGGTATCGACATAAATGCTGATTATGTATAAAAATAAATAACTGTTCAACCTTTACAATGATGTATATGTTATACCGAAACAAATTGATTTTGTATTTCTAAAAACTTTTAAGACCTCACTTTTGGAATCCCATCCTTAGCATAAACGCTCCAAATAAAACAAATATAATTCTAACTATGGGGAGCATTCGTCTATTCCGCCCCCCTCCTCCCCTCTCCTCCTCCCCCTCCCTTTCCCTCTTGACTATCACTAGCTGGTGTCCACTTTGTCCGTGACGGTTGTAACGAGAGAGCGAAAAAATTGAAGGAGTCTGAACTAATGTACCGATATATAAATGCTGAATAGGTTACTTCAAACAACGAAAAAAAATTGAGAAAAGTTTTTAAAAGGCAAAATTAGACATAGGATCCTTTGAAGTTAATCAACAATAATGACGTGCCTCAAATGAGGGAATAGCAGCGATGATAATTGTTTTAAATTGGCCTGCTCAGAGATCGATAAGCACCTATTCGATTTTTAGCTCTAAATACAATAGGCAATATACGGAAACTTTATCCTCAAAGAGATTTTAAAGAAGCAGCCTTGCGTTTTTGCCGGTTAGCACAGAAAGAAAATGTGGATGAATTGCTATTACGTAATTTCCGCGAAATGATGAAACGTATTTTTGTAAAGAAGGGTAAGTGCAATAGGAAAATGATGAGAGGCAGATCGTCTGAGAACAACCACGCAAATGGACTGGATGAATCGCGTCTCTTTAAGCGCTTGGCAATTTCTGCCTGTTACATTAGCCGTGCGCTCTGTCTCTTAAATCCAGCTCGCTCAGAACAGAGCGGCCTCAAGCCGAGCTGCCCGGAGCACCTGGATCAATGTCAGCACGGAGAACAGATCCGTCACCCCGTCTGACAGATTAGTTAATTATCTGTAGAGGCGTTATCTCACTCTTCTGCAGGTTTTTTTCTACGCTTCGCCTTCCACTAAGTTTAATTACCGCCAATCCGTCTTTTTCCGCCAGCTACAAGTCAACGACAGGGTGCGCACAGATTTGCATCTGAAGTTAATCTTTTACAAAACGTCTCCACTTAAAAGATTGATATATTACTAAATGTTAATAAGAGACAGTATTTTGATTAATGACTATCCTTAATTTTTATTGTTATTTTGTAATCATTTCATCCATTTAATCATATAATATTTCATATTCTGACTTTACGATGAATATTCATTGTTTCAATCTGATTGCGCTTAAAACGTGTAACTACGATGCCCTTATGCCGGGATTAGTGTTCCAAAAGTCATTGTATACCTTCCCGCATCCAGAATGGTGCCAGTTTAACATACTCAGTCAAACCGTCGAAGTGGAATATCTAAATCTTAATGTTAGCTGCTAATAGCTTGGCCTAGATCAATTTTTGGAATACTTGGTAAATTAGGCGATTGAATTTGTATTTAGCTACAGGAAAGCTATTTTTGTTTTCCATAGCGTAAAGAATTTTGAGAAATTACTGAACATTTTATGCTATTGAACCATGGACTTTAGGAATACAAGAAAGAAGCAAAATTGAAAGATTTGAAATGGACATATAAAGTAAGAAATGAACGTGTTTTGGAAATGATGTGTGAGGAAAGAGATTTGTGCGAGTCTAACAGAAAGAGAAGACAGGAGGGTGTGGGTCATATTTTGAGACTTGCGGGATAGATTAATTTGTTTGTAGAAGGAGCAATCGAAAGGAAGAACTGTAGAGGAACACAGAGTTTAGAACATATGAAGCGGATAATTGAGGATGTGGGTTGTACGGGATACGTTGAGATGAAGAGGTTAGCGGAAGACAGGAAGGGATGGAGGCAGTTTAGTAATTCAGTTGGCTAAGGAGCGTGGCAGCGATTACAAGTACCAGATGTGAATTTCGATCGCGGCAATAACTTTTACTGATGGTTAAAGTGATCTTCACATCTGGAACAGCTATTTTCTCTTCATCTGGTGTATGTTAGCAGGCTCCATAGATTTCAGTGGACCTAACGGTATCCTACACTTGTCTATCCCGAATACAAAACAGGCCTCTCCGTGTAACAAAGTGAACAGGAGGTGTGGGGTGTCCGCTAGTTCCAGGGACAGTGCAATCCCCAGAGAACGACAACTCAGTGGTTGAGAGCTCTGTAGATAAATAATAAGCCAGCCTCACCTCCGGACATTCACTTCGAACGCCTGGGAAGGTTTCAAATCGGGGATCGCCGAAGATTCGCGAGATGTATAGATTTTTCTCGAAGGCGATATGCAGCTCCATTCAATAAAGATTGCCTGGTGATTGACGATATCTCCAGGAGAACCAATGAACGATTCCAAATACATCATATGACTTAAAGATCTGTGAATTTTGTCTTCCTATCTAACCGAGAGTTGCCGAAAGGGCGTGTCTTCGTAAAAAAGCAAGGAGGAAGAGGGAGAAACTGCAAGAATGACGAAAATATGAGGCCTTACGTTGCGAGTTTCCGAAGAGGGCAGCCGCCTTCTGGTCAGCACTAGCACAAACTGGTGTACTTGCGATACAATGTAAGCGGATTGTCTGACTTTGTTTCTATGTAAGCATTATCAACCCACTCCTAGCTTGAGTTGTTGAAAAAACCTTCTCCATCATATAAGCCTTCACCGATAAAAGTCATCTCAACATGAAACGGTAACGCATTCCTACGATCAAAGACAGTGTGTGCACTTTCTGTTTAATGAGTTCTTACCCTTTAACGGCCTTCGCAAGGGGACTTAAACGATCAGGAGCCTCTCCTCAGAATATTGACTGAAATAAGCCTAGAGCATTAATGGTGTTGAAAGACGGACCAAGTGTTAGACGACTTTCAATCGGTTTACTTGGTGAACGCAAACACTGAAGCATCCTCGCATTCTTTATATCAAACTTGTCTAATCAGTGTGTAAATTAATGTCATTTAGTGATGATTATTCCCTGCGTAAAATATTCTCGAGCTTTCCATCGCGATAGCGTGTCAGTAAAAGTACAAGGCGACGTTTCGCAACCTGCCACTGTCTCCATCTTCTGACACAATGTTGGATTTGGGAAGAGTCCACGCTTGTAAGGCCTTTGGTTGCCTGGTGACGTCAGCCACGTGCGTCGGGGACCAATGTGTGCACAGAAGGTCGGGCAGGGAAGGACTTGGTGGGGCAGCCGGGTAGTGGGGCCGGAGGCGTGGTAGGGGTACTCGCAGTGGAGGGTAGAGGCTTGTGGTTATAATGTTGCAGCCATGATATCTGACTCCTTAGATGATCTATCACAGGATTCCATTCCGTGCTGAGGTGGTATCCCGAATCCGTATTCACAATTCCATCAAGGCTGCAAGATTTTCACCTCCAGACACTCCCCTCCGCTGCGCTTACCCCCACCACGCCTCCGACCCCACTACCTGGCTGCCCCAACAAGTCATTCCTTGCCCGACCTTCTGTGCATTGATTGGTCCCCGACGCACGTGATTGACGTCACCTGGCAAGCAATGGCCTTATAAGCGTCGATTCTTCCGATATCCGACACTTCGCCGGAAGATGGGCCAGAGGCAGGCTCCGAAACGTCGCCTTGTACTTTTACTGACGAGCTATCACTGTGGGAAGCTCGAGAAGACGCAACTGACCAAGAAAGCTGACATTCTTTCATGATTATTCTCTGTTTACAAAAGGTCAATTTGATCGATCAGTTCAAGCGATCGTTGAAATCATATATTGTCACTATGCGGTGTTCTTTTTATTAGCCGGCTCAGTGTAAGACGGGGCATTGCTTTGTCGAATCTTTGGTTATTTTTATATTCATATTAACTTTTTATGAGCCTCAGCCTATAAGCCTCATGAGTAATCAATAAATGTCAACTTATGAAAGTTTCGGAATTAAAGGGCAGTGTATTAAAAGACAGTTATCGCTTTTCATCCTTTTTCCTTGGTTATAACAATTTCACTATTGATGAAAAATGTGGAATATATAAATTTCAATCTACCTATCTAATTTTATAATCAAAAACTACAAAAATAATGACCCCAGGCCCCTACCCGTTACAATTCGACCAGGTTAAAGTATAAATTTCTAGACGCTAGATGGAGGTGATTTTTCAGCGACGTACTAACGCCTCAAATCATGCAGAGTGTTACAACAAACAGGTTATTCATTTGATCGTCGTCTGTATCATTTATATTAGGACAGTTATCTTAGCTAGTCACCGAACCACTGCAAGCCTTTCCTACCCTTGGTTTTCGAACCTGTTAATCGATTGGCGGGAAATTTCTGAAGAAATAACATCTTTATCAGTAGTCCATAAGAGGAGGTAAGAAGAGGTAAACGTCAATACTCAAGAGGACCGAAGAAATTTATAAGCTCAGCAGCGTCCCAAAAATTCCCAAAGATTATTAACACATCCACCTCAGAGTGTTCCCACACCAAACGCTGAAAGTAGCCAAGTAACCGATCGGACCTTTACGGTGGTTTCAGGAAACCAGATACCCACATTGCAAAGAAATAATTCCTCATATCATTCCTTTTAACTATAAGGAAAAACTGTGAGAGAAAATAAATATTATTATAATGCTCTCGCATAACAAGGTGAGTGAGCATGGTGTTTTCGCATGAACGACAACATTTTCGGTCGCAACCTCACCAGAAGATGGCCAGGGGGTATTTGATCCTAAAATATAGTGCGAAAACACCGTGTTAATTCGACTTGTTATTCAAGATAATTTCATTAATACTCAACCCGGATAAGACTTTGTTTTCTTAATAGAGGAATATTACAAAAGACATGGGTCAGTAATAATATTAAACTAATTAATTGTTAAAATCAGTTTTAAAATCTCAAAAAACAACCAACATTCTACGTTAATTTGTTTAATGGTTTGTATAGTAATCTTTCATACATTTTTATTAATATAATTGATGTAAAGTATGAAACGAACTTAAAATTGGTTATTGAAGGAATTCTTTATAAATTATATCATTGCCTCGAATTTCAGGAAATGTTATACTGTAAACTTCTAAACAGTTTACAGATGTCTTTTATTTTATTTTAGAAGAGAATTGCTTTAGAAATATGTTGGGGGATTTATAATCATTACACACAGGTAGAGACTTGCCCGTTATAGATGTACGAAGCTCTAGCATACTCCCTTGGCTCTGCTATCAGGGCCGGCCTGTCATATCTAGTAACAGCAACTGAGCCGCAGGGCAGAGATTAGTTAATTACAGTCAACGTGTCTCGCTGATACGGCGGCTAGGTGGAGGGAAGGGGCGGCTTACCGCCTCCTGG
Organism: Vandiemenella viatica; assembly: GCA_031002005.1. Lineage (NCBI taxonomy): Eukaryota > Metazoa > Arthropoda > Insecta > Orthoptera > Morabidae > Vandiemenella > Vandiemenella viatica. The sequence goes on along the minus strand of JARYHS010009186.1, from coordinate 174,697,344 downwards.
ACACTAGCACAAGACTGTAGTGTTCCTGAGGTTTACTTGTAAAGTATGCTGATTACCATCTCACATACGGCAAAACTAACCTTATTACCGAATTAAAGAACATTGTACGGCAAAAATCACAAAATACAGATGACATACAAAAAGAAGCAGACTACTTGGAATCAAAAAACAGAGAGTGGCATTTTACGTTTCCCACAATCTTAAGGCATCGTTACTAAACCATTAGTAGAAGAATAAAAAAAATAGATTTCATTTCATGCAGGGACTTTTGAAGTTTTTAAGTAATGAGCAAAGTTTGTATTCTGTATAGCAATTTCAAATACATTATTACTGTTTTTTTAGACGTCATATGTTGGTTATAGCCTTAATATATTTGAGATGTCGGGGTTAACATTACATTCGCATTTCTTCAGAAGGGTACACTCGCTGAAACATCGATTTATATGACAACGTTGGATGACAATCCTCACATGACTAATAGCAATCGAGGCAAATCACACATTGTGAAAGTTTAGTTCATACATTTACAATGAATTCAAATTTTTCCAAACATATGCATCATTATATTGGTTTTCGTTCAGCAATGAATTTTTATGTTCTCATTCTTTAAATCGCAGCTGTTGAGTTTTTTTCACAGTCCCTGTGAATAAGTTATCAGTTATATCGTCTTGTTTTTGTTAATTCTGTTCATAATTTTATTCATGTCTATGATCCTGCAGCAACTATTTCTTCTATGTTTCCCAGTATTCAGATATTAAGTACTATTTAGTCCCGACAATAGCATAATGTATGTTTTTTTTTAAATAATAATAGTATTTTACTTCTTGTATCCTTAAAATCAGTTTCCACGCCGTTTGTTTTATTTGTATTTCGGTTTTGTTTCTAGTTATATTCTTAACTTCGTTCAGTTGGCTAAACTAATTCCAGCTACGTAAGCACAAGGTTGCGCCTTTGCACACCACGCTTGCCAACCTCCTTTCCGCAGCTCTTATTTTACATAAAAGTTCAAACTTGTAGCACCGCGCTGTTCAGTGCTACTCTTTTTGAAGCAACACTGTGCTAGCTAACAATGTGCCGAATTTTATATAAAGAATATACATACATATATATATATATTGCAACGTGAACACAACCTCCGCTATACCTATACTTTAAAACCAGCGGTTGAGGGGTTGAAAGCGGAGGTAGGTTTTCATGCGAAAGTTCCGCACTTGCGGGTGCGGAGGCTGAATACCGTTACAACCCTAGCACGGAGATAGGCAAACATTTCAACTAAGGGAATTAAGTTATCTTCGAATGGATATTAATATGCTGACAGTTTTATTCTAATTTCACAAATTTTCAACCTTAAATTAAAATTTAAAAAACAAAAAAACAAAAAATCCCATAATCACATTTTGTTGAATGAATCTCGTTCAGTGAAACAAACCGACATTCACATTACTGATGAAACATCAAGATAAAATATATCTTGGGGCTGTTTGAAACATTAAGAAATTTGATAAATTGAAATACGTTAATCCCGCGACGATATAAAGCAGTCTAATACACTAAATTGGAGATATATCACTTTCAAAGCTACTTGCGTCAATGTTTGCAGCCTTCAACTATACCCCAGTGTTTGTGAGTTGCAATAACAGCTTTCCCAAGGTAGACGAGTGGCTTTGTAGCTCAAGCGAGCATCATCGTGGACCTGAGAATACCGGTATGGCGTCAGCTTATATCTGCCGTGATCCATTCTATGTGCCATATCAAAGCAGGATTCGATATCAAATACGGCGTCTTACAGGAGGAATTTCGAAATATGTCGGCTAAAATTTCTTTTGGTAGTATTCGTATTACAGGCTTCAATAAGGCTCCCATTGTGTCGATGCGCCTTGTTTCCTCTGACGCCTCAGGGAGCGAGGTCAGGCGGGTCGTGAGAGAAGTCCAGGCAATAAACCGAGCCACAATACGATCGGAGGGAAGGTCCGCTCACCGGTCGTAGCGGAGCCAGAGGGAACGTCATAAACATTTCCCAGCACCTTCTGCGCACACAACTCTCTGGAATCCCTACACGCCCTCTATCACTCTTTTCATAACTACAGAAATTGCTGCTACAGCGGCTGAGGTAGTAACTTACTGACACAAAGAACAAGAAAGAAGATAATCTCTCTGTGCGTCATAAATTAAATTTTAGCCGCGGATGTAAATGCATTCGTGTGCGTCCGCGTTCCAAGTCCAAAAGTCTCTCGCATCATTTACACTGCAGCATACGACTAAATAAAGTTTGTATTCATAGTTTCATTAGGGAAAGTGATAAATATTTCGCATAAGTGAAACTTCTGTAATTTTAAGACACTGGCTTAAAGTTTAATACATGAAGGGCGGATCAAGAAAAATACAAATTGTTTTAGAGCATTCGTTGACTTAGAAAAAGCTTTTAATAATGTTGGTTGGGACAAGATGTTAAATTTTTTAAGGAGTCTAGTCTGAAATACCGAGATAGAAGAATTTAATCTATATAAGAATCGAGTGGCTATAATAAAAGTAGAGAATAACCAGAGATTTGAATCAGTTAAAAAGGATGTGAGAAAAGGTGCAGTCTATCCCATTAAAATTGAATTTGAATGTATAGGAAGGAATAAATGAAATTGAAAGAAAAATTTGAATTTGGCATAAGTGTTCAAAGAGAAAAAAAATCAGAATGCTACAATTTTCTGTTGACATTGTTGTTTTAGCAGAACAATCTGAGGATACTGAGAACTTAATGAATGGTGTGAAAACATTACTGAAGGAAGATTTTTGACTAAAGGTAAACACAAGCAAGATAAATGTGAAGAAATGTTGTAGAAACGACAGTAGATTAAATATAAATATGCGATCATATGCGACAGAAGAAGTACGTGAATTCTGCTACTAATGAAGTTAAATTACATGTCATGGCCGAAGTAGGAAAGATGTTAAAAGCAGGATATCACTAAAAGAAGGAGCCTTAATTAGAAATAAGAATCTTTTAATTTCAAGTATAGATCTATTGCTCAGAAAGAACTTTTTGAAATTCTGTGTGTTGAGTGCAGCAGTTTATCGCAGCGAATCAAGGAGCTTAGGAATACGAGAAACAAGAAATATAGAAGCATTTGAAATGTGGAGCTATAGAAGGATGCTGAAAATTAAGTAGGCAGATAAAGTAAAAAATAAACTAGTTTTAGAAATGATATGTGAGAAAACAAGTTTGTGGAAGACTCTAACAGAAAGAAGAGAGAGGATCGTAAGTCATATTTTGAGACATGCAAGATTGGTTGATTAGTCAGTCGAGGGAATTGTCGAAGGTAATAGTCTGAGATCCGGCTGCATGATTTCTATGTTCATCTGTTATTTAATTGAAATTAAATTTTTATGTATAATTATTAATAGCCGAATATGATTATGCCGGGTTGTCTATCAAAATATAGCCGCAAGAATTTTTCATTAAATTTTCAAAAAAATAAAAAACAAAAAACAAAAAATAAATAAAAAATAAATAAATTGTAATCCATGTGAAACATGTAAAGAACATAAAACGTCTGACAGACGGTGAGGTGCACTAACTAACTCTCCCTCGCTCTTACATATCTTTAACAGCTGACAATCCCTACTTGCAGCCACTTTTACATAGGCAACGCAAACTTTTTATGTTCTATATGTATCCCTTTGAAATGAATTGTAATATTTTAAAATAAACAAGTGAACAAAAATTTTTGAAAAAAAATATTTAAAAAAAAATATAGTAAAAAATACTTGCGGGCATGTTTTGATAGGCCACTTCGTAGAATTGTATTCTGCTACTAACAATTACACATGAAAATTTATTTTCAATCAAATTGCACATGGACGTACAAATCATGCTGTAAGAATTGCATCGGAAGACAGATATTAGAACATTTGAGTTGTCAGCTGTAAGAGATTAAGAGGTTAGCGCAGGATAAGAAGGGATGGAGGATTTCATCAAACCAGTCGCGAGACTGCTGACAGCAGTTGAAAAAAAATCTGAACAATTTTATCAACTATAGCGGCAAATGTGGCAATTCAAAATTTCGGCTGTAGAGTAAATCAAAATTATCCAATATATTACCTTCATTTTTAAATATCAAAGCGTATAGTAATAATGATTACAAGAAAAATTAAGAAACCATATTTTATGAAGTTACTAATTTGCTACTCTAATTCCACAGCAGTAGTAGGCAGAAGATATAAGAAGTTTTGTTGCCGAAAAAAGCAGCATGTTATTCGTTATTTAGATTTTCTGTAGTTTGGGGAAAATGAATAATTTTAAATATACAGAGCTTATTAAAAAACATTATGATAATGATAAACTCATGTTAATAAAATAGGCAGCAACATTACCCTCATCCTCAAACACAGTCAGTACTGTTGTTGATAATCCTGTAATCATAAGAAAACAAAATATATTTGCTGATTACATTCTTCAATTTAGAAATCGTTAATGGTACGCACTTCCACTTTTCATAGTAGTACTAAGAAACCTGTACATCAAAAGTAAGCATTTTTGGGGACGAAGGTATCTTGTTCCGTTGCCGCATTGTGATGAGCTTTGTATCCTTGTAACTGTTATCAACTACTGATACCGAAAATATCTTCGTTTCACCAAAACTTTACAGCTCACTAGTACTGGAAACATTAGAGCAGGAATGAGGTTTTTGATAAATAACTGTAAGGAAATCTTCACTCCCGCACCCAGTTGAAGTGATCTCGGAAATACCAGGTAATATCAATGCGGAAATCGGACATATAATAACCCAAAATGTCATTCAGACTAGCTCTGTCGACTTTCTACCAAGCCTGACGGCTGTGCGCAAAGGTTCGGAATAGGATTTTGGAAGGACGCGTGTTCAAACCCCAGTCTGCCCTTTCAGATTTGGTTTTCAATGGTTTTCCGAAATCACATCAAGTGAATGTCGAGATGTTTGTAATAAAAGGCCTAGAACGAATACCTACCCATTATTTTCCCGTCATGGTAAAGCCCTATAGAAAAGTAAAAACACACACATACTGCTAATGATGCTTAAAAACTTTTCTAGTTTGTATTTTATATTGTTTCTTTGATATAACTAACTGTGATTATTCTCTGTTTCTTCATATTGGTAATAGAATTTTCTCCGTGTACATTTTCGATATTTTTGGAATGTATCTGGTATTAATCAAATATCCTGATACACTCTCTGTCTAGGGAAGCGGTGCAGCCTTCTCTGAGCATTACATGACGTTTTTATCTCAAAAGCCTGTGATATTGATTTGATAGAAACCATTAAACCGTAAAAACAAAAAGAGAATATTCCATTACCATATACATCCAAAGTAATATTTGAAAGCATTTAAAATAAAAAAATTACATTGCCGACCTCTGATGCAAATAAACTAGAAGTTAATCAACGTGTTTACAAAAATACTGCTAAAAGCTGTTAACGTATATCGAAGATGATCCTTTATCAAAACTCGTAGCAGTTATGTGATCACTATATGCAGTAGTATTTGACCATTTTTTGGTATTTTCTCTTTCTCAAAAGGATTAACGGCTTTTTTTTCAAACAGCTGTGTGACTCCAAGAGCAAACATCTCCTAATAAATACACACAATTTTTCTATTATTCTAAATATTTGTATCAATTCAGTATCTTCTACTTTCAAACATATCAACCGCTCTGTCTATTCTTAATTGGTTAAAATATTAATTCTTGAAAAAGTTTTTGTTATTATTATGATTATAAAAATATTTCTGTTGGTAAAACATAAATAAATAAAAATGTTTTAAGAAGTTTTAACAAATTAGTAAATATCAATTTTTCGTTGTTTACCTTTCCAACAACATACTGCTAGGATTTTGATATGAATTAATGTGCAGGCCGCAATCCCACGATAAAAACAGGGAACGTTTCATTTTGAAAAGTTATGAAATTTAAGACAAAAATTTCCCAAAAATCAGTGTTAGTTTTTCCTTGAGAGTGGTTTACTCAAAAATTACTGGTTGGAATTTGAGTTTTTTATTTTTATTTTTATTATACAGCCGTAAAACAGATTATATTTCATATTGATGTGACGTCCAAAAGCTGAGGAATTTATGATAAATTTTTGTTCAATGCGATTCACATAACAATTATTTGACGGTTTTATTGGGATTTCGATAAATACGCAGCCCTTGGTCCAATGGGTATGAGAAGGTATATTTAATTTTGATGTGACGTCAATAATCTGAGACATTGCAAAAAATGTGTCCAAAAATTGATTTCGATTTTGAGGTCTCACAGACGATGCAGTTATAGTGATTTCAGCGTATTATTGGAAGGAATGACGTTAGAGTTTATAGTTGGGATCCTTAATACAAAAATAATTTGCATTTAGTGAGCTACAAAGGCCGTGGGTCATGTAGCTCTTTATGATGTTGGTTTAAGATGGAGGTTTTTGCAACAACAGTCCATGGTTGCTAATGAATGGTTTAGTTGTTAACTTTTGAACAGAATACGTATTGTGTCATTGGATCATTTATATATTGCATCATTACATGTGGGTTACCTCATTGTCCTGTATTGAATACATTCATGTTTTTTGTGTACGTAATTTATTTAGCTTGCGTTACAGCTGAAATCTAAACATTTTTCTTCTCTCCGGAAGACATAAGCATATAAATCAAAATACCCCCTTTTCTCCATTGAATGCATTGCAAATTGTGTCTCTGATCGTATTAATAATCGTTTCACATCTGAGGGCTTATTCTTAAATTCTGACAAAACTTGATAGTTGCAGTTTAATGTTGTACATAATAATACCAGACGTGCGTAAAAAAAATTGTCCAGTCTTTTCGAGTGTAAGAAACCATAAATTTTTCTATTTTCCATACTGATCATAATTTAAATTGGAAAGTTCTTGTTTTTTACTTTCTGAGACTTTTTAGTTCGCATAATTTTAGGTATATGTTATCTCAGTATATATATATACAAAAAAACAGTTAATTTTGCTTATTTTCAATCCTTAATGCCGTAAGCAATAATCTTCTGGGGCAATTCAACTCCTAGGGATAAAGCAGTCAGTGATCAGAAGCGAGTAATAATAATTACGTGTGGGGTCAGCAGTAATACTTTCTCCACAGAGTTATTCTAACATTTTATAATTTGATATATAGGCACTAATGTCTTTTGAGTTACCAGGTTACGGTATTTGCAACAAGTAATAAAATACATGTACAAACAAAGGAAGCTGGGCCTTATGCGGGTATAACGAGAAATTATTATGATATTTAGGTAATCTTCATTTTCTTCATATGCTTCATCACCATTTACCAACGTAAGAGGTCGGCTGCCTATAGTCAAATTTGGAGATTTGGTTTCACGGCTGACTACCCTTGGTGGCGTTAATACTTTTATACCTACTTCCAGGTCGCTCTACGTACTAATGGAGGAAGTGAAGTGTTGCCATCTGTCTGCGAAGTGTGTAACTATGTTCTGCGTGTGATAAATATGTTTACGAAATGTGTAGTTTATGAGATTGTGGACCGTCCCGGCATTTGTCTTAGTTAGTTGCGGAAATCCGTCCAAAAACATCAGTGAGCCTTTACGCAGGGGTATGGGTTCTTGCCCGGTCCCGTTGTACCTCCACAATCCAGAGCGGTGCCTTTGCGCAGTGAGCTATACTAGCGGGTATTATGATTTTCGGTAATGTTTCCCGTTTATTTCAGCTCTGAAGTTAACTGCATTCAAAGTTTATAAAGCCCACATTTGCAGTAACTCCTGAAGTCTATATATAACCGACGTCTAAATCGATTAAAAAAATTTCATACAACAAATGTCACTACACCAACAGATGGAGACAGTGCATATGATCGCCGAAATATCGTGTTATAACACTTCGTTAACTCGGCTAGTTACCCGAGAGCATTTGATGAATTCTCAACGCCGAAAGAAACTTCGTTGAAATGTCATACTGACTTTAATCTTCGGATGTAGTAGAAAATTAAATTGTTGTTAAATTTAAAGACCAGCTGTTACTCAAAAAAACAGTTTGATGAAGCATTTATTGAAAATTTAATGTTGCTTTACTTCACTAATTTACAATTTACGTTGCCCTCGGTATGAATCTGTTGATTAATGTATTTCGTAATTGAATCGAAACGTTGGAAAAACAATTCTGTACCTGCGATTTCTACACAGCCTACATTGCTGCAATTGGTTGTAATGGAGTCGAAGTCGCGCAATGCACGCCATGTAAAAATTATTGCTCGCCGTGATTGCTAATTGCGAGTGTATCGGTGGTACCCCTCGGAAACAATGGTCGCCCCGGGAATACGTACAACGGAGCAAGCGAATGCCGTCGTACTGCGCATGCCACGTGCCGATAAAACGTAATTGAAATGACGCCGTTTCACAGCCGGGACTAATTTTATTTCGTTAATGACCACTCGGCAATATTAATAAAATAACGACTGTATCTTCAAATTATTGCGGCCATTAGCCGACATTAAAGGGCCGTTGCTGGCTGGCTGTTTCGCTCAGTGTGACAGAGTGGCGCACATCAGCACCGACCGCTAATGAACGGCCCGCTGCCCACACCCAGCACGCTCGCTCACGCACGCCATCGGCCGCTCACATCCGTCCCACTCCACCGATCAGGTAACGTTGTAACTGTGCAGTGCTAAGAAACCATAGAAATTTGCCAACAATCTTTTATATATAATTTAGAGATAATCTATGTATGTAAAGATGAATGTATGTTTGTTCCTCATAAAAATCCACAGTTTTCATCCGATTTCGATGAAAGTTTGCACACTTATCCTTTGAAACAAGGAAAAAAGTACTTTCTACATTTGGCTGCAAAATTTTCTGTATAAATAATACATATTGTCTCATAATTTCGAAAAATTACTGAATGGTGATAGACAGACGCGTAGGATGTGTAGGTCTCTGTACTGTCTTTCCATATTGCGGTCGGGTAGCTCAGTGCTTAAAGCGCTTGCTTACTGCTGTATGGATCGTGGTCTTCGGTTCAGACAGAAGGTATACATACGGAAGCAGCTTGAAGGGGACATCGATTTTCAGTTAGCGAAGCAAGAACGTACATACATGGTTGAATCAATTGTCAGTGTAGAGAAGAGCGTGGCTCCAGACTGAATTTATTTGAGTGTACTTTTTGAGAAGTTAGTGGGGGTGTAATTTCTGGTCTTTCACCGGTTTTCATTTCGTAAGTAAGAACATTCCTATGGTCGCTCCAAGTTAGGTTGTGTTTTCGTAGAGGCAAAGTAAAAAGTACCGTCTTTATGAGTGACACCATGAAAGGTTGCAGTTGGTTAGGGAAGCGAACGTACCATGGTAAATAGCAGACGCTATTCAGGTTCAGCGAAGCAATAAATCGCACCACCATGCCGCTGTTTGGAGAAAGTCATTGAATAATCTCCTGAGGTTAGAAAGAGTTAATAGGTTATTACATTTCACACAAAAAACGTGCATTATTAATCATTGTGCAACATGTTCAATGATTTTTAGCAATTGTTAGGGATTTCATTTAATAATGATAGACGCGTATTAGTAACCATTGCGCAACATATATGCAAAAGTTAAGGATGTTCAAGAAAATTTGAGATTTTTTACCATAACAGAGCTTCAATATTTAGCAGCAACAATTACCTGGTAAAATTTAGTTGTGGTGGAATCTTTTGAGAGAAATTGGTTATTATACTGGTCAGTGAGCCTACATAAATGGAAACTGTGCGTTAATCTTGAAGTAGGTGAAAATTTCTCTGTAACCATTTACTTTTATTTAATAGTTTTACGAATCATTTCTAACATATGGTAAATTTCATTCTGGAGGATGCCGGTTTGAGTCCCCGTCCGGGCATCCTGATTTCGGTTTTCCCTGGTTTCCCCAAATCACACCTGGCGAATGCCGGGATGCTTTCTTCAAAAGGCCATGGCCGAATTCCTTGTCCCCAAACCCATACCGCCTCTAATTACCTCGACGTCGACGAGCAATAAGTAAAAAAATAAAAAAATAAAAATTTCCGACAAAGTCGGAAGATTACACTGACTGAAGGGAAATTACAGGTATACGATTTTCACTTTATGGTGCACATGCAAGGCATGAGTTGAAGAAGAAGAATTGTATTTAAGTACAGTAGATGGTGGCAGTATTTGTAGTTTTACGTGAATCCAAGGGAGAGGGTATAATAGTAGTGGTAATTTGACATTGCTCCGCCTGATAGGATTTTGTTGTGTTATAGTGTGAGGAAGAAATTACATTCATTGTGAATTGGTAGAACTACAACTGGTGGGCAGATCAGCGTACATTTTGGATAAATGATGGCTTTTGGTTTGGGTTTAGCAGCAAGCTTGTACACCCACTGTTATGGATAAAGAAGGGCATTGAGACAGAATTTATATGCTATAAGTCCTCAATCGCGGTGTTTGACATGTGAATGGCGTTCTGGCTATTGGTATTGCTAACCAGGAATGAGCTCCAGTGACTTTCTGAAGTATCTTCAGCAAGGACAAGGAAGATTTTAAGGAGCCTTTTCGGTATGCTTCAATGATACAAGGATGAACAGTCTACGGTTAATCTTGGAAAGTGCGATGAAAAAGCTGTTTTCGTATCTTCTCGGGTCGGAAAATGAGTTTTAGGCTATTAAGGTTCTATACGTTTACAGGTAAATTCATTGACATAATGTCAGTTATACCTGCCATTTACTCCAGGCCGTACGGAAAATAGAGTTTGGTATCAAATGGGGACACAGTTGCAGATGTGAAGGTACTGGTGGAAATTGGTGGGTTTAATACTGCAGAGATGCTTGCATTCATCCTTCTTGACGAGATTTTGTGAATCTCGGTTCAGACATATAGGCAGCAGTTAAAATTACATCACGCGGGGGTCGTCACGTATAGCAGTATTTCGTTTTTTAATGTTTAATGTTTGTCCAGTGTTGAAAGTATCCAAAACCTTTACTGGTAATAATGTCTAGAAATCGTATAAGTGTGTAATTGGCTTCCTTAAACATTTATGATCGAAAGAAATGTAGAAGACTTTTTATAGAAGAAATTCAGCTTGATTTTAAAGAGGTATTTCAGTAGTTCTTTACTCGATATCAAAACTAAAAGTATCAGCCAACGCTGAGATCCTTCTCCACCGAAATGAGTAAGAAAAGGGTTTAAAGCTATCCAAAGCATTCAAGTGCACTTGATTTCTGTAGACTTCTATTTATTATAATACTACAGTCCACAATAAATTTAAATTTCATGTTTTTTCCTTAGTTGTGACACTTCATATTTATTAGACATGTCTGATGCAGTATAGAAATGTAGAAAATCAACCACATTGATAGCGTCTACAATAAATTTTTGTTTATTCTGCTGACATATTTTTTTTGTTTTTGTTGCTATTATTAAAGGACTTTAGTGTGTTTCCGAATATATTCAAACAACTTTAATGATATAATAGTTAATGCACTTCGAAAATAGGTGATTATTCCATAAGGCAACACTAATGTGAAAACGATACATGTACACGCCTATCACTTGCTAAATTTGAAGGCAGGATTACTGTAAACCGGGACAATCAAAGACTGATTTGTTAAAAATGTGAGAAATGAAGTCCATGTCATAGTCGACTGACACACCCTTCGTAATTAATACGACATGAATGTATCAGTCAGTCTGTGTAGATCACAAATTGAGAAAATCATATCTTCGGAAGCGGTGACCTTGTTTCTAATCCAACGGTTAGCAAAAGTTTGTTTCATTTTCATTGTAAAGTTTAGCGTGCATATACCTTACCTTACACATCATTCTCTTCCTCATATTACTAAGCTATCTCTCAAACCATTTGTGTCCTGCTTTTAAGTGAAGAGATTTCTCTCTCCTTCATTTATAACTGAATGTTTGTTAGGGACTGAAGATGAACGTATTGGAAATCGGGTAGATGCTGCTGCCTTTCAGATTCAAGTTCTGTATTTTTTTTATTATAATCACGTAACTTCAAGAAGTATTTTCCCTTATATTCAAATATAAAATTGTTCCTTAACAAAAACGAATTTTGGATTATCCGTTACTATTCAAAATATTTTTGGATATTCAGTTTTTTTTATTTTTTGTTTGACTTCAGGAAAACTCTTAAAACAGCCAACCGTGCTTTGTATCCGCTGGCTTTCCCAATTGAGTTCATAAATTGCGAATTAAATGTTAAAGCGTGGTTCAGAGACGGATTTTTTTAATGTAATTCAAGTGTAAAAGATTCAGACTAAATAATGAGATGTGAGATTGTATCATTTGTGTAAAGTTGGAAGAGAATTATGCTGTTTATTGAGTACAAGATCGAGGTAAGAATATCAGACGTGATAATACGGCGAGTGCAAAGTACAATTTCGACTATGAGAAAGGCAATATGTGTAATATTTTATGGAATGCCGTGGAAGGTTAGAACGTTTGTTGCTGCCAGGTTCGTGTTAAAATCGTCCAGTATTACACCGAAAAATATGAGATTATTAGCGCATAGTCTTTTTATATTATTACTAAATGTGATGTGATTTTTGCACCGCTGCTGAGTTCCATACACAATCACTGTTGGATTTCACGAATTATTTGTTTTCATTATTTTAAGTTAAATTGTTCAACAGCTCACTCTATGACCTGTTACAGTTGCTGAGTCCTTTACAAACAATTACAAAATTTCTAACTCTCCTTTACTTGAAATGGAATGTTAATGTAATGGCCATGTACTCTCTTCCCTTCCATATATTATTCCCAATTTTACACTAATTATACAAAGAAAAATCATTTCCAATGCATACTATCTAAGGAAGGATTAAGACATTTTGTGAATAGTATCAACTATAACCCACGGGCGAAAAATCCCTCAGCTTGTATTATCTTGGTTCTCAGGGCGCAGCCGCGTAGATTTATTAAAACCTAACGTTTCTGCCATCGTGCTGTGGCCTTCATCAGAAGACTGAAAGCCACAGCACGATGGCAGAAACGTTAGGTTTTAATAAATCGATGCGGCTCCACCCGGAGAACCTAGATAATACATACTGTAAATGCGGAAGATTTCGTAATCATTTAATCCCTCAGCTTTACCGTCAGCACCCAAAAATAATTAATAATGTGAGCCAGTCTGCAGCAGTTTAATTATTTTAACTGTGAACAGTTAAGCATGTGTTATCCTTAGTTTCGTTTATCCCTAGCTGCAACCATTCGATTGTTAGTTATAAAGATAATATAACGCAGAAAATAATATAATCAGATAGTAGTATACTACATTGACATGGACATATAAGAAATTGCAGACTATTTTTATTTGTATTAACTAATTATTTTAGTAGTTTTTGAAGTTACTGTCTGTAAGTTACTTCAAATTAATCAGTGAAGAGTGATTGGATTATAACTTCCACCTCATTAGTCGTACTATTACTCCCTTAAAGATATTATGATTTTAAGGTAATGTATTTTATTGACAAAGGAAACACTTGCTACCTTCCAAGCTATGTCAAAAAAAATTGATATTTTTATGTTTCATCACTGTGATTCGAAGTTAGTTAGTTGGATAGGCTTACGCAAATGATACAAATAAATTGGACTGAACTCTTCGGACTTCGTTATGACGTCAACGTTTATAATTTTTTAAAAAAAATTACTAGTTTTGTAGCTAAATTCGTGTTACAAGACTGTATTACACTATTTTACTGACCAAGTAATTGTTGTTTGGTTATTATATTGGCACACACTAGTTGGTGGAGCCTTTACTATTAATTTATTTCTATTTACTTTCTGATATTTTAAACCTGTATAATTTATGTTTTATTTGTAGGATTAAATACAATAAGAAAGTGATGTGATGAAATTTTTGACCGTAGGAGTGCTCTGATTGGCTAGAAGCCCCACTTGTTTTCGTGAATGGATGAAGACTTACGAATGAAAAGTTAACTCAGTTGTGTGAACAGATGTTATAGGCCTATAGTTAAATGTTAGTAGAGGATTTAATTTATTATATTTCATCCCATTCACTTTCCCTTCTGCTAGTTTCAGCCTATGGATTTAGTTGAGCAATAGTGGCTTATTAGTGATTTTTTTTTTTTTTTTTTTAAATTGATGGCTTTAGCCAAAGGTTAAATCAGCCAATAACATAATACGATACATTCGATTGATTTTAATTTACACTTTTAGCACGCGTACGTGTAACATAGAGGGAAAACGCCTTGACCACTTTCTTGCTCAGAACAGAGAGATTGCATTAGAGAAGTAATATCAGTTATATTCAGGCCATCTTCTAGGAGTTGTTTTCCCACTGATTGATGTTGCTTGCAGCTCAGCATGATGTGGTATATATCCTCCAAGCATCACATGATGGGCACATTGGTAAATTCACCAACCACATGACGTATTTTTTGTCACATAATAAAGTGTGTCCTGTCCGAAGTCTGTTCATTAAAGTAATTTCTTTCCTGTTCAGCTATAGTTGAACGTATCATGGCTTCCTTACGATGTTGTTGCAGTTGGCTCGACACCAAAGTCTCTTTCCTTGGCAGTCGGCAAGCCATCTCTTCTTCCTTTCAGTTTTAACAATGTTGGTGACAATGGCCTTGAAGTCTAAGACAAATTGAAGAATAGTTTCCATTCTTCCTGCTTGGGGGCGCGTCATAATATGCCGAATTGCTTTGGCCTTCCTGTCCTCACGTCCGATATGTTTCGTACACTAAACGCCCGTGAAATTTCTGGAAGGTTTGAAAAATCCAGCCAATTAAGGGAGCGCAGCTGTCACGAGATAGGAATACGTGGTGGAGATCACAACTTGAGTTATTTTCTTCCCAGCAAGGCATGCCACACTTCATGAAACTTAAATCCTTAATTACACCAATCGCGGAAGCCTTTGGGTACAATACTGAATAATGAAAATTGGCTTTCGCGGTGTCTCATCTGTATAAAATGTCAGTTTTTTTTTTTTTTTTTTTTTTTTTTTTTTTTTTTTTTTTTTTTTTTTTTTTTTTTTTTTTTTAAACGACCTAGGGAAATGTCACGGATTTTACTTCGAAGCCACAAATTCTAGCCCACGCAGACGGAGACTGATGTTGCATGATTAAGAAGGCTGTGGAGATTCGTAAACAGAGATACGTGGTATCAACTCAGCATAGCATTAAACCCAGTTATCGGTCGGTTAAGAAATCATCAAGATAACCGCAGAATGTACTCCTTCAACCACGAATAGTCCCACCACGTCTCCCACCCAACAGCCTCACTCGTCCCACAAGGCTTTATCCCCACCACCACTGCACCGAGAAGTGCTAGATACTATGACGTCACCGGGCTATCTTTGCCAGTGCGGTCTATATAAGGAAAGACCCTAAGTAAGCCCGACATGTCACCGGAAGATGAAGCCAGAGACTGACATATAATTGTCACATCAAATTGACGCGCTTCCACAGTGGGAGGCCCGAGGACAATTTATACAACACTAAATAAGTTTAAAGATGATTATGTGCATATTATTCCAGAATGTCTGTTGTTAAAGACCTCATTTTAGTTCTGCAGCACTTCGTGGTTACTAACGAGTTAAGTGACAATGTAAATGTAAGCAACCAGTAAATTATATACCAAATTGTCCTTCAACTTGATTTTCTTGTTCGGATTGATGTTTTTCTTGTTTATATGCACAGGTAAATTGAATTCGGCAGGGGAGATTTTGTTGAATCATCCCGCCATCGACTCGAAAGCTATGAAGCCTGTGACGAGGAAGTGCTACTGCATGTGGGTAGCCGAGTGGCTGCTGTTCATGGTGGGTGTGCCTCTTCGTCCTCCGTCGCTGTGGTACCTCGCTTATTCGATTATCTCGTACCTGATGGTTGTCGGACTGACCTGCGCCCAGGCGGTCTACGTGCTACGGACCACTGATGTTGGGGACCTCACGCTCAGCAGCTGCACAGCCGTCAGCCTGGCAGCCACAGTGATCAAGGGAGGATGGCTCATCACCAATGGGAAACGCTTCAGGAAGATCATATCCATGGCGCAAGAACTGCCGCCAATGAGTAAGGTGTCTGACAGGAAAGCAATGTACGGCTCGCTGATTTCTCGGCAAATTGTTACTAAGTTTCAATCTTTTATGTAATGTTCCCGGGTTTGCAGCCGGACAGTGTCATAAAAAGACAACGTTCTCTGTTTCTTCATCAGGCGGATGACCTTATTTAAATTCTTCAGTCACGTCATACGCCAGCGGGCCAATGGGCGTCGTGGCTCTGTAGGAGGGCCGCTCCGTCGCACCTCGCAGCCCTGCTCATGCTGGCTTTGTTACTACGGTCGGCCTTAAATTTGCTTTGTTCCTGCCTGAGTATCGAAAGAGCCAATTTCCATGCGCCACTCAGAAATATCCCCGTGTCTCTG
Organism: Vandiemenella viatica; assembly: GCA_031002005.1. NCBI lineage: Eukaryota > Metazoa > Arthropoda > Insecta > Orthoptera > Morabidae > Vandiemenella > Vandiemenella viatica. The sequence continues at coordinate 174,680,963 of JARYHS010009186.1, read as the reverse complement.
TTTACGGTGTTTCCATTGGTACTTATTTCAAAGCCTTCTTCTATCGAAAATTAGTGGTCTATTTTATGATCACTGCCAATGAAGCGCTCTGCGAACGCGGACTTCTCTAGTTGCAATATGCGAAGAATGCGCTTGTGTCCAGTGCAGCCGGTCTCAATGGTGCAGATTGTCTGCCCAATGCCAAACGTTGTCATTTTATGACACTATCCTGCTGAAAATCCAGGAAGACAAATATAGCATTTACATGACGGGAAAATCTCGGTTCATATAGCTTTGAATCTTTTATCCTATTTAAGTTTAATGGTTATTATTATTAATCTAAGGTGAAATTCATGCTTAGGTATCAATTTCCCTAAACACCTACTTTCATCTTTCTTGTTTTTTATATCAACTTTTTTGACTATAATTACGCAACCAACATACTTTTAGCGTTATCATTTTAATTTTAAAATCTTTCAGTATTTTATGTATATAATGCAGCACATCCCTCAGTAATTTACTCCAACCATGACTCCCTTACCGAAAGAAGAAAAACTTTCCTGTCCCCTTATGCCTGAGATTCAGTGTCAATACAATTTTCAATACCTTAGTTTTAAAGATCTCACTTGTCATTAGACAATCAACAGAATTAGGTTTCTATGGGAACTGAAATACATTTACAGAGTACAGTTACAGTAAAAACGTTTTTTTAATAATTTATAAATTTGATTGTGTTTACACACTTGCTGTTTCCATTTTTTGTCCGCATTGTCATATTGTAAATTATTTATCTCTGCAACTACGTCTACATCTCACATATATATACTCATAGTACGGATAAACATTTTCGGGAAATAATATGGTGATAAAATGTGATGGAGAATCTTACAAGTACCGTCAGCACGGCTTTGTACATTAAGGAATCATCACACTGAACATGAAAGATACAGCGGAAACAGTTTCAAACCTCGTGCCTGACGTAGCGACTGTCTTGTTATTTGCTCTTTGGTATTTTTTTCCAAATAATCCTAGGAGAATGTCGGAATGGCCCTCACTTTCGCCTTACAAATTACGAATTCAACAAACCAACTCTTGTTTTGAAGACCTTTTATTTTAACTTTCACAGACAAGTGACGACACAAATTTCACCCACAAACATCAGACTCTGCGATAAGCCAGATAGCAGTAAAACAGTAGGAAGAAGATGAAAAATCTAACACAAACAGGAAATGCGTCGTTGAATCACAATTTAAGGCCTACAGAATGTTATTATTAATGGAAGAAACTGCTGACGGGGAGACATGAAGAGAATCTAAAAATTACGGTGTATACATCAGTTGAAAGAAAGTAGGCTTTAAGGTATGTGTGACAATATTAGCATACTAAAAAGTAAGGTTCCAGACACGACTGCAGCAATCAACTGCAACCACAGATCGCCGACAATAACCGAAGAGTTGCTGTCGACTGCGGTCGCAGCAATATTGAACTCAGCCACAAATATTGAATGCGGTCACTTCTAACAAGAGGCAAGATATCTGATGTTTCCACTCTAGTGTTATTGAACTTCTATTAGAAGAGGAAGATGGTGACAACGTTTTACTATTACAAGCTACTAGGAGAAGAAGAAAGCTGGCAATACCGAAGTGTAAAAATAGAACAGAAAAATGAAGTTACTTAGTGCTAATTATAAAATGTATGTTAAGTGACAAAACCATAATCAGGAGCGATTGGATATTGTAGGCTATTTCCACAATTGAAAGTTAGTCTATTCGTTTAAAAATTATCCAGTGCAATTGAACTTTATTTGTTTTTATTTTTCACCATAAGCGTTCCACTCTTTCCAAGCTTCTCTTCATTGTGAGCTGCAACACGTACAACACTACACTGACACAATTATTCAGGGTATCACCAATAATATTATCAGCATGTTGAAACCTTATTTTTTTTTAGAACTCAATGACACCCTGCACGTAAACAAAACACTATGATGTTGCAATTTACATTCAAAATGTTTCCGTTGAAATTAGACTACAAAGCATACACTGAATCTGAGACGAAGCAAACATAAAATACAATCACATGTAAGTAAAATTAATCTCCAATGTACTTCATGTTTTTTCTATAATCAAAACCAGCTAACAAAATTCCCAAATATAACGCAGATACCGATGAAGATGTCCTAAAAGTGGAGTGAAAGTCGTATGAAAGATAATAAAAAAGAATTAAAATAAAATTCCATTGGGGTATTATTATTATTTCTTTTATAGGAATTGACATATTCAGGAGATGTTATCGGTTAAATAAGAGACAGTTTAATTTTGTACTCGACTTTATTTACGACGAAATCAAACATTCAATGACTAAGTAATTATAATGTGCTGAAGATAAAAATTACTCCTAGATAAATATTTGTTACTAGAATTTATTAACTTTTATTCTTCGAAGTTAGAAAAAATAATTTACGGCGAATAAATCAAATTTTATCGGTGTGCTTTTGACGGCAGTACGTTGCGCGAGAGGTATTGAGTTCTGCAAATGTGGTAATGCTGATTCGTGAGATGCGGTACAGTCTGCAGTGGCTGCAGGGTGCAACTGCAGGCGACAGTAGCGCCGTGTTCCGAACGCATTTAAGCCTGGAAACCAGTCGTGCAACATGCGATTAGCATTTGCGGTCTGCCGTCTGCGGTCTACTGTCGGGTATCCCACCTTAAAGAGAAATGAAGGAACGCCTTAAACCATTTGATGCCAGAAGCCTGTACTGTAGGAATAACACTTTACAATGCAGGCAACCGACGTATACTACCTACCGGGGTCTGTTCTGTATGTTACATCTGTAATATCCTAATTGAGACATCTATACATGCATGAAAGTGATATTTTGACGTAGTCAGAAATTAAAATGTCACTGTAAAGTGCAGCGAAGAATCTTTATCATAATAGATATTATATATATTTGGTGTCTAGTATTACTTAATATAAATTCAGCAGTCTGTTAGATTGAAGATCATTGATTATTTTTTGTCAATTATGTCCTTCTTGGATCTCTACGAAATACTGTTTTTAGGTTTCCGTTCCGAAGAGCATTACTGTCACTCAATTATCCTTTAGTCTGTCCGTCCCTCCGTCTCTTGCATGGTTAAACGGATAAGTTTTTTGAAATTTTAACATTACGTTTCGTCTACCCAAAACCAAAAATCGAATGTAAACTTTTATATGAAAATATTCGAGAGGGGTTTAACGGTAAAGGTAGCCGCAAAAACATTTTTTGGCACCCTTCCGTGAGAAGTAAATATATTTAGCAAAATTTTCAGTTTTTTTTTTTTTTCACCGGAAATTTAATTCATATTTGACAGTCAAAATTGTTAATCTTCTTTGCCAGATCTTTCTGAAAAACTTTATATATATCCCCAATATTGACCATAAATAGTATTAAACGATAATATTAATGATACTTAAAATCTTACAAGTTGTTTCCAAAAACCAACAAAATCGTAAGTTTGGTGGTTACTTCAAAATATATTTTTAATATTTAATTAAGGACGGTGAAACCACGACTGGGCGACAAGCTGGTAGACGTCCACGCCTCATCACAGAACGTGGAGATCGGGGGCTTGCCCACTCTGTAAAGCGGGATAAGCGGCGGTGATCTGTGGCAAATCTGATAGCAGAGTACAATACCGGTGCAGGCACAAGTGTTTCGCAGCACACTCTGCTGTCAGATCTGCCACAGATCGCCTCCTGTCCCGCTTTTCAGAGCGGGCAAGCCTCCGACCTCCACGTTCTGTGATGACCCGTGGACGTCCACCACTGTCGCCCAGTCGTGGTTTCACCGTCCTTCAACCACTCTGCATAGATGCCCACCACAGTAGCACGCGAACAGTCGACCAGGCCTCGCCGTTTCCGAGATGCTCGTTCCCAGGCGCTGCGTCCACAAACCACCGGCCCGTAATTTAATGGAATTGCGTGACCTGTTCGTAGACATCTGGTGCCAACAAACTCCGGAAACCTAACGATTTTTCGAACCATGCCACTCCGAATCGCTGCTGTATTGCGCTCAAATGATGGACCAACACACTCATAAGCAGGTGATTGTAATTTTTGGCTGATCAGTGTATTTCAAGCATTGCCAGGCGATTACCACCTCACCCGTCACATAGGCCCTCCAAAATACGAACTGTTAAGGTTGTTAGATACGGAACCCGTATTGCACTATGTTCGACTCCCACTTGTCCCGTTTTCTTCTATCGTATTAAAATCCGACTATAACACAACTGTTTCAGGTCACGTACATATTCAATAAAAACATTGAATAAAGGATCTACGCACTAATCTACATTCATTTGCATATCTGTGTTTGAATACATGCTCCATCTTTTGAATAAATTCTGCTTTATATACTTATAAAACTAGCACAAAAGGATGCGCAGTACCTTTCGTTCTGCCTTCTAAATCGCAGCTGTTTAACTAAGGAGTTGCTTAATGCACTCCATGCCTTGAGCGCTTCACGTTTAAGATTTTCAGAGAATGGACACAGCAATACAAAGGCAATCGCTTTGCAAATTTAAATTAATTTTCCAGCTGTCTTATTCCGTTCAGGCCTAAGGAGACTAAATTTAATATACTGTCGAAAGGAGAGTCAAAATACGATTGCAGATAAAGTTTTTTGTAATCATTCACTCATTGTTTTCAGAAAGAGATTGTTTCACTCTACAGAAATTTGTTCGTGTCTCAGAAAAAGTGCTAAAAGTTTACAAGCATTGATAAAAGTTATCCCATTGTATTAATTCAAGCCAAGTCGATGTAATATGGATTACAAAACAGCTGTACAAAAGGAAATGAAGAGAAATGCTATTTCGAATCCCAAAATAACTTAAGAAATGAAAATACTAATTTATAATAGTTTTATTAACTGCTTCATCTAAAGCGTACATGCTCTGTATGAAAATTCCTACAATATGATTCCGATTTTTTTATGTTATTTAGGTTTATCAATACCATGTATTCTTCTGTGTTATTGAGATTATTTATTTCCTTATGTGCGTTATCTTGCCTACTACATACCTACACATTGCTCAAGATTGGACATGTATTTGATCTTTTCCTTATTTCTCCCTATACTATTGCTTTCTTCTGTTATATTTCATTCTGTAAGCTGGGTTTCGATTTTCCAGAAAGCGAAGATAATCCTCCTTTTTTTAATCCCTTCTGCTAGTTTCTTTTCATCTTTTTTGGAAGCTTCCTTTTACATTTTATGTTTTTCTAGAACTTCATTAACAATTCATTCACAGTAGGAACTAAATTTTCACATATATATAGTTTATAATTTATTTCTACATCTCCTATTTGCTTATTAAGCCTCATTTGGAATAGATGTCATAAGATGTCCAACTAAATGAACGTTATATCTTTCTTCATCATTCTTCTGGATTATCTGCATTTGAGATAACTTATGTAATTTGATAATACAGAGAAACGTTTAGTTTCATTGTCTCTATGTACCCCACTATCAGTCTCCTTTATGTTTATTAACACATATTCAACTACGGACTTTGTTCATCCGTCGCCCCAAGTAAGCTTTTAAAAGTGCTTGTTCATAGGAAATGTATTTTAAATCTTCAAGTCCTTTCAACAAGCAAAGTCTATTAAATGCTTCACATGTGCCTAGAAAATGTATTTAAGATCTTTAAGTCATTGCAAAAAGCAGTCTATTTCAAGGTTCCCATATTGATTTACTGTTATTTTGACATATGTTCAATAGGTTTATCTAATTTATCTATCAAAATCGTCACCTAATGCGATAGGATCTTTCTAAGCTATTTCCTTTATTATTTTGTGTGCAGTCTGAAAATGTAGTTTTGTTTCCTCTTTTCTTGTCACCTAATGCGATAGGATCTTTCTAATCTATTTCCTTTATTATTTTGTGTGCAGTCTGAAAATGTAGTTTTATTTCTTCTTTTCTTGTCACCTTCTGGTGCATAAATTGAGAAGAGTGTCACGGAAACACTGTTAAATTTTCTTTGTAGCAACAACAGATATAAATTATTTTTCTCCATTTCTGTTTTAAATACACAGCTGTTACACTTCTCTCTTGTTTGACCTCACTATAGGACGTTATATAGTGAATCCTGCCGTTTCAGCTTGGTTATATCCACACTTATCTCCTTAGATCATTTTCTAGTAAGGTTTTTTTGTGGCATAAACCTCTGACATTTTAGGTGTCTAGATCACATCTCTACGTTATAAATCGTTTGTCAATTCCTTGCAGTAGTCAGTTTTCCGTTAGGTTCCACCCTACTGTTCCTTTAGAGTATTTTTTAATTCATTTATTTTCAAATAGTTTATGGCTAGTTTAAATACATCGCATTTCATACAGGATATTAACAAAAGAGAGCCATTTAACCAGATTTTCTTCGAAATTTGCAACAGTTCTGGTGTTTTTTATTTCCTCTGGTGATTTGTTATACACTATTAAACCTTTGTCCAACATTGTTTTGTGCTTTACTACTCCTATTATAACTCGAATTAAAATGATTTGTCAGTCTTTTCTTATAATTAAGTAGGTGTACATCATTATTTTTTTGTACTAGTCTAGACACATATCTTGGTAACAATCCACTTTACAACCTATATACAAAAGTAAATATATCTCTAATTTATTATTTCCATTTCACTATAGAGATATCATAAGTTATTTAAGCATTTTACTGACATTTTTAACCCTCATTCCTTTATTAAAATTATTTTGCAAATTCACAATTTATCTTTTGCTCTCCATGATTAATAATGTGGAGCAGTATCTGATGTGAGGCTGCACAATTGCTTTAACCGATAGCAACTTTTCTAAAAGTTTTTTTCCTACTTTTTTATTTATGGAATCTATATGATCTACAGACTTAAGCTTATTGTCTTTAACTAGGCCAAGATATTTACAATTTTGAACTCAAATAATTTTAGTTCCATTCATTACAACAGAATACCTGTTCCCTAAAAAAAAATTCCTAATTACCATACATGTTGCTTTTGTAACATTCAGACATAAAAAGTTTTTATTTAACCATTCTTTAACCAATTTTAACTCATCATTTGTCACCTTTATTATTTTTTTCTGAATTTAAGAATTATCGAACTGTCGCCAACTCCTAGCCTGTAGGAGAGGAGTTTTATATTATAATTATCCTTATCCTAAATGGAAAGTCAACGTTTCAAGGAATCAGTGGCTTGCCTTCCAGGCCTTTCATGTTAGCAACTCCTCTAAATTTCTGCACTACCGGAGGGTCACATGGATTTCGCCTATTGGACAGGGGAGTTGGGTTTGCTGAAAAAGCAACTAAGATGAGAAGTGGAGGCATTTATCAAGGGTTTGCTTCATCAACTCAAGAGTTTTATATGCCGTACCAGAATGGAAGAAATAAATGTTTTCCAAAATTTTTTAACATTGATTCATGAAATTCACAAACACACATAAATTTTTTTTATTTGTATTCGGAGATCGGCACGGCACTTACATATCATTTGACAACCACAGTTACGTTTTAAATCCAAAGCGACATCCTTTCGATCAACGAACACTACGTAACCAAACCATAATTGGATTGTTTTACACAATAAATTTCGTAAGCAATAATTATCACAATCACACAATTCGCTTAGTCCATAAGCATATGTACAATAATGAACTTTATAAAGCTATAACATTATACTGTTAATGTACATGGACGAAAAACTGTTTCATCTGTAGAAAGTGAAGTGTATCGAGAGTATCTTCATTGTATTTATTTACAAGTATTTTTTGGAAAGCTAATCAAAAGTCATCCCCTTCGTCAAACTCAATAGAACAACACGCTCAAGGCTGACTTCAAGGCAGACTTCAAGACTTGCAACTGCACCTGAAGATGGCGACGGAGTATAAAGTCGCCGAAATATTGTGCATTAACAACAACATCACTCGGTTTGTTTCCCGAGAAACGTTTATAAATAAATTTAGATAATGTTTTACGACAGTGTCTTGCATGCCGCTCCATCAGATGTCCTATGATATGCAGACGTCAAGGTAATGCTTGTGCAGGTATGTGGTGCTGGGGTTGGCCATTACCTTCGTACTGACGGTTGGCTCCTGGGCAGTGGGAGGGCTCCTGTCCTTCCCCGCTAGACTTCCCCTCCGGTCGTTCGTGCCGCTGGTGGACTACTCGGACCGCTTCCAGTTTGCGGCTATATACCTGCTGGAGGTGGTGGCGCTCATTATCACGGGAAACTTCGCCTTCACCAGCGATGCTGTCTACATTATCCTCACACTAAAGGTTAGTTACCTTCTTGTCTAGAACTACTAACACGCATTAAATGTCTCAATCGCTATGAATTCTTTGCTTAAGTTCTTTTTTCTTTTCTTTCTCTGTCTCTATCTATCTCAGCTTTTTCATTTCTTTGTCTTTTATTTAGATTCTATTATCTTCAGTATTACCGCTTTCAAATAATAATATTTTAATACATTATTCAGTATGTTTGTCTTTACTAGTCTTTCCGGAACTGACCTCTTACTAATCCGCCTGTTATCTTTTTGAATAAGAGGGTCACATTTTTTTTTTTTTTTTTGCAAATTGAATGTGATTTTATTACACCAAATGTAAACCCAAAATTTATTATTATAGAGCAAACGAACAAAAAAAAAGGTTACTTTTATAGTTACAGAAACATGGTTGAATGAATTTTTCGTCAAATATCCACCTAACTATTGAAATATAAAATCATGTCAAATGAATGCTATATTACGCTTGTATGTTCAATTATCGATGTTTTCAATTAATTATGTCCGTATATAATCTATAGGAAGCCAGTTTCCACATCTTCAATGACAGCTTCAGAAATAACACCCATGCGCCTTTTCACTATTTAATATATGTATGTATTGTATACTGTAATCAGAATTCATGTACCTCTGTAATTTCCAGTTATCCACCTATCTTTTTTTATTATTATGGAACATCGTGGTTTGTTATCCACTCCTCTGGTAAACATCTACACAGTACAAAAAATTTAACAATCACGTTTTAAGAGAGCTTACACAACTCTGCGTTGAGGACAACTTGTTGAATTTTTATTTTTCTGTAATACCAATAGTTCGTCTTGATCACTGGTTGTTAATGCATATACTGTACTGTAATTTTTGATGACTCTACAGTGGAATCTATTCCTGTATTGTATTCGTTTTAATATCCGCAGAGATCTAGAAATGTCGTGATTAATCTCTATCAGGTATGGGATTGTGAATCAGTTTATCTTTTTCTGCCTTATTAACATCTCTCGGCACTATGCTAGCTGTTTTTTTGCCTTCCATGAAGATTATTATTATATCGTTTATGTTAACACACACATCCTGCGCATCTTCTAATCGCCCTTCCTCTTGGCTGTATATAACAAATAATGTCAATAACCCTCAACAATTTAATTCTGAATTTTCCTATGTTGTCAATAATTCATTAGTAATTATTAAATCTATTTCTCACTGCTTTCTAAACATTATAGCAACGCATTCTTCTTCTCTTGTGATAAACCATTATAAATCTAATGCTACCTTTCCATTTCTTCTTAGTTTCTGTTATTGTATCTTTTAATTCTTACTGTAATTCACTATCTTTATTACATAACCTAATTTAGTTTACTATCTATATTCCATGTACGTACAGACCTGAAAGTGTTAGTAGTTTTCATTGGTTTCCTCGTTACTCGAAGATTCGTCCAGCATCTGTTTGCTTTGCAAAGGGTGTGAGTAGAAAGATTTCCCCATTATGGATTACTAGAACATAACAGGGTATGTTACGTTTCAAGACTGATGCCTTTATGTTTTGTGATCTCCCTGATTTTTTGTTTTCTTCCTTAGCGGAATATTCTAGTTTAAAGGTACCAGGGTCTCGCCATTAACTATCTCGTCTCTGCCCTGCTTAGGCACTCCTCAGCTTTCTCTTCGTCGACTTGGAAGTATGAATTACCTGCAGAGCTATTAACAGGACGCAGATATATTTCCCAAGAATTTATTATCACAGCTTTTTTGCTCAATGCGGAATCCTTGATTCCATAAAAATCATTGTCACAATTGTTTGGTATCACATGACCACCTTCAAGGTTTAAACCACTTATGAAAATTTACCCACGAATCACAATCTCTTGACGTTTTCAGTTGCTGGTTGTAATCTTCCTTTGCTGTCGTCGGACAAACTATCTGTCTCTTGGTCTCAATGAGATATCACTGTATTGGATTGGAAACGGCAGATGACCATCACTTATTAGTTATCAGTATTGTGTCGGACAGACACCATGGCACATGTGAGGCGTGACGTTAAACATTTCGGGATGAGGTGAGGATGACAAAACGCCATTTCTGCCTTGGAGGGCAAACAATGTTCGCTCTTCTAACCTTTCGAAGTACAAATGGGGGAACATGACATTTGAAATTTACCGTGCACAAACGGCTACTTCTGCGGTTGGCCACTATTCGTTCTTAGCGTTCCACTGCAATCATACGTACGTAAATTTATAAGTAGCCTGGATCAATGACTGTCTCATCGTAGGTACCTTTCCTGAAAACAATTCTTTACTCTTCACATTCATCAGTTTCATCTAGTTAGCCTTTATCTAAGATCTTTCAAAAATAATTCTTAACATCGTTTAAAAAAAATAAATAGCCAACATAACTGTACTGCGTGATTTTGGATTACATACTTGGTTGGATTATTTAATTTTGTAGCTACTGAGTAGTTTAAGTGTTCGAAACGTCATTATTTAAAATAATAGGGAAAGGAACTTTGAGACATTAAAAGATAAATCTGTACCATTTTTACAGAAAAAAATATGACGTAAATGAGTTTGCATCCAACAAAAAATTAGCTTGAAAGATACAGTTATTTGTGATCACAATCATCTTAAGATCGTTCTGCAGCCTCCTTAACTCATTCATCTGTATTGAACCGTATAAATTATCTCCTGGAGTGATTAATTAATGCCTCATTAAAGTAGACAGTACTAACGTGTAATTGGCGTGCTGATAGTGATTCTGTAGTATTTCAATCCTACAATACACCACATCCAGTTGTAAAGAATCTTTGGGAAGATAATTTGAACACTTTGTGTGAAAATATGTTGGCGTCAGTACAGAAAGAAAGAAGTACTATTTATCATTCTGTTGCTGTAGAATCTTCAAAATCCAGAAAGCAAACTTTTAGAATATTAATTGTTGCCAAATTGCTTAATTGTGCAAACAAACGGTAAAATTTAATCATAGCTTGTTGATTCTACATTTACCACCTTGAGAAAATCTAACTACAAATTATATATTTTCACTTCTTAGTTTCAGTATCACCTGCACGTGACTGAAGAAAGATTTCTGTTGCTGGCGCCACCCAAACATATCCGTCCACTGCCACGATCAATCGGCACCAAAATTCGGGGTTACATTACCCTCCATGATGAACTCAGAACCTGCATCCAACGGCATCAGGAAGTTATACGGTAAGACGTTGCCGAACATTCGTAAACAATTAGAACATAGCCTTTCTGAGGCTTAACAGAGTCTTGGGCCATAGTGTTTTCTTCATTTACTTGCTCTGTCAAGAAAGTGCACACACACATGCATAAATTTTTTACGATTGCATGATTCTATAATTATCGCACCTTACAAATCATTCAAAATTCATGTTATTATTTCATATTGTTCGTCACAGAGCCTCTTTCTTTCAAATATTGCACATTCGTTCTGAAATAAATATAAATTATAGGATAAAGATTATTTATAATTTCTATTCCAGTACCCCTTTTGGAAACAACAAAATTTTTGACAAACTGATTGATGAAAGTAATATTATGGAGGATGATCAGATAATTAAGATCCATCCTTCATTTATAGCCTTCCTGGCTTTACGCCCCGTTGACGTCGAGGTCCTTAGATGCGGAGAAGGATTGGAGGCAAGGAACGGGAAGGCATTCGAGTAGGCTCTAGGGCCTATTCATTGAACAATTCCAGCATTATCCTGATTTGTGAAAAAAAGATGGAAATCCCAAATCTGGATGGCTGGAAGGAGATTCGATGCCATGTCCTCCAGAATGCGAGGTCAAAAAGTTACTGCACAACCACCACGTTCCATAAAACTCATTTGAAAGACAGATTCATTTTTCCTGAAGATAATGGCAGTTAGTATTATTGTTAGGATGTCAGTAAGCCATGGAATGTATCGAATCATCAGTTTACTTATCTAAAAATAGCCAAAGCTACTGACACTTAATTAAAGCATAGTTATAAAAAAAATCGATCTTTGTTAATCGTGTAATATTTAAATTATTTGAAAATTTAGTGGATGATGTGGGACTATTTTTATCGTACTTCTCTATAAATAAAACCTACAATGGCAAAGTCAGAGTAATATGGCATGAGAATTTCACAAAAATCGCAGGTCTTTGCTACGGTTTGTTAATCTACAGATATAATGGTCACAATTTTTCTTTCATCTCTATACCAACAGGTGGCACCCGCTGTAAACATCTTGAACAATTTTTTCCCCTCCAAATCAGCGAGCAAGGAACAAGTGGAAACTGGCCACCATAGGGGGCTAGTGCGAATGATGAGTCAGAGGGGAGAGCAACTGAATTCCTGCCTGAAATCTGACCTCGCCTGCATGGCCCGATGTCTCAATCTATTGAAAGAGAGTGTTGTGCTGCCATCTTCCTGCGAAACGTTTAATTTTGTTCGTTCTGTATGATAAGTGCCTTTTTTGTTTGCATAAAGTGTTCTTTGTGAGGCGGAGATTACTTACCGTCCCGGATACTCCTAGCTGATAGCGGGAAATGGCCTAAAAACCGCTATCAGGATGGACAGTACGCGGGAGCCTAGGTTAGGTCCAACCCGTTGTACATACCTCCCCGAACTGAGCCAAACTGGCGGGTGATTTTTTTTGCTATTGAAACAAAACTAATATCTCCTTCCATTTCACAAAAATCATAATTTACGCTTTTTGCACAAACACCTACCATTCCTCCAGAAGTATTGGCAGTCAATTTACCACAGCATTTTTACTTCAACAAATATCGCATGTTACTTCTAAATTATTGTGGCACATAATGTGGTGAAGGTATTTCTGTTGCACAGTATTACGCTGTAATCACACTGTAAATCACGTAGTAATCACAGAACAACATAATTCGACATCCTCCATATTCCAGTACAGCTGTACAATAAGTTTTAAAAGGAAATAACTAATGCAGGTATACCGTACTTTACTTTGTATGTCCTGTTGATGTTCGTTGCAGGGCGGGTGAGCTGCTGGAATCATGTCTCAGTCCTCTGGCACTGGTGCAGTGCCTCACTACGTTGCTGGCTTCGTGTCTGGCTGTTTTTCAGCTGGCTACGGTAAAATTACAGTCTCGTACCTTGTATTTCGATCTATAAAACCCTAGATTATCTGTAATTACTGATAGACTCAGTGGAACAATTTATTACTTACTACTCATTATAATACTGTGGGTATAGATTATACAAATGAAAGACTCGCCGCAGTTAAGCCTTTTAATGACATAACTACTCGAAAAATAAACATCTCTTTCCCAGTGTTCGGTCCTCCGGTTATTAAGAAATAAAACTGATACAATTACATTAGTGTTCACCAATCTAGATCATTTTTATTATTTCTTTCACAAATTGTATTGATTGGGTAGTAGTATAATCTTAAAAGTTCACGATACTCTCTTCTGCACTTCACATTATTAGTTCTTCAAATTTGTTGTAACGGAACCTTATGTAACTTGTTGATTCAACATACCGTCACAGGCGCTTGAGGACCTTTTCTGGGTATAGTCCAGAATGCATTCTCGGTGAAGTATTATAGTTTTGTGATCAATTATGGATTTAATCGTATCAATAGTAATTTGGGGAACAGAGTGATTACTCCCTCGAGAATTTTTTGGGATTTTCCTTTCGTTCTTAGCAACAAATTTTCTGATATTATTGAGATATCCAGTGAAGCATTTCTCTAACTGAGGACTTATAATGTAGATAATTTTATGGTTTGAGTCAACTCTTCTTCTTGCTGATCTGATTGAAATTATGCCAAAGTTTCAACAATGGTATTGGGTGGAAGCTTATCAAACAGAGCAGTCTATACTTGGACATGGGTTGTAGATCATAATGTTAGAACTGAGAGTCCGCGCAACAGCGCCTCCCTATCATTTTTGTGTAAAGTTGTCATGGTGTATATTTTACTAAATGCGCAGTCATGTTTAAGTGATTAACACCACATCTGCACTTTGATGTTCCATGATGCGACGAATATTATACCATTTTTGACGTAGTCTTCTTGCGTTTCATTGTAGTGTATTGAGATGAGTCGTTCTACCAATCATTTGATTCCATGGTGCATAACTCCAGATTTTCAAAATGTTTCCTGATAGTTACCATTTCATATACTGCGTGATCACCACCCATTCTTGCTACAATACTAAAATTTTACCCATCTCGATATGCACCTCTTATAAAAAATTCGTTTCTGCGATTATAATGTTAACCTTGATTTCCTCCTGGCGCTTCCTTTGAGGGGAAGTCGTTGTGTGAACTGTAGGGGTTAAGTCCCTTATCTACTTTCTTATGGCCGCTGGTAATATAGTGATCCTCGCCACATTTTGAACAATGCTCTCAGTGGTTGACTATGTGCCCATATCTCTGACTTTTATAATACTGAAATATAGGAAAAATTTTCAAGATAAGTACCTGTTCAGATAGGCTCTCAAATGAGAGCAGCGCTGTTTACAGTAGTGACTTATCTTCGTCTTTCTACCGGTAAAAATTTTCCAGGTGAATCTTGGAATATCAATATTGAGTGTTGCTGATTTAATGTTATGCCTTAGATCTTCTTCCAACATACCAGATGCACGAATTTAATAACTCCTTTACATCCTTCTTTACTCGTTTGAATAAGAGCCTTCAGTGCATGAGTACGCAAAAGAGTTTTATTTCCCACAAAATTATTAATTATGTTCCAAGTATATTCAAATGTTCCTGTAGCGCTTAATCTACTAATAATCAACAATCTTGTTATGAAATATCTTTCCTAATTGGAGCTGAGATGCTGTGTAACTCTCCGGCAGATTTACCCTTCATTAACACAACATACGGTCCCACATTCAATGTACTGTATTTCGTATTAAGCTGCGGTAAAAATTACATTTATTCATGTTTCTAACATCGTTACTTACGTGAGTAAATTTTATAAAATTTCAATATCTTTTATCACTCTCAATTTCTAGATACATTTACACGCTATCTGTAAGTATGTACAGCATAATGGTACGGTTAGACCTGATATCTAATGTCCCAGTAATAATTTTCTTCTTCTGTGTTCACTTTTATATTACCTCGTTACATTTATTTTAGTTCTAAGTCTCTTTTGGAGTTAGTGTTTTTTATCAGCCTTCCTATGACTGTCAGTACTATCAGCCTACTTCTTCACTACCACTGACATCACTTATTCATACTTACAAACAGGTTATGGTTATTTTTTTACATATGCTTATTTCCACAGGTTCATCAGTAGATAGCGGTGTGTGTAGTTTATCACTGTGTGTGGTTTTGTTGACAAGTTTTACTAGAAAATATGCACTGGAAGTATATAGTAGGATTTATATTTATTGGTATTTGGATTTTATTTTCAAGTATGTTTATTATATTAGTGGTATAAAAAAATTTAAGCTACAAGAAATTATTCCATGACATAATAAACTATTTTTTTTGATCACGTTGACTATCAATATCGATTTCTTTCATTTTGTATTTCTTCCATTAAATTTGTTGAAATATGTTAACTTTGATGCTACGTTTGTACAACATGTTTGCGAAATTGTAACATAGTTTCGTTTTGCCTTGCATTTCCATTATGATGGTAAATAATTTTTCTAACAACAACAAGATCATATCACAACTATAACCCTTCATTTTCAAGCATTAATCATCATAATGAAACAACCTTTTCCAAATCATATTATTTCATTTCATCAATTACTGTGAATATCTCTATCACCTATATTTTCTAATTCAAAAGAATTTAATATCTAATAGTGACAGATACAAATCCAATTCACGGATGGAATTTTTCGTGATTTTATGATAACTTCCATCTAAGGAAAACCCTTCCTCAGTCAGGTTAGAAAGTTGGGTGTTTTGGATTCTATGTCAAACTTTATCATCTTTATCCGTTATTTTGCTAGGTTAGGTTAAACCATCACAGAGGCACAATGAGCTGCAGAACGATACCCTGACAATAATTAGGGGAATGAACACTTGCGCAACGCCCGGGAAACGGAATCATAAGCGTTTACTTCCTTTACTGTCTGTCTTATTCAGTTTTCGAATGCCTGTAACACAGTCTCTGTAACAGAGTAAATTGGGTTCTAAAGTAGCAAATTTCATAGTTTGGCATTAAATTATACAACTTCTTCTTTCACGCAGCACATCCATACAGAATTTAAATATTTTAAAATGTTATTGCAATTTCAAAATTTAAATTCAGCTTAGGTTTATAACTATTTATTGTTAAAGTTAGCTTATGGCATAGATGAATGGAAAAATAAAAATCTTTCGCGGTTATATTGAAAGTAAGGCTCTTTTCTTCCATTTCAGCGATACACAGATACTGCGTCGCAAATGAAGCTTGTAATTTACCTAAGCGCTGTCCTGGCGGAGTTGTTTCTATACTGTTGGTTCGCGGACAAACTCATGAATCAGGTTTGTACTGGATCAATTGTGAGTATTTTCAAATAAAAAAAAAATGGCTCAAATTTCTCTCATTCAACGCTCATTCAGGAGAAAATCCATTCCAAAATATTGGAAACAAGTGCAGTAACAGATTAGAATAAAATAGATAATCTTCGTGACACAAATATTGAACGTAAATCATATTATGAGAACTGGAAAGCAAATGTTTGTCCTAATGTGAGATTTGCACTCTTAAAGATGTATCCAGGAACTGTTGTGTCAGCTAATGTTTACTTTGTAGAGCATGGCGGTTGGCTTGGCAGCTTACAGCTGTGATTGGCCAGGAGCTCCAATCAACTTCCAGCGCAGTCTCATCCCAGTGATAAGGAGAGCACAGAAACCGCTGGTTATCTCCTGCGGATACTTCTTTCCTATGACTAGGGATGTCTTCATACAAGTACGATTCCCAGATTTTAACTACTTCAAATTCTGAAATTTAATCACACTTCAACAACACTTTCAGACGACACTTCGCTGTTTGCCCACCTCCCTTCCCAAATGGCCCAATCCCTCCTAAACGAATAAGGTTTTAAACTGAACTATTGTTTGTTTGTTTGTCTGGTGTGTTGTATACTCCTCACAGCCTTCACGTTTGGTGAAAAATGGGTTATTTTTCCTATCTTTTGTTATTTATTTTATGTTATTAGTAACAATTATAGGCTAGATTGTAGGAGTGATTTTGGTAGTAATAGGATATTGTTAAAAATTTGCTGTCTTCCACTGAAAAATACGTACATCATATTACTATACGAAACTTCTGAGTGTCCGTTAGAGTTAGTTTAAATCCGTATGATGCGTAATTTGAATGTTTCAAGACTTACGTTTCCAGCTCAGTAAAATATAAATTATGATATAATTAGTTTTTTGTAATTAAAAACAACAAAACAAATTAAAATTATTGTATTATTTTGTTCCAGGTACTTTACAAATCATATCAAATCTACGCCTATCTGCGAAATGTAAGTTAATTAAACTGATAAAATGAAAGAACTATATTTAACACGTTATTAGTTTGAAGTATTTCAACGGTAGATAGAAAATTGTTTTATACACTCATTCTTTATTGTTTCCACTCCTGCAGTATGAAACTTATGTACACTTATCAATGTATAGCTATGTCATGTAATTTGACTATGAGACTATTAGATTAAATAAGACATTTATCAGCTATTTCAGTCCAAAAAATATATTTCCTTTGAACCGAATTTTTTTTAAAATTGTTTTTCAAATTGGACTGAAAGAAGCAAAACTACTGCGTTTCATTTCCTTTTGCCGAAATAAGGATAACTTTTTTCTGGTTTTTAAGGTTTTGCAGCGATAATCGAGATAAATTTTCTGAAGCCTCTTCGCCAAATAAATATTAATTTCACCAGAAGAAATTATAAATATCAGACCTCCCTTGAATGACGTTGTTCGTGGCTAATATTCTGAATTCTGGAGAATTTAATTCTTTTTTCATAAGGATGATGCGTAGCTTATTATTAGTCAAGAAGTGGATAATGTAGTTTGGAACAAATTTCGAGTCAGATTTCTGAAACTAATATCAAAGCAGCTCCACAATGAGAATAGTATCGGTCTAGAAACTGTAAGGAAGATAGAGGACAACGTGTTAGATATATGGAACACTTCATGAAGCATACGAAAATAACCAGTTTTTTGATTCAGTGACGTAGCGACCGAAGGTGTAGTGAAGAAACGCAAGATCTAACAAATAACACTTATTTACCAGAAAATGTTTATAGAGAAGAATGACTTTGGATTTTAAAGAAAAAATTTTTTATAGTCTACTATATAGCTTCAGAATTTAAAACTGGAATATACCCTGACGTAACAGCAGTAGCCCGGTATACTCAATGCCTAGGGAATCAGCCAATTGCAGCAAAAGGAAAACTTAGCAAAATGCTAAAATGATCTATCGACGAGTAGATAAACTCTGGTTGTTAGGGCGACTCAAAACTTCCATTGAATTGCTAATGGAATATCCGTATTGAAATGAAATCCCATAGCTTGATCCATTTCATTGGGTTACAGTTGTGAAACTATTCGACTACTCTGGGCACAAGTATTTCACTTATTTCAGCAGATCTAAATTCGACTTGCTTCGATATTGGGCGATAAAGTTCGAGTTCTTTTGGTAGCAGTTTTCTCATGGAGATTATTAGTTCCCCTAGAATACCACATTAATAGTCCAATACGAATAAAAAATTTGCAGCTCCATCCAATTTAATTATTATTAATTTTAACAGGACTATAAAACAAAATTTTGATAAATGGCGATTAGTGAAAATAAATACAGGGGGTTTAAAGGGTGTTTGATGAAAAGAAAATTTTGTTAATAATGTTCATGGGTATCAAAAGAAAGAGGAAAACCACCGTTTATCAAAATGTCTGGATTTTCCTTTTTACAATTTACGGAATCTTTTTTGCAATAAAACATTTAAAATTATATACCGCTATATATTTCCGAAACTACTGAACCGAAAATTATATCAACATTTACAATGATATGAAGTTTACTAAAGTTTACAGGAAAACTATCAGTTGTTTAGTTTTTCACAAATTTAATAGTTCATCAGATTTCTGTTTGGCATGAACTCATAATTAGACTACCATTTGCAGGAATATTTGATGAATAGGATGTCATGAAAGTATTTTTTGTAAAAAAAATCAAGAGTCTCGATAATTTTTTCAAGTGATTATATTAATTTACTTCTTTTCTGTTCAATTTATAACAGAGAGACATTCATTTAGAATATCAGATTTAAGTTTAAATCAGAACTAACAGAATTTCGGTAAAACGGCAGTAAATAAATTTATTTATCTTTATTTGGATGTATTCAAATTATTTATAAAATTGAAAGCTTTTAAATAAGTTTGTAATAATTTTTAACAGTTTGGTAAGCTTTATTCCGTATCAGTAATTAACAGCTTCTTATACAATTTATTTACATTGTTCATATCGTCAAGTATCTAAAATTACACGCTGTCGAACCCTGTAACTTCTGGAACATTTCCTTGTCGATACATATTGCCGCTAATAGCCGCGCAAGCAATTTGCTGCAAGTTTCGTAAATTAGTTGTATGCATGTAATAGTTTTATGATATGATTATTACTGCAAATCATTTCGCTGTTACCTGCATCGATTATCTATTAACTACTGCTTTGTTTATACTTTGGATTGGAGTTTCGATCGACACGGATCAACAGAGTAAATGAAAGTGACTAAAATATTTGACTTACAGTTTTCATTATTAAGTGAACCTGCCAGACGTAATTCCAGCAGTCACCAAGAATCAAGAAACCTTTGATGGAAGCAAAAATCACATGGCGACCGAATAATCAATATCCAGATAAAGTAACAGGTAATGAGCAGTTAATGAATTTGAATTTATTGTAGAGTCTTGCGGGAAATACACTATCCCAAACCATATATTAAACTTTTATTAAAATACTTTTTATTTATTTTATGAATTTTGAAAAAGTTAATGTTTTATTTTTATAAAATAAAGCTGTTTTGACATCTAAAACAAACACTGCACTTTATTAAATCGAAACAAATAATAAAGTGTTGTGTAGTTATTTTAAATGGTTTAATCATTCAGATTTGGAGACATTATCCGTTACACACGTACTACCATCAAGAAAAAATAGCTGCTATACCATTAAAGATACAATACATACTAAGATTAGATACATAACCATATTTTTTTTTTAAAATATGGCGGAAGTGTAAACTTTTCCACACTCTAGACATATAACTGTCGCTGAAATTATAGATTTTATTTTCTGCTAAGTAATTACTTTTGTACAAACTAACTGCACACAGCAATGGAGATGTCCTTTAGTTTAAAAACATTTTTATATTAACGGCACTGCATCATTATCCACTGACTACGACAAAAAGCAATATTGTGCAATGATCCACCCCAACCGATATATATATATATATATATACACCTCTTCACTCTCAAAAGGTTTAAACTACAGTACCTATTGTATTTTTCCAGTGTATACTATAGTAAGGGCAAGACAGGTCAGAAACTACACTTAATTAAAAGCTGCCAGCCTTGAGGCTGGACTGTAATCTGTGAGCCTTGCAACGTGAAGCGACCACCCAATACACTGTGCCGCCTGGGTCGACAGCCCGCTACGTCCTGTAACGTAGAGCAGGGCTGTATTTAGGATCCGTAGATCCCTAAGCTGAACCTGTAGTGCAAGTCCTCTCCCAATTATAATACAGAAATATAACATCGTATTTTACAGCAGTTTCCTAACTAAACATGTAAAAATAAATTTTTACAGTTTATTATGAAATTGCAGAAAATTTTACTGTTATGTCTTTAGAAGTATTATTTATTCCTCATCGTGGTGGTGCCGAAAATTAGTTATTATTAGTATAGGCGAACTATAATGTTACTTTGCAGTACATCCCTGCTTCAAAAGATTTAATTTCGCACTTTAATACGGCTTAGTCTGTCACAGACATAAAGAATGCAAATTTAGGGAAAATACATCTTTGAAAGATTTCCTTAGCCGAGTTAATATATAGTCATCAGTTCAATTGTAGTAAATAGTCCACTAATTCATAAAATAAATTGAACCAATAGTTTGACACATGTTAGTGTATGAAACAAATATTGTTTTTTGTGGTGAGATTTTAAATTCAAACGTAAATATATCTAAGCAAAAGGAATTTGTAACTTACCATTTTTCCACCAAAAATATATTTCACGATAAAATTTTACACTATGATAACACACCACGACTGCAAGAGTCGTCTACATGTCTCAGAGTGAATTGTATCAGATATTAGCAAACTCACATGTTTAGTCACAAACTAAATTTTTAAATGGTTGCTAGTCTTTTTAATACTTTTTTTGAATTACGGAAGATATCATCATTTTAGTAAGAGATTAAAGCTTTAGATTTAATACATATATTTATTTGTTTCTGTTTAGTTTAAGGTACAATACACGAGTACTACTACATAGGATCCAGAGGGAAAAAAATTAAGAAACCCTTTACAATATTTGATCACTTGGTATGGAATTTTATAAGGTTTTGTTCCTGGAACGAGTGCAGTATTTTAGAGATATTAAAAAAATGAAAGAAATCTGCATTATAATTATTAAAAATCATACCATTTTCTCAAATCCGGTATCAATCAATACGATAAAAAATTTAAACAATAGAATAATTGTTAAAAACGCTACTGATATTGAGGTATGTTATACCACTACAAATGCGAGGCATAGTTGTACAATGCAATATGATAAAAGTTTTCTGTTGTTTTTTATACTTGTTGCCGAAATTTCCGCGTGTGGTTGTGATAAGTTCTGTTAAAGTTTGTAAGTGTTGATGATCTTTACTAATTGCTTTTCGTAATAGGTTGGCTTAACATCAGCTAGTTCGGTGAGAATCATCTGGGTTGCTTTGTATTAAGATTAAAAAATCATAAAAATCAATTTTCCACAATATGCCACAATGGACTTATACTATTATGCTGACACGCTGCAACAAACATTGTTATCACAATTATTTTATGTTACTTTCAGTATTTTAAGTTATATGTTGTAGGGAATTTGTATTATTTTTACCTTCAAAAGCATAGCATGTTCAGACGGAGTATTTTTCTGATGCCCTTGGAGGCAGGTAAGCTGATTCCTTTAGATGCAGCATGTTTCATGGCTAACAGAGGCCCTTATCATGAGGAACCATTCCCCCACTCTATCAACCCTGAAGTACTTACTCAGACCTAAACAGCCAATTATGGTCTAGCCACTTGCTAGACACATGACAATTAAATTCATTCCCCACTCCAGGCCTACGTCCGGAGAGCGCACCTTCAGAGGGACGCTCCGAGTCATTTCTCCGCAATGGTGAAAGCCACATCGAGTCTTCATGAATGAGTAACAGGTACCATATTACCTAAAACAACCTCTAAACCTCTGCCTTCTTGGGAAAGATATTTCAGGTGACTAGATTCGTATTAGTGATATTATTTATTGCATCAGAGCTATGATTTTCATATTTTTATCAATGTAGCTCATTTCAGTGAATTTAGTAAAGTCAATTAATCTTTTCCCTCCTATTTCAATTGCTAACACAGAATCCCTGCTCTACTAGCTATAATTAATAATAGGACTGTAATATCTTTGATGACATATCTGAGGTAAAACGAGTTCTGTGGCGTCAAACCACTCGGGATACTACAATGTGTCACTGACTAATTATATGTTCATGGAAACCACTTTGCAGTTGCTGTAGGGCAATTTATTTGCGGCAGGAGACAAACTCCAATGTCAGTGTAATATTCTGTAACCACACACTGCTATTTAAATTTAGCGACCGCAGCATTTGTTAGTACTCGCCCTCCAAATACTACTCTCAGAGGCTGAAGGGGATATAATTATTTGTAGTTATTATAGTTTATTACTGAGTTTGTTTGACCATTAAAAATCTGATAAAACCACTAACAACTACATTCCAGCAAAAAAAGTTATATTTTTCCTAGAAAAACTACTATAAATTTGATGCACGGTGCAGGAACGAAGGCTTTTTATATTAATAAAAGCCCTATAGTTTGAAATTTTAGATATTTTTGATGATGATACCAAATGAAGTTCTGAAATTATATTAACCAGCAAGTGAAAGTGATGTGAAGTCGCTTGTTACAAAAAACAATACCGGATACGTTTCGAAGTAGAATTAATATTATCCCTTAGTGCTTTAAGACATCAATTTGATTATTTCGAAAATGAATTTATTTAAAGTTCGGGTACCTTTTGTTGCCAACTAGTTCTTCAACGTATCAGGTTTTCTTGATATCAATAATGAGCCCATATCATCCATTATATTACGATACAGTGAAACGCTGCCACAATATTTCAGCATACAGTTGATTGTGGTTATAACAAAATATGCCAGATTTCCTATCAAACAAAAATTAACAGTAATTACGAACTAAAAATAAAATACAATCGGAAGCAACTGAAAGGAAATATCAGTCCGACAAATAAATGACACCATTCATTTTCAGGCGTTTTCCTTGACTCTAAACAAGAAAACATTGCTGACGAGGCTGGCATAATAAGTAGACATTAGTACCCCCTCCGAAACATTACTTCAGAAGTCACCAGTAAAAACCAGCATAAACACATCCCCGTATTGAAATAGCTGCCCTTTACAAACTGAAATATACTTTAGGTCTGCTTGACACTAATAGGTGGAACTCGAACTCGTCTTTTACTGACTACTCACTCTGTTTTTATGTCCAGTGTGTTATGTGGATTAAAAACGTAGTTCTTTCACAATTGCTACGATTTTCCATTGTTTACCTAGCAATAAAAACTTCACTCCTATCTACCTACCAGAATCATCCCGGAAAATCAAGAGTACCATATGTTCGGAAATTTATTTTCATACATTCTACTTTTTAAATGATTAAAATATCAGTTAAAATGGAGTGTAAATTTTATTACTACTACACATGTAACCAGGACACTAAATCTGCTTATATTTTCTTTAAACTGTTCAGAAATTGTATTATTTATCGAAACAATTTTGTGAAAAAAGATAAGTGTATTATTGTATCTTATCGTACTGTATAGATATTCTAACAATTGTTCTTGTTTTGCTAGATAGTGCAAGAATTTCGCGATTAAACGTTAGAATGAAAGCTAAAGTGACTTGTTTTATAAATCCGTTAAAAGTTATGCCTAGAATCCCGTATTTATCGCAGATATCATGTCAGAACACCAGATGCTGCTTATTTGTAGAAATTCGCTTTCTTGTCAGGTATATCAGATAAGACAGGCTTTAAATTATTATTGTAAGAAGAACTTCTTTGATTATTGATTTCAGGAATTGTTGTGTAAGTCTTTCATAAAGTTTTCTATTCCTGAAATTAAGTTATTTAACGTAAAAATTTCCAAATAACAATAAATTAGGGGATCTGAAACCAACCAGTATTCAGGACAATGCAGACATTCCAGGGATGGGTGTCATCAAGTATTAGATGTCAACAGTCGCACTTATGAAACGATGTATGTAACACCGTCTATCTACTGAGAACCGGACACAGGTCTTTTTTCGATCAAGAGCAGCGCATAAAATTGAGCCAGGAATACAGCATATAGACAAAAGAAATGAGCAAGAAATTCTCTGTATAGAGTCGCAAATACACACTACTGAGTAGACTTTATTAGCTGCAATTCATTTTCTATAAGATTCTAGTTTTACCATCTCCGTAATGCCAGGAATTGAACCGAACACAGCTGAAGCAGATTTATAGAATATAATGTCAAACTAATGACCACCAGCCTATTTAAATGTATGGAATCGCGAAAGTATGGTGATCACGTTCTTATAACGCCACTTATTCTAATTGGTCCACGGACATATGATGGCTATATCAGTGTATATTCGATATCAGTATCATTTTGAGAAACATGGTGTAAAACTTCACTGTAGTTTTACTCAACACAGAAAAATGTTCACTGACTATGTGATCTGATATGTCGAATGTATTCTCGTAACGGTAATTAATGGTAGTGGCTTTCAGCAAGAAATGTTTGGTCTGAAATGTCGTTGACCATAAATAATGTTGCTACAAGAAAACTACAAAAAAGAAGTAATTGAAAAAATAATTATGTGATTCCTCCTCTCTATGATACGAAACATAATTATTTTCCTTCTTATAGTTACAGTATCGAATAATTTACACAACATAACAAAAATGCCTCCTAACAACGTTCTACACATATCACATACAAATTTGTACTACTAAAATATTACTTGTTTATTAATTTTCTTATCAAGGATTTTGAGGTTTAAAAATTGCGTGTCTTCCAAAATGAGATTCTAATTTATTAGTCACGTTCATAAAGTTTGGAAATAACTTTCGAATTTTTTATCAGCTCTTCTGTAAATTACATTATACCACTTCAAAAACAACAAAAATGTTTTAGGAAAACTTTGTAACAAATAAAACAACGCGTAAAAAATAAATTAATTAAAAAAACACGCCGTACCTACTGCTATGTGCATTTGCAGTTGGCCTTGCAAGCTCGCTATCCATGTGTTACTTGCTTTTCTTTTCTTTTAGTGTGTTTATGTTAAAATTTTTAACCTAGATAAATATTGTTCTGTGACCACCATATTAGAAAATGGTTCGCTTAGACAGTTGTGCTCAGCGCAAGGTTGCGACATGGTAAATACAATACAAAATATGTAGAAACTGAAAGAAGAAACACATTCTCTTATCCAGTCTCAAGTAATCTTCACGTGAGAAACCGTAAGTTTTCTCACGCTTAAATTGATCACAAATTAAGAATATATTGGTGGAGTCAATGAATGAAACGGAGCCACTAGTTAATGCCTATCTTGGTGTCTGAAGAGATCATTAAGAAGCAAATTTAGGCACGACCTGACAACAGCCTTACAGACCATGTTACTTCTCCTGTTCCGCTTTCTCGCTTGAATTATGGCGGAGAGAAACATTACAACATGGGACGCTAGTCGTGAAGCGCGGATCATATGCGTTGTTTTGTGCAAAATTGTTGGTGCGCCAACAAAGCTAAAACTACAATGCATGCAAGTTTTCATTTTGTGAAATTTTGTTTATCATTTCGTTGCTGCCGTTGTTATTACTGCTTGTAGCTTCTGCTGTGTTAAGCTTGCAATTTCCTATTTGGTTCCAATGCAATGAACCACCTCAGTAAACATTCTAGCCACCTATTTAATGTTGAGCCACATAAAAAAAATTCAACGCAGAAAAACGACAGGTACGAAGTTAAAAAAAAAAAAAATGTTTAATTTTAGTGGGTGATGTGGAAGTAATACATAAAGAAACAATGATGGGAATGATCTGGACAATAATGTATTAGAAAAAGAAGCCGAATTTAACATTGATGATTTAGGTGATCATGTTATAAGGACAGAATTGAACAGAGCTTTGAAAGATTTGAAATCCAATAAGGCGGTCATAACTGATGAGATTCGTACAAAACTTCTAAAATCATTCACAGAAGAAAGAATCGAAAGTCCATTCAAAATTATAACAAAAAAGGTATGAAACCTGATTAATTCCAACTTAATTTAGTAAAAGTGTCATATTCAAACTTCCAAATAAAGGACAAGTTAACAAATGTGAATATTTATTTACTGTAAGTCTAACACCAAATGCTTCAATTTTAATATCTAGTGTAGTATACAGAAGAATAAGAAAGATTGTAGATGAAATAGTAGGTGAAGATCATTTTAGTTTAGAGAAAAGCAGAGTAAAAGAAAATCAAATCTGCCTTTAAGATTGATACTTGAACGGTGGATGAATAAAACAAGGATACTTTACACAGTAAATACTGCAAACTAGTTCCGCGTAATCACAAATGCTTGTTCAAAACAAATAGAAAGTGAAGTGTAAGCAAAATTACAGTGGGAAATGTTAAATTTTAGAATGTAATACCAGTTCAGAAATTGCGGACTTTTCCGTACTGTTATAGTAATAACAATTTTCGCACCAGTGATGATGCCCCACTAAAAAAAGGGTGAAAATTGACTGGTGAAAGAAACATGAATAAAAAATAGTTGTTAATAGACGGAGTTTAATTCGTAAATATTTATGCAACAACTGTGGATCACGGGAAACCACAAATTTATTATACTTTAAGGAGTTTGTTGATTTAGAAAAAGCTTTTCAGAATATCATGGGGGATAAGATGTTCAAACATTTAAAAAATAAAGGAAAGAATGACGTATAAATATCCGTATATAAGAATAATTTGTAATCTATATTAGAGACATCCATTCAATATTATTTCGCCGTTCACGACTCTCCACCTGAACTCACAGATACCTACGATAATATTATAAATGCGAAAGTACCACTGTCTGTTGTTACGTTTTCAAAACTTAACGCCAAAATGATCTTGCCAAAATTTGACAATGAAATACTATGTATCACTAGGAACGACAAGGGATATTTTCTGCAGGATAAATAACATATTTTGTCATGAAATCTTGAAAACTAACCGAACGGAGACAGACAACCGACTAGTGTGTTCTAGTCTCTGTAATGTTATATCGGTGACTAATGATTTATTTTTCTCGCAAACAGTTTGTGTATTATCTGTTCATACATTTATTTACAAATACGACTTATTGTATAGACTCAAAGTTTTATTTTGTGTTTACTGAACGGTTTTAGGCATTAATAGATTTGCCTTCCTTTTGCAGGAGTAACTGTGATAGTCTACCACAATTAACTCCCCTCCCCCCCACTTTAATTTGAAGCTATTTTTAAACACGTTGCAAACTGGTTCTTTTTATGAGACAGGTTCAATTGTAGAATGGTATTGTGATGACTTCCCTGACATATTATTCCGACTATTGGGACACCTTTTATGTATCTTACAGCTTGGTATATTAATATTCCAGTAATAAATTTCAAATTCTATGCTTCAGAAGTCGTGGGTAACAGCTAGTATAACTAAATTGCAGACTCAGATAAACCGGGTGTGTGGAATAAATATTTCGGTAAAATTCCTGATCGGAATGCTAGTTCAAGACCTTTCACCACTAATTTATTTGTTTTGAACAACGAAACACAGAAGCGTTGTTGCCATGTTTGCTGCCGCGGAGCCTCCTGTCAACCCGTGGACGGCGCCTCGCCGGTGCTAAGCCAAGCCACAATACAACCCCGGCCGCCAGCCGCAGTCATAAACATTTCACGGTCTCCGCACCAGAGGCCGCCGCCCTGACAACCGCCAAGTAGCTCGGCCGGGACTGGTCACCTGCTGCAAGCCGAGTCTCTTGGAAAACTCCATTAGTCTGCCTCAGATATGCTTTCCGACATTCATAACTTTTGATAAAGTCTGAGTCACTCAGAGTTTCTGAGATTTTATTCCACTGCATCACATCGTATAGCGGATATATTCTGAACATCTTCTCAGGTCAGAATAAACAAGACAGATAGTAATATTTCATTTGCGCTTATGATGTAAAACAGAAAATCTAATCGAAATATTTTGCGTTGAACAACATTTGGAATTACGTTTGAAGAAAACGGAGAGGAGACTGTTGACTTTGTATGGTAATGTGCCATTTTTGATCATAAAAGCTTCCTATCACTATCGTAATTTTTACTAGATGCGGATTATAGTATCTTCAAACTTTCCTCATTATTATCATTTTTTACTGTTTCCATGATACCATTATAACTAATAGTAAACGTATTAAAAAATTAAATAATAATTGAACACGTATAATTTCGATTTCAGTTAACCATACTGACATATTGACCATTTATGGAAGAAAAATTTAACTACACTGACATTAGACATTATATTAAACAGCCTGAAGATATTTCTCACTTCCGTTTACTTAAATCTAACGAACGTGTTTCATTCTTTATGTCCGAAAAGATTACTCCAACAACCAAAAATTATAATCGAAGGCTTGTAGTGTTGTTAAATCTGTAAAATTTAGTAGAACAATTTTATTCCTTTTATCACACCTTTGTGCTGTTTTAGAGTGTTACAATATCCTTATATGACAGCACAATCAACCGTATTGATATACTTCCACTCCTAAAATGACCCACAAACAATAATGGAATTAGCAAGAGTAGAGCCGATTAACTCTCTAGTTTGTATCACTGCAATGGATTTAAATCAGACATTAGATAAATATACAGAGGGGCAGACCGAATGTCTACCAGGTTTCGTTGAAGTTCTCGGAAATAAAGATGTTGTTAGAATGACATAACTTCGTCTTACTACAATAGTAACCGAAGCAGTTTCTGTCTTTACATGGAATTTAAGGCTGTGACATTGTTAATTAAAAAGGGAAAAAAAGTGAGAAGAGTTGAGTTTTTTTGGTACATAGCGTTCCCCGACAGCAAACTACACGGAGCTAGATTTGTATAGAAAAGAAATCGCAACAATGAGATATTATACTTTAATTTGCTAGCACGGTAAGATAAATAGGAAAGAGCTTTCGAAAATTCTGAAAATAACAAATATAAGCCGGATAATATGTTCGTTATCACTAACATGGAAGTTAACTCACTAACAACCCTGATTTTTAAGAAATATTAACGAATAATTTAAAACATCCAAGAAAGTAATGGAGCGCTATGTGTTTCCTGAAGCTGTGACAACTGTTGCAGCTTATTTCTAGCGTATTGGTCGAGTGAAACAAGTGTTATTGGTTCGATTACGGACTTGAATATAATGCATTATACAGGGTGATTCAGGAGGATATTGTAGATGGCAGTATGAACAATACTGAGTAAAAAAGTTCATGTAAACATGTATCCAAGACGCACTCAGAAGAGCTACACGTACTGTTGCGAAGAGAGCTGAAAAATGTATTGAAGTCGGTGGTGGGATTTTCGAACATTTAATTTAAACTTTTGTAAAATATGCGTGTATTTTATCATGATTAAAGTACTTGAATAAGTTATTTGGGTGCTATTGATCATTTTCTGAAGTTTATTTTATGCATAACATTCTTGCATCTGTATCTCCAAAACGAATGGCAATCGGACACATATTAATATGGACTTATTTATTCAATATTTATCATACTACCACCTCCTTCAATATTTATCACTCACCCTAATTCGCCCTGTATAGTCTGTTTTGTTCTGAAATATCAGCATTATTTTGAAGACCTATATCATTAATCAAAGAGTACCGTGAAACGGGGTTAATTTAACAGTAATGGTAACTTTGACAGTTTATGGGGCTACTTTAACAGCGCGCGGTGGAGGAGCGGGAAGAATGCGATAGGTACAGTACATTGCGGTCACCTGACTTACGGACTAGTTCGAATGTGTTCGTCGTTGGTGTTTGTAGTGTGGTGCGCAAAAGTGACATCGTATTGTTTGGATGCCTAGTTTTCGGTAAGATTTTAGTATTATTTACGTAAACATATTTATGATTTAGGAAGATAAAGGCATATAAGGTGTGTTATGATTTAATCGATGGTGTATATTATTTTTCTATGTGTTGTGAGTTAACCTTATCTTTATTTGTATTACAAATAAATCACAATGATCAGAACGTATAAAAGAAAACTGGGTGCCCAAAACTATAAAAATTATAGAGATTGATCTCCATAACTCGTTGTTTCTAATTCAATTTCCCCTATAATGCATAATAATATTATTATTTTTTATGTCAAAATGATGTTAAAGTAACCCTTACACTTTAGATCTTTGACATAATTGCATTTTAATGCCTTTTCAAATAAACCCCACATTAGGGGTAACTTTGAAACACACACACACGCACACACACACACACACACACACACACACACACACACACACACATATATATATATATACAGGGTGTTACAAAAAGGTAGGCCAAACTTTCAGGAAACATTCCTCACACACAAACAAAGAAAATATGTTATGTGGACATGTGTCCGGAAACGCTTACTTTCCATGTTAGAGCTCTTCGTGCTCGTATTGTGGACGGCTGTGAAACAATACGCCATTCTCCAGGGCTGCATCAGCGCATCAGGGATTCCATGCGACGGAGGGTGGATGCATGTATCCTCGCTAACGGAGGACATTTTGAACATTTCCTGTAACAAAGTCACGCTGGTACGTTCTGTTGCTGTGTGTTTCCATTCCATGTTTAATGTGATTTGAAGAGAAGTAATAAAATGAGCTCTAACATGAAAAGTAAGCGTTTCCGGACACATGTCGACATAACATATTTTCTTTGTTTGTGTGTGATGAATGTTTCCTGAAAGTTTGGCCGTACCTTTTTGTAACACCCTATATATATATAATTGTGGGGGGCCTGTAGGGCTTGATATTGGTATGAGTATGATAGCCTAAGGACACACATGCTCTGTTGGAGTGTAAACATCATTAATATTGGGTGTTTTAAAAAAGGAGGAAATAACAAAAACTACCGAAACATGTACAAAGTAACACCGTTTTACGGTAACTATTGTAGTAGGATGTGTGGAATGTGCAGCCAAATTCTATTAATTTAAAATGCTACAATCGGGGTACCAGACGAATAATAATCATAGAAATAGTAATGACAAATGCTGTTAATCGTGTCAGCTTATTCGTATCTTGGCTAAACCTATTACTAAAAGTGCAGACTGTGGTATTAATGGTTACTGACAACAGCAGCTATCCGAACTAGATGAGAAGAAATGATTCAACTATAATCCAACGGCCGTATCATGAATCACTCTTTTATTGCTATAAGGATTTCACTATCAGTCCTCGAGTCACTTATAATCAGTTGGCTAGGGACGGTCACCGTTATCAGGTCCTCGGGTAGTTCCTCCCTCACGGCCACAAGGAGAGATAACACCGGCTGCCACCCCCCTGGGAACCTGCCCAGCTAGCTGTCGTATATAACGAGCAGGCAATCTCCCCAGAGGGCAGTCGCCATTATAGGGGCAGGCGGCTGCGGTGCGTGGCAACTACTGTACCAACTCCGCGGCTGCAGAGATGGTTGTCGCTGTCGCGGCGGCTTTGCGGTCAACGTCGCTGACCGGCAGTGTCGCTATCCCGGCTGAGACTCGACACAGGGCTGTCAGCAGCCATCACGCTGAAATCTGCAGACATTGCCCAGTACAAGAAACATTGCCACTTTGTCTGCCAGTTTAGTCACCTTTCTATTTCCCCAAGTTATTCTCTGTCTTCCGGACCCTTTTTCTTCCAATAGACCATTTTCAGTTACCGTCTTCAACGTCGCTCCTGTATTTCTTAAAAAAAAAAAAAAAAAAAAAAAAAAAAAAAATGCGAGTAAAATTTTTCAACATAAGGTCGGAAATCTATGTAACGGCCTGCGAAGATTATCCGGAAAGGTATACTTTTACAGACAAACAAAGCATACATGGTACGGTATACCGGAGTAATTCAATTCAGTTCAAGAGATGCCCACCAAGCGAGAAGACGACGCGAAAGCATTAGTCGGTTTATTAGCGGCGATTAATTATAATAAAAAACAAAGAAAAAACGCAAAACATGAAGTAAAGATTGAATTTTGAAAAGGAATGAATACACTCACACAAAATTACTAAAAGAATTATATTCAGATCCAGTGGAGTGCCGCAATTACTTGTGGATATGTGTAGAAGTCTAACAACCTTGTCTTCTAAGTTTAAAAAGAGACGCACTAAAGGTATCTCGATCTCCCAAAAAAATCGTGTAACTTTTAGTACCAGAACTTTATAATGTAGGAGTCGTCTGTTGATGCAACAGATATCTTTGACTTACCATAGTTCTTCTTCTCTTTACGCACATTAGTTCTCAAGTTGTTAATATTTTTCACTACCAACTTCTCTTTAGCGTCGGACTCCAATTTCTTTATTACCAATTTTTTATAGACTGCATTTTTTTCTGGTGATCATGATATTGTAGACGTTTTAGTCACCACAGATAAGGTTCGGATCAACACATTTGCATACATTTTTCTATTACTTTATTACATTACCGTTCTAACATTACGTACACAAAATTCACCAAATAAATTCAGCAAACGTAAACAAACAGACGCTTCAAACAAAAAAACTGATCTAAGAATAGTACAGGCATTCTATAAGCCACTCACACGCTCCGGCGAGCACAACTGTGCAGGTGGGAAGAATGATGTTTTCATTTTTGTCCGGCCGCCTGTGTAGGTCACTACGCCTACGCATTTTTGCCTGCCGATTGTCTGCTTATATACACGCTACGGTTTACCTGCACGGGTGATCTGTACAGGCACACCTCTCCTGTGAACCATTACATTTATGCCAGGTCTAACATTACATCAGGAATGAGCACAGCAGACAGGATTCGCCAATATTGGCAATCAAAGTCAAAATCACGTAATGTAGATATACGAGGTCGTAAGAACACGTAAATCGCGTAGCGAAAATGAGGCTGTAAATCTTGGCAAGGAATACTTTTCCCCACGATATCCACGCTTTGAGCTTTCAAAAGAAAAGAGCTTATGCTTCTAAACTCAGCTCTACGTATACATTAAGGAATAGTAAAGAATTTATTTTATTAATTGATCTGTGAGGAATTACGTACGGAACGCGCAGTCTGATGGTATGTTGCGGAAAACTTATATTATGCACATGATGATTCATGAATGATTAAAAAGATGAAAATAATTCCATGTTATAAAAGGAAACGGAAATTTTTAATCTTTAAAGTGAGGATGGACTTCAAATAGAGTACTGCAATTAAATCCGAGGAGAGGTGATTTACAGGTTACCGTGAGGTGTAGGTGATGTAGTGTAAGGCTGGAACGCAAAATTGGCTCTAATTAATCAAGAACAGAGATCTAGATGAAACTAAAGTTTAGTATCTTGCTGCGTTTAAATTCGATACCGGCTTAGATAGTATAGCACGACCGGATCAAGATTTAAAAAAATATCAGTGAGTATACTGGCATTAATTTTCAGTTATTAAATGTTATAATGGATACAAAAACATAGACTACGAACCTGTGAAAAATATTAAACGAAAACAATTTTATAAAAGAGAGAGGTAATGGTTGAAAGAGCACATAACACTACAATTCCTTGTCCACAATCTCCTAGTACTACGTCATTGAGAAATAAAGCACTATAAAAAGGAGGACCTTATGTTTCTCGAAGTACAAACCCTGAATCACCCTTGGCTACTGTACGGCATTACTATGCGTCCGTTCTAGGCCTGAAAGACATGAACCAAGGCTCTGTCTGGTAATAAGAGGAATTGTTTTAATAAAACATGTTAAATTATTTTAATTCCTCTGACCAGCGTAGGTTTTGTTCGAGGTGTGCCTTGTTTTTCCTACCATCTTTATCGTTATATTTTCAGTAATGCGGTTGGTAGTCCAGAAGGTTTTTTTTTTAACAATATATATGATTTGGGTGACAACATTTTGTGGTAGATAATGCACATTTAACTAACACTTTAAGGATATTTTGGTTCACGTCTTTTCATTTACTTCTATGTTAAAACTATTATCATCCTTACAAACACACTGGTATTTGCGATTAATGTTTTCTTATTTTGTTTGGCACTGTTCAGATCGTCTTCATAGATGCAGTTGAATCTAATTCAGAAATTAATACGCCAGCCATAGAGATCTTATTCCTTTACCTTAAGCACCTACTGGATAGTATTATATCTAAAATTTGCCACCGTGTAACAACATACCATGGATTCAGTTCGCTAATATCCTGCTTGGTTATACAAACTAGGGTAGAGATCCATATTTACGGACTAAGTTATGGTTTATGAGAATATTTTGTGGTTAGAAAACAAGATTTTTCTTGAATAATTAGTGAATTACATAAACGTTAAATAAATTTTGTAAAAAGTTTCGTTAGAAGATCAAGCATTTGAGTTTGGGGATGTCAGCTTTAACGCAGAATACAATTTTAGAGAACCTAAGACGCACATACCATTAATTATCTTGAACTGCAACATAATTATATAAAGAATTAGTTTCAGTCTCACTAACCACAACTCTGTACAATTTATGACATTCGAGAAGATACTAAATGTTGCACAGATTTGTTATAAACAGAAAATTGTAATAAATGAAATTCCAACATTGAATTCTTATCATATATTTTCATAAAAGGTAAAATGCTGATGAAGCAAATAAAGTAAAATCATTTTCTATACATAGAAAATTGTGTCTATGATGTAGTATTATATTTCAGATGAAGGAACTTTCAATGTTGAACAAAAGATAAAGATTTCTCTCCAATCAAGTCAACAACCACAAATGAACAGATAGCTGTCTCTGGTAAAAACTACCAATGATTAAAAGAATTACTAAAAAAAAAAATCAGGCAAATATATTTTTTTCCGAAATGTAGTTGATGTTAGATCTCGCTTCTGACAGATCATTCTCATCAGATAAAAAGTTTGAAATGGAGGAAACCTGTATAGTAGAAGGGATATTAGCATTGAAAGTTTTGCTGCAAGTGGGATAGTTACCTTTTCTCGAGTTCTATATATATAAAAAATCACCTCTTTCTTTTTCCTTTTTTTACTAATTTTACATGAAAGTACTCTCTTCAGTCATCTTCTTCTTTTTTTTTATAGTGTATGCAAGACAAGATAACCATTCTGGAAATCATCCGTGATTATTTAGGGAAACTTCTTTTAGGGAGAGTTACTTAGTTAATTAAGAATGTTCAATTGTTCTCAATGTGACCATGTAAGCCCATTACTAATTGTTGATTGACCTTTTCATACAAGTAGCACATGTCAGAGCAGCAGAACACTGTTTTGTCGCAAAGCGATGTAATATTTATGGTCGCTTTAGGCCTTAACAAATAAGGTGTTTCCACAGTAATACCACCAGGTTATACGCCACTACTGCATATGTCTTAGTTACTCTATGCCGTAACAGTTTCGAGTGTCTTCAGATCACCAGTCAAATTGGCTATGATAAATGAATTATGAAATCAATCAAAGTCAAAGGACAAATACATGTAAGGTAGATACAAGTACACACGTATGTTATCATCAAACACAGTTCACAGAAGGTTTTATTCGACTACACATATTCACCAAAATGTTAACAGATTGTGGTACACATGTTTAAACTCTAACACTCCCGAACATTTTAGCAAATGCGTTCCCTATGTATTCTTGCGTGTGACTGACTGACTCCAGTCTTAAACCATCTCTGCGAACTCATGTGCCTACCAACCAACAAATATATGCAATTCTCACAGTGTCGTTACATGCTGCTACCGCATATGTTAAAGCGATATGTTTTTCTCTATCAAATAGTATGTAAAATAAATTAACTTAATATTTTGCTTATGTATACAAGAGAAACAACTACTTGCAAAACATTTTATTTAGGTACTCAAGATGAACTATTAATCAGTAGTAAACTACAGAAGTGAGATATCCCTGGCAGATTGATTGTGGTATCATTCGGTATCCTTGGGCAGTCCGATTCCAATGGAGAAAGTTCTCCTGCATTAACTCCCATCCCTGTACCGATGCTCTAGAAGAGAAAGTAGTTTCGCATGGTAATCTATGACTCGTCTTTCTTGCTCAAACAATAAAGACGACTGCTCTCCGTATTTCAGAGGGCACTGCCTGCGAGGTTATGTTGCCTTGCCAAGAGGCTCCTTTCAAAGGGCTGCAAGCGCCTTGCCCCTTACAGCTCGTATAA
Organism: Vandiemenella viatica; assembly: GCA_031002005.1. Taxonomy (NCBI): domain Eukaryota; kingdom Metazoa; phylum Arthropoda; class Insecta; order Orthoptera; family Morabidae; genus Vandiemenella; species Vandiemenella viatica. The sequence goes on along the minus strand of JARYHS010009186.1, from coordinate 174,644,029 downwards.
ATAGTGCATGTGCCTTGTCGCCACAATATGGTTAGCCTGAGCTCGGATGTTACGGTTATTTACATAACACCTGTAAAAGCATGTTGATACACGACATTTTTTGTTTTTCCCTGTGCTGCGTAAATCCAAAGTTAACTTCGCGTCCCAACCCTTGAGCAGACAACGTATAGCTGACCATGTGAAAAGTACTGTGTATCCAAGTTTAAGCCGACGACGTTAAGCGATTGTCCCTGAGCCTTATTAATAGTCATTGCAAAAGTAAGTCGAACGGGGAATTGCAATCTTTTAAAATCAAAGGGCAAATCATTGGTGCCGGGTATCATAGGAATGCGTGATATAAAAACGTCATCTCCCTTAGAATTTCCGGTAAATTACTGTTGCATCACTGATATTCAGAAGCAATGTTTTAACGGAAAGTTTCATCCCGTTACACAGCCTGGAAGGATCAATGTTGCCCAAAAGAATTATTGGGGAGCAAATTTTCAAATGTAGTTTGGGTTGAGGCATTCCAGGCGGTTCCAATCAATTCAGAAATTTCGTGGGGTAAAATACATCTTGTTCAAGGTCCACCACGGTGTCGATGGAGGTGTAGGTTTCGATTGATCCTGGAACCTTTTCCTGAATGATGTCGTTTACTTTGTTGACACTGTCATTTTTCGGGGCAAGAATCGCTCTCTCACAAAGCCACTGATGATCTTTGAACTTTTCACCTATGTTTGAGAAAACTGTGTCAATCAGGTCGTCTACTGATGGCAGGACCGTGTAGAAATCCGGCGGAAACGAAATAAGTCCTGTAGATGGATCCTCTGGAAACTTGCCCTCTCCTAGTAGAAGCAGCTGCTGTGCGAATACCTCGGCACATATGTCTCCTTGCAAATGGACTCGCATGTTTGTTTTCGTTTAGACGTGTCATCAAAGCGATGGCGCCTTGATGCAAGCATTTGAGTTCACCTGCTGGTGTTGATCGAAGAATGACTGGTAGTATCTGGTGGAAGTCTTGAGCAAGCACTACCGTTGCTCCCCCCGTGAGCTGATTGTTTGCCCTGATGTAGCACATCGTCCGATCCAACGCCGCCATAGCGCGTTTGTGAGCCATTGTGCATTCATTCCATACGATGAGCTTGCAACGTTTTAATAAATGACCTTGACCTGAGGAATTATTGATATTGCAAAGTGGGGTCTCGGTGTGATGAAGATGTAATGGCAGCTTAATTGCAGAATGTGCCGTCCGTCCACTAACCATAAACGTGGATGCTTTCCCGGATGAAGCTAACACCAAAGCGATTTTATCCCGCCGACGAACCTTGGCAAGTAGCAAGTTGTTGAGAAACGTTTTTCCTGTCCCTCCTGGTGCACCTAAGAAAAACATACCTCCATCTTGGCTGACAATGAGACGTTTGATGGCATCAAAAGCCTGTCGTTGATCATGAACTAAGCGGGGCTTGTTCTGCTCAACGAAAGTTGGAAGTTCAATCGTATCTTAGTTATTTTCCAAACATCTCTGTCACACACTTCCTGACCATCGCGATTTGGCGCGTCTAGTCAAAGCTGAATCAGGGTTTTCCCAGGTATAAAAACACATTTGTCTTCTAAACTGACAAGTGTTTGGTTAAATATTGCAGCGCAGTAGTTGATGGACGGCTGAGTTCTGCATGCGGCTCTTAAAATATCCTCACTGAGCTTTTCTTTGTATTTTTCCCATAGATTTTTCGGGTTAGATTGAGCGCAGGTGATTATTATTCCGAAAAGATCTCTGAGCTGCTGCGGAAAGATATTCATGAATGATTCGGCTAACGTAGTGTCCCAGTGCCGGTCATCTTCCAATAGACCTCTCCTTTGACACGCCTCACGGTACGTTTCGCAGATTTCGCCGTTGACAGTTCTCAGATCTGCGAACGATTTTGTTCCTCGGACAGTGTGCAAGAGCATTCGCAAGTAGTAACATTTCGGTTGTTGGGATGGACGGTGTATACACATCCAATGGTGTCAGTCATAAATACGCCTCGATGTTCAGTCATTCGAGCGCCCCGTTTTCGTCAGCAGAATGTTCTTTTGGATGTTAGATACGTGTAATATTTCGTATAACAACGTTTCGGCAAAGGGATCTTCTTCGCAGTGTTTGAAGAATGCTGTTAAGGTTGTGTTTTGTGGCTGCATTGCTCTTTCGCGTGCTGTAGCTTTGGTGAAATAAACTCGTTGTCCTTTTCCTAGATGATCACTTAGATGGAAGACTGTCGGATAGCGGTCGTGGATCTGTAAAGTCGACAAATAGCTTCATAGCTGTTAATGCACTTTCCCAGTTGATATTACGTTACCTCGCCCCCCGCATTGAGATCTTCAAGGCCTAAACTGCCATGTCACTGCCCTTGTTGACGTACTTACAAATGTATTTGATATGTTCTACATTTACGTGGGCCTGGAACATTTTTCACAGGATTGGGGAGTATTGTACCACCCACCTGCTGTCTATTTCAACTTCAGTGAACCTATTATCGACCTTAACCATGACTTTTGTTTTGAATCCTCCGTTATCAGGGTTGCGTCGTCTGTACAAAGGGTAACCGTCATTCCCGGTTTGTGTTTCATTCACAAACGGCCGCTGGTACTTTCTCATGCATTTTCCGTCTTTCGAGGAATGAGAATTTATCGGCCCACATGGTTCATGAATCATATTTTTCGATGCAACGTTGACGAGTAAAGGATGTAGCTCCGTTGATATGACCATGACTATGTCGATAGGTTGAATTTTCTCCTTGAGCCAAACTAAAATGTGGGTAAGTCCTCTTTTCTGCCATTCGACTGAATGCATCCAGCATAGAACTTCCCGAAAAATATGGCAATTTTTAATGACATCAATAAGTTTTGCCAGTTTCTGTTTGAACACCCTTGTTATGATGTCATGTCGGTCAGTTTCACTGTGGCCGGGAAACAGGTATTCAGTGATGTCCTTCCGCGATGGATTACATGTAAATTTGATGAATAGACCCGGACGGCCGTGTGCTCGTACATATGCTATTGCGTCTTGTGCGTACTCGCGCATATGTCTTGGATTCCCCGTAAACGTCGCTGGCAATACGACCATTCTGACAATCTCTACAACATTCCTGTCACTGGCAATTACGTCGCACAGATGAATATAGTCGTCGGCTCGAAACTGTTTCTGATTTAGCCTGATGAAGAGAAGGCGCTCACTTTCCACTTTCGCGTACATGTCGACCGCAAATTGATGAAAAAGATCTCGGCACTTGAACATGTGGTTGGAAGAAATGTCGGGTATCATGATGCAATAAGCGTAGAAGTCCGTAGACGATGCTTTGTTCTGAGTGGTTTGTCCAGTGCAGATATCTCTTTGCATGACGTTGAAATGGTAACCATCCTCTTCTTCCAAAAATATTAGCGGGTATTGTAGAGCGTCATATGAACGGTGCGTTTTAGATATCCGCTGTAAACCTTCGCTCCTTTTCTGTAAGACGATATCTTGCCTATCACAGTCTTGTCCGGAAATAACAATGGCGACTTCGTTGATTGTGGGCGCATTAAACCGTCGTTCATCTGCTCCTCTCAGACGTTTGTTAGCTCATATTACCATCTTGTATTCATCTGTTGGCATCCTTTCCAACGCTGTCTTGAACAGTCTAATTAAGTAATTCCGTGAATGCAACAGTCTTTGCAGATTTAAAACAATCTCTCGTCGAGTTCCGGGTATCGCTTCGCACCGTAGATCGGCTTGCAATTCTTCATCACCCATGAAATAAATTTGCAAGAATTTTGGGTTCTCATTGGGAAGTGGAAGGACAGAGCAGACACGATGGTAAATTTGGCCCTGCACCTTGAATGTAGGCATGAATCTATCTCCTACGATCACGTTTGCCACAAACGAAGTCATCTGGAAGTCAGAGTTGTAATTCCGGATGATTTTCAAAAAATGCTTCGATTTAGGGTTATTTACAGAAATGTAGGAACTCAGAAGAGCAGGTTGTTCTTGAAGAGGTGTCAAATTGAGCAACACATTCCAACAGGTTACAGGTTTTGCATGAAAATAAACGCATACTACATCCATCTTCAAAATCAGAACATTTGGATGTGTATGGTAACAGCACTGAGAATCATAATTAAACGCTCCCAATCGCAGGTTACCATGTCGGAGTCTCTCTTCGCTGTTGTTCGACGCATGCTTCCCTTTGCTCAGGTATTTCCGCAGCCCTATATGTGAAAACTCTAATTCACTCTTGTTCAACGCGAGCTTCCCTTTGCTCAGGTGTTTCTGCAACCCTCGCTGTGGAAACTCCAATTCGCTCTTGATCGATGCGAGCTTCAATTTGCTCTGGGGTTTCAGCAGCTCGGGACCTGGAAGCCCTGATCCGAACTTATTCAAAGAGAGCATTACGCTGTTCAGGTGTTTCAGATGTCCACTTGGTTAGCTCTGGGATTTACTTGTCCTATTGATTTCCTGTGGCATTTTTGGGGCTTTCTCCGATTCCGTTGCAGTGATATGATCTGTGGGCTATTGTTAACTGATGCGAGCTCCAGTGGACCTGCTTATATAGACACTCTCGCAAGGGAAAGAGTGAAGGTGGGTATGAATTGAAACTTCTAGAACACTCTGCTAGAATATTCGAAATTATTCTTGTTTTACCAAAAAAAAGCTAGATGGTCTAGAACACACCGGAAAGTTGAAGAAAAGTGAATTAAATAATTGTAGTCGCTGGGACGAAGATTCGAACCCACTCTGCACGGTTAACAGCCGAGCGCGGTGCCGCTGAGCTGAAAGCGCCAACTGCTTGGCGAAGCGGTGAGAGGGCTACTTGGGCTGAGCCCTGCTCGGACGGAGTAAAGACGCGCCCGAAGGGGTGAAGGAGTATTGCCGATTGTGGTGGCATACTGCGGAGTAACAACACAATTGAAGCTACGAATTTTTCTGTAACATTTCTGTCATTTTAATTACGAATGTCTCGGCTCCTAATTGAGCGATTTGACTCGAACAACTTCGATTTGACGTTAAATTTTTCAACCAAATGTAGACAGTATTTTTCTCCTTGTTTAAAAGGATAAGTGTGCAAAGTTTCGTTGAGATCGGATGAAAACCGTGGAATTGTATGAAAAACAAACAAACATGCAAACATACAAACAAACAAACATACATACATTCAGCTTTATACATATAGATGAAAATTTTGAAAATATTCGTCCCATAAGAAAATAGAAAAATTTGTAATATGATCAGAAAGAGATAGGAAATTAGCTATGAGTAAGCGAAAGTATTAAAAAATTGTCTTGATTCCTGATCAACATGAAAAAATATTGATTTCTCTACTATTTCCTTCCTGACAGAGATCCAAAAAAAGTTAAAGATTGTGATATTAGAAAATTCCGTAATCTGCCTCTACCATTATTAAAGAAGAAAATGTGTCTTTTATGCTCATTATTGCTCCTTTCAGATCGCAGATATTGGTTCTAATATTAAAACAAATGTTAATCGTGAGTATATACCCTATTTTTAGCTTCGTAAGATAGTAAACTGTAAATTATATATTGAGAGTATGCAATGGACCAATAATATTGTGGAATCAAACATAATCCATTTTCAGGGAGGGAATTTTCAACATGTTTGAGAAAAGAAAAAAAAACCAGCCTTCTTATTTTGACTACTATACCTAACAATTCCTTAAGTGAAATCGATTCAAAAGATGTTTCCTGCTAGGTCACAAGTTGCTGCCCAGCCTAAACTGGTACAGTCACTTCTCGCAATGAGGCGCGTAGATCCTAGGAAAGTGATGGGAATACCTCTGCAGATATGATGTAATGGTCCAAATATTATTATGTGTATGAGAATAAATGTTGTAAGATTGATTCGTGAATATTCGAGAGAGCTGCTCCACTTAGCGCTCAGCCGTAGCAACCTCAGTTGCTGAGTCGCGAATTCCATACACATGCCGCGGAGCAATGCCCTGGCTAGCATCAGTAACATGATAGTATATAAAGGGAGACGCCATCTTGTCTCGCTCTCTGCAGTTCAGTTGACCAACGAGACTGGCACGATGTAGCAAGGTAATAGTTGCGAGTCGGTCTGCTGCCGCATGGCAGTTAGATTTGGTCTGTTCTAGTCTTCTTGTAGTATTAGTATTTCATTCTGTTATATAGCTCGTCTGTATCTAAGTTCCAGCATCATCATGTATTCCTAAATTCATAGTTTAACTTATACCTTGAGTCTCGTGCATCACTATTTGATAATGTTCGCGTTGGGTTTTATTAGTTATTCATAATCTTAACAGTTATCATTGGTCCCAATCCTGCAATACTTAATCATTATTACACGTCTGAAGGAGACTTAGTTCCATTACTGTTAATACCATATTGGTAATTCTAGAAGCTACTGCGCGTGTATTCCTCCCGTCATAACTTAATTGGAAATGCGGACGCATGTATTATGTTCGGTATCTAAGGAATAAATACTCTCATTCAATCCATTCTTCTGGTGTTCACAATCATTTATCAGTCGTTAGAGTAAGTTACCCAGTTGTTTCAGATATATATGATGTGAGTAATATGTCCCTAAGGTAAGAAGTACATGTTTTATCTATTGCTAAGAATAATGTTAACTTCATCAATTACTAATTAACGCAGTTGGCGAATCTGCTTCACTAAACTCGCCTGGTGTCAGCCTGACAATTCAATATAATTTTATACCAATATGCCCACTTGATAGTTGCTCAATGTAATAATATCACAAAACGCTCACAAAGTGTAAGACCACTATAACCACGGCCAATCCTTTACAATGAATTAGAAAAAAAGCTGAACGAAAGCCGCGTATAAGGAATCGATCATCTTGCGAAATGAATTTCCCAGGTAAGTACTCAAATAATGGCAAGAAGCCTAAAATTGAATAACCGTTTTTAGAAATGATAGAAATATTACAAAAAATTCTGGTTGTAAAAAAGTTTTATTGTTTTAGAACTTAATTTGAACAGTACTTCATTAAAGTAATGAATCTTGCATGGTTGTAGAAATAACTAGAACAAAGTCAGAAGAAAAAATGGAGAGGACAAATATTAAAAAGTTTTCTACGTTATTCTTTGCTAACATGGTTGCTGTTTTTTGTGAGTTAATAATCACAGAGTAAGCGGTGAGAGAAACGCATGTACCAGTTACTTAATAATGGGAGAGATTTCCGGGGAAGTAACATTATATTTGAAAAGATACGTTCATCAGATTAATTAAATTTGTCACCTCTTCTAATAACACGAAACGACCTGGAACGGTACATAGCAAACTTGATCATATTCCACTAGAGATTGAATTTAAATAAAAGCTTCCCTTTATAGAAGTAATTGTTTTATCTGAAACTGAAATCACTGGGGTGTAATATTTTCTCTGAATTTTTAAATAAATTCCGTGTTTTCTTTCGCAAGTTTACGCAAAGAGGCAGACTTAAATTTGATTGTTTCTTTAATTAAATCAACATGTCTTACATTAATTTTACACGAATGTGATTAAAAAAACGTCTATAGCAAATTTTATTTGTTTACTCATGTCCTCATGTCGCATATACACGTACTTATTTATTCTTTTACAAAACTACAGGCATTTTTTTTTTATGTTTTTTGTAGCTGTACGTTCAATCTCATTACTAGTATATGAGTTTGTAATAGTTATATCTCAAGTAATTATTATAATATTATTCTGTAGTCGTTTCTTCTGTCATTGGTTGTTTTCACTGCAGTTATTTGATCCTAAATATTGATCGTTATGTTTATCTTTATCATAAACTTTTTCGATATAAAATAACTTTTTTTTTCGGTCGAATAAATAAACATTAATGTGCGGGGATAACGCAAACACATAAATAACATCATAATTTGGGTTATTTTTATCTTTGGGTGACATCAGACGGCTTTATTTCAATTGTCAAAAAGTTTACAAAATTTGATAAACGTAGAACTTGGTGTACGTGTTCCTGGGTCTTCTTCTGAACTTAGAACCTTTTTGAAAGTCAAAAGCGGTTTAATACTTCCTCCAAAGATTGAGGGACTGCCGGAGACTTTTGAATTATTGATGGCTCTTGCCCAGTGCTCTAGCAGTGTTCTGCTTCACAATGCGAACACTTGGAAAGTACACTGGCTTCTTTTTTTTTTTTAGCAACCGTTGGTCAGTTTACTACTGCTATATTTCCTACAGTGTTTCTTTAGCAAAGATACGGCTACACACAAAATCCCCATAAATCCAACGGGACGGGTACAATACTTTTTAGTCTTTATGTAAGCGCCCAGAAATTATACCTGAGACGTTTTATTAGTGCCAATTATTCTCTTTTGCCATGAAGCTGAAAAACGCACCGAAATTCAGTGTACGCCAGGTTTCTTGCTCGTCAGGTGTACATTGAGTGCAGACTGAACAAATTATATTAATTTTGAACCATGTTTACCTCAAAATGTAACAACATTAGTCACACTAGGGAACTTTTAATTACGTAATAATTTGAATTCCATAGGCTGCAGATTGATTGTATTGTATGTGCATCAGTAAGTTAATTGTGGATCAGCTTTCAAGACTTATTTGGTTGCTGTTAAGTTTGCTTTCTGTATGTACTTTTTTTTGCTTACGGCTTTACGCATCGTCGACGTCGTGATCATTAGAAGTGAAACTGGCTGGGGATCAGAAACAGACTTTTGAAGAAACCATCGCCGCATATGCCTGAAGCGATTTTGGGAAACTATGAAAACCGAAATCTGCATAGCCGGTTGGAATTTTAACCCGAGTCCTTAACATTCGTCTACCTGGCTCGTAGGCGATAAGTACGAGGTATGTTCCTCAATAAACCTGTGGCATAGCTACATATTTGCTTCAAACTTTCCCGTTTTTAGTTACATTAAGCAACTACTATTTCTTAATATGTGTATACTTTTTATACGTCATGCTACAGCCAATGATTATTAGCCTGAGCATGTCGGTTAGTAGCCAATATTCGAGTATTCAATTTTGTTTTTACACCAGACAATGTAAATTAAAAAAGTCTTATCTTCAGGTGGTATGACATCTACTGGCCATGTGTATACCGTTATGTCACATATTTTTTCAAACCAATTGTCCCTAGCTGTAATTAACAAATCTTATACAGTTTTCTACAGGTATGCGTTTCCAATCTGAATCATTTTGTAATTATTATTTTCTACTGCTACCGTAACCCCTTAACAGAGGCAGTATTTATCTCTTAACTCCCTTTGATAACCTTATCAGAAAACATAACACTATAGCAAAAGCGGAAGTTCTGTACCAACCTCACGAGCACAAATCACGTTATGCTAATACACTTACTAGCTATTAGTGTCAATTTATAGTGGAAATTATGATTTTAACTGTTATAATACGTCAAAAAGGATTTGTGTCAGCGGTTTGCAGAGATATTTTTTGTCTTTTTAATTGATGTTATTAATAGTAGTAGTTCATTAACATTATTTACAGGTAAATGGTTACTTCTTTCACACTGTTGGTAAAATGAAATGTTACAGCAAATAATTTCAGACGGGATGCATGACTGTTTTCTTCATTATACAGTATATAGTTAAAACAGCTGAATTTTAAACACATATGCTAGCCGTGGGATTTTGTTATTTCGTAATAAGTTATCCAACTATTATAGGTACTGGGAAAGGAATAGAAGTGTGATATACCGAAATTAAAATTCAAAATACTGGGTTTCCACAGAAAAAATTGCATTAGATTGAAAGTCAGCATTTAAAGCACAACGCTGATATGCATTTCACATACCTTACAAAAGGTATCACTCACTTGTTTAATACAGAAATAGACAATAAAGTAAAGAATTTAATAAGTAAAAGAGAAAAATCAGTGTGGAAATCAATTTAGGATAAAAACTGATAATTTTGTAAGTCTATGGTAGTGGGAATTAACTTTTGGATCTGAGACATGGATAACGAAGAAACATGACGAAAGAAAAATTCCATCAAAGATGAAACTTGAAAGAAACATGAAAAGCTGTACTAGGTTAAATCACAGTAAGAATGATCATATTAGGAGATACTGTATGTATAAAGATTTGCTGTTAACAGAAAATTACCGGTGATAGAGAAAGATGTTAAGAACATATAATTTTGATCGAAAAAATAAGGCTGTCCAAGGAAGAATATTGTTAATCCATCGAAATATGGTGCTGTCGATAAGGAACAGCTCATACTGCCTTATCCGTCACGTTGACGATGCTTATTCACAATAAGTGTCTGCCTACAATTAACTAGCATCGTGTAAGACAAACGTATTTGGTTCTTTTGTATGTTGAAAATAGAACATACTGCTAAAAGAGTTGTATACTTAATTTTATCGATAACAAGTAATATGGTTTTACCATAACATAGTAAAGCTATTTCTTTCTACATTACTCGTGTCTTATAAGCAGTAGAAGCTTCATAAGACCTATCTCCACAGCATTCCATGTCATACTCCGCAGGTCTGCCTACGACAAATGTATATTTTAACAGTCACTAATCAACTCATAATCCTCTCAAATTACATATATCATGATGGCTTCTTGTTGGGTAAAATATTCCTGAGGTAAAATAGTCCCCCAATTGGATCTCCGTGTGGGGACTGCTCAGGGAGGAGTCATCAGAATGCATAGAAACATTCTACGAGTCGCAGCGTGGAATGTTAGAAGTCTGAATAGGGCACGTAGGTTAGAAAATATAAAAAAGGGAGATGGAACAACTTAAGTTACATGTTGTTTAGATTAGCGAGGTTAAATTGAAAGACGCATAGGATCTCTGGTCTGGGGAACACAGGATAATTAGCACACAATCTGTCAATGGAGTCGCTGGTGTAGAATTTGTAATGAATAAGAGAGTAGGGAAACGGGTGAGTTATTATGAACAATTTAGTGAGAGGATTATTTTGATCAGGTTAGAAACTAAGCCTGCCCTAACCACGTTAGTACAAGTGTATATGCCAACGTCACAGGAAGATGACGAAGGTATAGAGAAAATATACACCGAAATTGAAAAATTAATCCAATATGTGAAGGGGCAGGAAAATTTCATAATCATGGGTGATTGGAATGCGATAGTGGGAGACGGAATAGAAGGGCATACTGTAGGAAGTTTTGGTCTAGGAGAAAGAAATGAGCGAGGAAGCAGGTAGTCACAATTTTGTTGAAGATAGAAGCTAATATTGGCAAAAACACCGTTCTGGAACCATGCAAGAAGGATATACACTTGGAAACGTCGTGGATATACAGGCAGATATCAGCTAGATTATATCATGTCAAACAGAGATTCAGGAATTAAGATCTAGATTGTAAAGCGTACCCAGGAGCAGACATAGACCCTGACCATAATTTGATAGTATTGAAGTGCAGGCTGAAATTCAAGCGAATAAGGAAGCAGCATAAGCAGAACAGACTGGAAGTGAATAAATTCAAACAATCTAGTACGAGAGAAAAATTAGCAGAAATGCTAGAATTAGATCTAAGAAGTAACTCTGAAAGGAGCTCAACCGAGGAATGCATTAAAGACCGAAATAATGAAAGCTGGTAAAGAAACATTAGGCTTTAGAGAACAAGCTGCACGAAAACCTTGGAACAGAGAAGAAATTTTGGGACTGATGGACCAGAGTAAAAGATACAAAAGTGCTCAGTATGAAGCAGGAAGAGAGCAATAAAGGCAATTAAGAAGTAAAATAAACAGGAAAAGCAAAAATCTAAAGAAAAATGGCTAGAAGGAAAATGTGAAGAAGTATAAAAGGAAATGTTCGTAGGTAAAATAGATGTTACGTAAAGGAAGATCAAACAGAATTTTGGAAAAATTAAGAAAAGATGTGTGAACATTAAAGCTGTCCATGGGAAACCTCTTTTAAGCTCAGACGTTAGAACTAACCGATGGAGGAATACATTGCAAAACTGTATGATGGGGACGACTTGAACAATAGTGTAATAGAATAGGAAGGCGATTTCAACATTGATGACTTATGAGATCCTGTTTTGAGGACAAAATTTAATAGAGCTCTGAATAACTTCAAAGCAAATAAGGCAGTTGGAATTGATGAGATCCCTGCAGAATTTCTTAAATCCCTAGGAAAGGAAGGAATCGAAAGACTATTCAAGCTGATATCAAAAAGTTATGAAACAAGAGAAATTCCAACTGATTTTAATAAAAATATCATCTTCACACTTCCAAAGAAAGCACAAGCCGACAAATGTGAGAATTATCGCATTATTAGTCTAACATTACATGCTTCAAAATTACTGACAAGAATAATATACAGAAGAATAGAAAGGGTAATAAAAGACGTAGTAGGTGAAGATCAGTTTGGGTTTAGGAAAAATCGAGGCACGAGGGAAGCAGTTCTGTCTTTAAGATTAATACTTGAAGGGCGGATCAAGAAAAACAAAGATACTTTTATGACATTTGTTGATTTAGTAAAAGCTTTTGATAATGTTATGTGGGACAAGATGTTCCAAATTTTAAAGACGTTTGCTCTAAAGTATCGAAATAGAAGAATACTTTATAAACTATATAAGAATCAAGTGGCTGTAATAAAAGTAGAGAATCGTGAGAGACAATCATCAGTTAAAAAGGGGTGTGAAACTAGGTTGCAGTATATCCCATTTAATATTCAACTTGTATGTATAGGAAGCAACAAAGAAAGTAAAAGAAAATTTTCCAAGTGGCATTAAGTGTTCAGGGAGAAAAAATCAGTATGCTACGTTTTGCTGATGACATTGTCTTGTTAGCAGAAAGTGCTGAGGATACTGAGAAATTACTAAATGACATGAACAAAATACTGAACGAATATTTTGGACTGAATATAAATAAAAGCAAGACAAAAGTGATGAAATGTAGCAGAAATGATACCAATCACAGTTGATTATATATAAAAATAGGATCGGACGCAATAGGAGAAGTAAGTGAGTTATGTTACTTGGGAAGCAAAATTACAACCGATGGCCGAAACATGACTGAGGTTAAAAGCAGAATAGCACTAGCAAAAAGAGCCTTCATGAAAAAGAGAAACCTTTTACTTTCAAATATTAATCTTGGAATTATAAAAAAAAAAAAAAAAAAAAAAAATTGTGTGGAGCTCAGCACTTTATGGTAGTGAAACATGGACATTAGGAATACCGGGAATAATGAAAATTGAAGCATTTAAAATGTGGTGCTACAGAAGAATGCTGAAAATTAAGTGGACTAACAAAGTAAGAAATAAACGTGTTTTGGAAATGATGGGTGAGAAAGGAAGGTTGTGGAAGAGACAGGCTGGTAGGTCATATCTTGAGACATTCTGGATTGGTTAATTTGTTAGTGGAGGGAACAGTCGAAGGTAAGAACTGTAGAGGAAGACAGAGATTAGAATATATGAAGCAATTAATTGAGGACGTTGGTTGTAAGGGATATGTAGAGATGAAGAGGTTAGCACATGATAGGAAGGGATGGAGGATGGCATCATCAAGCCAGTCGAAAAACTGATGACAGCAAACAAAAAAATCATCAACTCAAATGATTTATAACACTGTTCAAAATGAAACACTAGCAAACTACGCAATATTATGTCCCAGTTTCAATTTGCACAGTGTAATTTTTTCATCAGAATAAAAATTTATAATTTAAGCTATCTCCTTATACTTTTCCTCAAGTTACTATTTACGTAATCTAGTAGTTAAATCTAGATAATTTACAGAAATAACATTTTTTACCGTATTAGATACTTTCTTAACATTGAAATCATTTTCTAACTGTGGATGAGACATTGTCACCAGTTTGACTAATGTTTTGTCCAAAATAAAGATTTTTTAAAACAGTATAAAACGTAAAGCTTATTCACATCAGCTAAACCATATATCCAAGTTCCTGTGAAATATTTTCACCACCACATATCAGTACACATTAACTGGAACAAAATTCTCCTACCACATAGGTACTGAGTAACAGGAACAAACCATTTTATGATTAGTAATTGTTATAGAGTGATTTTCGATTTCTACTGCATATATATATTTCTTGCTACATCATCGCTCCTACGACCACACAGAATGGGACTCTGAACGAGAAAACTATGACGCAGCACCCGCTTGGTTGGTTACACATCGGAATCCTAAAAGATTTTCTCTGCTATTCACTTGAGCATTGTATTTAATTTTGGAGTTCCCTAATCACCATGCATATATATTATTATTTTTTGGTTTAACTATCTTATGTATCGGGTGCAGCATCAACCTGAGAAGTTTAACAGGAATCATACTAAACGAATCATGTAAAAGTATCACTGGTATCTATGAATTTTAGATTGGCTTTACAATGGCTCTTTTTTAAGCGAAATTCAGACTACAGCTGAGCATATTAATTAGAATACCATCAAAAACAGTTGAAAACAGTGCCTGTCACAATATACTCGTAGTCGAAATAAATATATGTACTATTTAAATAATGGGGAAACAAGTTCTATTTGTGAAGTGGTTTAGTAATCAATGGGTGTTTAAGGATGCATTCGATTTAACAGTTGTTATGCTAACGTTTTCCAGGTATGATCTGTTAACCCCTTGTCGATATGTGCTGTGTAACGTTGTGCAAGAGATTCGTATAAATTAACTTAAAATTCGACGCTATTCCAGACTAGAAAAATAAAAATACTGAAGTGTCACACTTTCATTATATGCGAGCTGGAGGGGTTTCGGGTAAAAACATTTGAAGAATTTTTCAATTGTGCATTTTATTTCATTCGTGGTAATATGGTAATATTTTTTTAACGGATCATAATTGTGTTAGGGACATAGGATTGCACTGAATAATGAAGTGCTGGTGCTGTGTAGGAATTCGGAGGAGACTGAGCGGGCCTATCGGTTCAACGGTGACATTAACAAAAACCCAAAGTGTATGTTGGACAATTTTCCCAAAACCGGTTGCGAAATTATTTTAGCGGTGGTGCCTCTGCTGTTGGTTATCTCCGAAAAGTGAAGCAAGAGATGGCCAAATGGGAGACAGGAACTGTGACTAAACACTGAACATTTCTCCCAGCAGTGCGCCAGAAAATCAGCAGCTGAGAATCTTTTCGTTTCTATGAACGAACGCTACAACTGGGAAGCTGTAAAGGGAGGATGCTCTGATTCGTCAATAAAACTCTATCCCACGCATATTCACTGAAACGTTTATTTTTGTTTTCTGAGCGGATGAATGGGACAGGAGAAGAGAATACGATTTTGAGAAAGGCATCGATCGGTTGATACTGACTTCTGCGGGGGACACACCTTGAGCAGATGTTTACCAATATCCCTTGGTCAGCTGGCCTACCTGCTCTAAACGTTTGGTCAACACGTCTCAGCGACACAATTAATGCTGCCAGGAGGAGCACACGTGTCTGATCGGCAGGTTATGTAGGACGGAAAGTCTAGTCGCCGTTTCACCAGGACAACACGTCGTCGATTCACGACTGCGCCGTCACTGCGGTAAAGAACTCTACCCACATGTCTTCACCAACTGACAGACAAGATCCATAGACCAGTGATCTCAGACAGACAAATTCTCATGCTGTTATAGAATCGATATGGTCTGTTAAAACACGTCACTGTCAATAAATGAAGTTTCGCTTAGATTTGTTGGAAAGATAAATAAGTAATCAGATGTTTAAAAATATTCTCCTTCGTCGGAACTACACCTCATATTTATTTTAATTTATTAACATGTAAATGAAATATTTCGCGTGGTCCCCAACCGGAGCACTGCAATATAGGGTAGTTTCTAAAATTTTACTGCCATTTGTATTCAATGACAACAGTTGTTTGCGTAAACCGCATTCTTTAATAGAATTAAAATTAATAATTATTCCCAAAAATATTAATAGACTTATTGACAATTTCGATGATGTATTTAATATTTTATAATACAAAACAGTAATAAGGATTAAAATAACACAAGTAACAAACTCAAAGGAACAGAGTTTCGCAATAGGGAAGGTTTTTTTGAAAAACGTTATTAACATTTAGCGGAAGTCAGTTATTAGAAACAAGCAAGTGTGTGCCAGATAACAAGCAGGTGATTAAAAGACCAAATACTTTTTCGAAACGCTGCTGCGACGTTTTATTTATTGCGAATAGTGAAATTACTGTAATAATAACTTTGTTATGTAGATACTTTGTAGCTGCAGTAATCATTAACTCTCCTGTTGGTTGCAATATGATTTCCATTTTGTAAGAAATTTAATTTTATTACTTGGTGTTAAACATTTGTCGTGTCCTTAAAATGATAATTACACGGTTATTTTGGTCATAATATAAATACGTAGTTGAAACTACACTGGTGTCCAAAATTAAAGCATGTAACGAGCCGCGCTGTCGCCACGTTACAAGGTGCATTTTTATTATAGATGTAATAATATAAGAGTAATTTACATAAATCTTGGGCGACCACGTGAATAGATTTTTGTTGTAATTTTATAAAGTACGCAAGATTCCAAGTGAGGACTGTAATGAAATGGTGAACTTATACAGTATATCGTAGCAAAGCGAATATTAAAGAGTTATTGAGCTATGTAGGCTTGAAGCTAATCTTGGTCTTTCCGAGCCATGGCGACAGCACGTCGCGGATTTGGGATTTGCCAGACCACACACACTGCTCCCTGGGGATGGGTCACTCACCGAGCGGGAAAAGCCTGCCGTCCGAAACCCGAATGTTCTCTCTCCCCGGCGAACTTAGCCGAATATGTCCGACCTCTGTTGGATTCCTTGGCCAAATCACATATCGAGGATATCACGTGACATTAGGTGCCGACCTGAAGGTCCAATCAAAATGAGCGTATAACTCAAAATCCTGGGAATTTTTGTTGTATGTGAGCTTCGAGACTACAAATGGGCGGAGCAAGAAGTTTCCTCGTGGACCGAAGAGCGAGGAGCTGACATTCTAGATTCTAACTTCGATCGCACCAGTCTGAGGTTGACTTGGAAAGTTGACTTCATTTCGCTAACTGCAGCTTGCCTTGCTGGAGCAAGGTTATCACCGCAACACAGCCGGTAATGCGATGATGCGCATTGCCAGACCAGAGATGCCTATAGCCGACTTGTGAGATAATCTCACATATCGTGGGTCCGCTACACTCATCACAGACATCAGACGCAGAACTACAATGGTAATTGATTACGACCAAGCCATGTGATTGTGCATTCCGTGAAACAGAACCCGTAAGCGACTTTGAGAGGATAGGTCCATGTTCTCACTTTGTAATTGTAAAAACCCCTGAGCTAGCGGCATAATTTGCCAGAACTAGTTATTTTCGAATGATATATTGTTCATTCTGGCGCCCATGATTTTCTTTTAACTGTAAAGTCACAGTATTATGATGCCTTTGTCTGAGGTAGTCATAACTTGTATTTTTCATTGTTTCCAGTTGTCATTATTTCTTGCATTTTGATTCTGAGATATTTAAAAGTAAATATATAATTGTTTGCTTGCCCATGACGGCTAATTGTAACTCTGAGCGTTGCTTTTATGATTTTGCCAATTTGTGTTAATGTTAACGGTAAATTCGCTCAGACTTGTAATCGCCAGTGATAAGAAATAAATGTCATATTGTGACAATTTTTCCTAAATTCCAACCAACGTCGAGATTCTTGCTAAATTAATAAATTTCCAATCCTTCATATAAATTAAAATTAAAAATCCACAATTATTAATCATAAAGGTATGAAAGATAATTGTAACGTGGTTTGCCCACCAAGGCACCCACCACATAATGTCGCCCAACGCTGGTGCCAGATGAGACATTACTTCTTAATGTCTGCGAATTGGTGGCACTAATTCAAATTATAAGTTTGAGCCCAAATTCGGAAAGTTTCATGGAATGTTGCACATGGTTTTTGGCTGTTTTATCATTCTTGTAGTCAATAGATATTCATACAAGATTTTATTTTGATGTTTCACTTATATTTTAATGCGTAAAGTTCATTTTGTTTCAATGCATAAAATTTATTTTGTTTCAACGCATTAAAAAGAAGTTCATTTGTGTATTTCAATTGAGATGCAATACACTTTGTATTGTAACAATTTTGTGATCATTTTTCAAATTTTTAAATGAATAACTTCAGTGTTGATTTCTTAAAGCATGGTAGCTGTTAAGAAAATGAAAGACACGTATGTTTTGCCCATGTGTTTGAGAGTAAGTCTGCTTTCATGGTGTTGTGTTGCATGATTCATCGTTGCTTTTCTCTTGCTGCATTTTGGAGGGGTATATTTATTTGTGTGTATTGAAATTCGCGGTATTTTGTTGGTAGTGAATCTAGATTTCGTCATTGCACAACTGCGGTGTAAATTCATTGTTTGTGTCTTCATATGAAGCTGCGATCCCGTACAATAAAAGGTTTCGATATGGAAGATCAGTCTGATAGGCAAAAATCTCCAGAAATCATGAACGAGCAGGTTCAGTTAACGGAACAAAGCGGAATATTGGCTGCAGGCGAGGGGAACGTATGTTCTGAAGTTCCGACCCACTCATATAGTTCGCAGTCTACTTTGTCGCCACAGGAAGAAAACATGGAAAATTTTCCTTCACCTGTCGGTGAGATAATGCAGAACACTCCCGCTTACTCAGAACAGACGCAACAAATGACACAAATTCCTGTAGAAGCACCACCCCTCTCATCACAGCAGGTATTAATGTTGATAACTGCAATAGAGCAATCGACGCAACAACTAATGCAGCAATTTGATTCACATAGGCGGGAAAATAGGCAGCAATTTCTGGAATTAAACAAGCATTTTGAAGCACTGTTTGATTCACAAAGGGAACAATTGAATACACTATTTGATTCACAAAGGGAAGACTTTAATGAGGAATTTAATTCACCATTTGATTCCTGTATCAAGCATATCGATGCACGATTTAATTCCCAAGAGAAGTTGATGAACAATATGCTTAATAACTTAAGCGGGCCAATTGATCCACAAAAGGAGGGATTAAAGAAAAATTCTGAGTCACAAAAACACACAGAAGTATCAACTGCCGCGATTACCGATGAATGGATCGAAATTGCACAAGTAGAGCCAACCCAAAATACAGACCAACAGCTGGTAAACTCTGAGGAATGCGGGCATTCCACCATTACGTCTGTCGATTGTATGGTCGAAGCAGTTCCGGAAATACAAATTTTCAATCGGACACTGCTCGAAGACGTGACAGTGACGCGGCAGATTACTGAGCATAGTGTCAGCAAAAGCGTTGATACAGTGCAAAAGTCACTGCAGATCGCAGTTGTGAGTACGGAATGCGTCTGGTCAGACGCGCAGTTCCGGAAAACTTGTGTAAAGCGTTTCGGTTTGAGTATCCATGGAACAGAAAGGCATGATAGCATATACACCGCCATGATCGAAAAGCAACGGGAAATTTTTCTGTGCCCGTTCAGGTCAAAAGACAAGTATTTTGCTGCAGAAACTAAATTCTGGCGGATCAATGAAATCAGCTGGAAGGGAAGACAGACGAGAATGTTATGTAAGCCAGGTACCTGGTCGTCAGCTGAGCCCATTAGCAAGGCTAAGGGATCCGCTAGCACAATGCGTGTTCCGAGAATTTTGTTAGGGAACGCAGATGTCGGACTTAGGGTCATCACTGAGTGCCAAACGTTTCTCGCCTCGCATCAGCGTTTTATCGCATTCAATAAATATGCGATGAGCGTGTATTCCGAAAGGAATTATGTGATAAAAAGAATCCATGGACGTCTCAAATTCGTCTTGTAGGCATTGTTCAACAAGTTGTGTAGCATGCCAAATACGATGATGAAAAGAATGACTATTAAATTGTCAGATATGGATCATTAAAAAAAAAAAAAAAAATGTACAGTACAGTATACATTCTTTAAGGTTAGATGCCTTACCGAAATTAATGATGCTTGAAAAACGCCGATGCCAGTTCCGCTAGTCTAAACCGTCTGTTTTGCTGGAAAGATTAGATAAAACGTAAAATCAAACAAAATTCAAGTTGCACTTATAGTTAAAGCTACTTAGGATATTTCCATATTCGGAATTTTAATGCTTATTTCACTATTCCGAACTTTATATTTTGTCCACGTGAAATATTAATAGTCACTTTTGACTTTCACGCTGTTAAGTGGACGTGATTTTGATAAAAATCTTGAAATATTAAATGTTTTCCTGAGCCAAATAAATTGATACGCACTCGCGGAAAAATGAAGCGCCATTAGAAAGCACAATTTCTTGTCTTCGCAATCACAATTAATCTGACAGCGATACAAATATTGTGATATGCTTTCTAAGATGTATTCTGTGACATAAACGAAAAGGGTTTCAACATTTTGTGATGCATGAGTTCGATGTAACGTTTTACCTTAGGTAGTTGCATTCTATCTTTTCTGAGCAGAAGTGTACAGCGAGCGTAATATCGCTTTGTCTGTGTTGATCGAAGATCGCAAGTTATCTCGTCAACGAACTTTACTTCTTTGTTTGTGTGTATCTGTAAAGGGTGGCTAACGTGCCATAGATAATGCCCTATAGAACACGAAACCTTGCCAGAAAGATTTTTCAAATTGTATTAGTCATCACAGAAATTAGGAATCATAAGTTGAAAGATTACAGATACACAGGAGAGTTTTCACAATACCTTGCTGTTATTTTGCTGACGATAGCGCGTGGTCGAAGAGCAGAAAGTTAAAGGCGACTGCATTTGTAAAGGCTAAAAGGAAAAATTTTATTTACGGGATATATTCAATAATTCAGCTAACTTTTCAAGTTAAGGTAATTATATTTGATGCTAACTTCAATTGAAAAGGAATTTTGTATATGATAAATGCACAGATGGTGAAGACGTGAACAATAAGATTATTGGTGATATCGAAGTTTTTCATGCTATATCATTTCATACTAAGTTACGGTTTCGAAAGAGCTGGGGACAGCTACCCTCGAACGGCTTAGCTCATCAGCGCAGATAGGCAGCTGAACTCAACCGGCAGTTTCCGAGAATTCTGGCAGGTAGCGAATACCCAAGAATGAATGAGAAGGGAAACAAGTCGTTCCACGCCTCGTTCTAGCGGTATTTGGCGTGACCTTACTGTAAATTGTATAGTATTCCGTAAATTAGATTAAAACTATTGTTGGACAGTATACATTTAGCTCAGAATTGTGTGTACTCACCGAAAATAATTGCAATGTTTATATTTTTGCTTTATATAGATTTGTAGTGTTCTAGCGTGAAATCTCAAAATTGCTTTGTATTGGCAAAAGGAAACCTGAGATCGGACCTTTCTATGCACAAAGCTTATAACCTTTTCATACAAGCTAAAGAAGCATAAGTGTATAAAAGGAAAATATTCGCTAACTGGGATGGATTTTCGGCTTAAAACGTGGAGTAAACGATATGTTAAAACGGTTATAATAACTCCTAAATAAAGAGAAATATTATATTCTTTGAATGTCAAGATAATCTCGAGTCATCAATAGACCCGTTGTGAAGGAATCGTAATGTTACTGAGGTATGATAGTTACGCTATTCATTATCCTTTCATTTATGTGCGGAGTGGTTATGTGCAGGGTTCGCTTGTATGCAAAGATGCTACAACGACTTTGGTTGACGATGAAAGTTCACGTCAAACCGCATAATGTGTATAATGTCTCATATGGGAATGGTAAATTTTATAGAAATTCCATTACATATACCAATGAGCAAATACAGTTTCCTTTCGCCATGAAATTCGCAATCACTTCACAGACGGTATATTACAAGTTAGAGATGTCGACCAATGAAAGACTAATTAGGAGACCACCTAACATTCAACGAGTAAGGTTCATAATTTACGTAACACACTAAAACATGTACTTACATCGTTCATTCCGCACCACGTTGAATTATAAGTAAATGCCACGTCATTAAAATCTAAGATTACAGTTAGTGATGTTTGACCATGAACACGAACACACCTTCTCTATGAAATGCTTGTTCAATTAACCGTCGGTCATGACGCAAATCACGTCACCGAATCCGACTAAACTATTCCGTTGTTTTGAGATTAAAACCGCGCAATGTAATGAGATATTTTACGCTCACCTCTAGCATCTTTATGGATGTTTGTTGAAGGCAGAATTATTTTTATGCACATGAGTAAAACATCACGCTAAATTGTAAATACAATGTATAGTTCCACCACTTTCTGCATAAGTGTTCTGACAATGTTTTGTTTTATTAATGTGTTTCATTTAGTGATTTAATGATAAGATTTGATACAAGATATTTTCAAGATTATTATTATTTAAACATGTATGTAAATAATTTCTTTTCATGTATATTTTAGTATTGTGTTTAATATAACTTTGTATTTGGGAAGGCTACCTGAATTCACGTGCTTCTGTTTGTAAAGAATTGTAAGACGGCCAAAAGGACATATGCTCCCGTTATATATTCACCTTACAAGGCAGGAATACCGATGGTTATTGGAATCACATTTAAAATTAATGTAATTATAAAAATGCTTAAGTTTTTGTTGAGTCACAATGGAGATAGAATTAGGTAGTTAAAAATAAAATTATTGTACCATAATTTTATTTTCACCAACGGCCGGCCATATTGTAACGAGCCGCGCTGTCGCCACGTTACAAGGTGCATTTTTATTATAGATGTAATAATATAAGAGTAATTTACATAAATCTTGGGCGACCACGTGAATAGATTTTTGTTGTAATTTTATAAAGTACGCAAGATTCCAAGTGAGGACTGTAATGAAATGGTGAACTTATACAGTATATCGTAGCAAAGCGAATATTAAAGAGTTATTGAGCTATGTAGGCTTGAAGCTAATCTTGGTCTTTCCGAGCCATGGCGACAGCACGTCGCGGATTTGGGATTTGCCAGACCACACACACTGCTCCCTGGGGATGGGTCACTCACCGAGCGGGAAAAGCCTGCCGTCCGAAACCCGAATGTTCTCTCTCCCCGGCGAACTTAGCCGATATGTCCGACCTCTGTTGGATTCCTTGGCCAAATCACATATCGAGGATATCACGTGACATTAGGTGCCGACCTGAAGGTCCAATCAAAATGAGCGTATAACTCAAAATCCTGGGAATTTTTGTTGTATGTGAGCTTCGAGACTACAAATGGGCGGAGCAAGAAGTTTCCTCGTGGACCGAAGAGCGAGGAGCTGACATTCTAGATTCTAACTTCGATCGCACCAGTCTGAGGTTGACTTGGAAAGTTGACTTCATTCGCTAACTGCAGCTTGCCTTGCTGGAGCAAGGTTATCACCGCAACACAGCCGGTAATGCGATGATGCGCATTGCCAGACCAGAGATGCCTATAGCCGACTTGTGAGATAATCTCACATATCGTGGGTCCGCTACACTCATCACAGACATCAGACGCAGAACTACAATGGTAATTGATTACGACCAAGCCATGTGATTGTGCATTCCGTGAAACAGAACCCGTAAGCGACTTTGAGAGGATAGGTCCATGTTCTCACTTTGTAATTGTAAAAACCCCTGAGCTAGCGGCATAATTTGCCAGAACTAGTTATTTTCGAATGATATATTGTTCATTCTGGCGCCCATGATTTTCTTTTAACTGTAAAGTCACAGTATTATGATGCCTTTGTCTGAGGTAGTCATAACTTGTATTTTTCATTGTTTCCAGTTGTCATTATTTCTTGCATTTTGATTCTGAGATATTTAAAAGTAAATATATAATTGTTTGCTTGCCCATGACGGCTAATTGTAACTCTGAGCGTTGCTTTTATGATTTTGCCAATTTGTGTTAATGTTAACGGTAAATTCGCTCAGACTTGTAATCGCCAGTGATAAGAAATAAATGTCATATTGTGACAATTTTTCCTAAATTCCAACCAACGTCGAGATTCTTGCTAAATTAATAAATTTCCAATCCTTCATATAAATTAAAATTAAAAATCCACAATTATTAATCATAAAGGTATGAAAGATAATTGTAACGTGGTTTGCCCACCAAGGCACCCACCACAAGCAACGAACTGTTATTACTCCATCCTGTGTCTAATACACGATATAGTCATACATACTAACAACAAATGTAAGTACAATCGTGTTCTGCACGGAAGATGGCATTCTGGTCATCGTACAACCATGTCAAAGATGACGTTGGGGCATCTATCAAACTGTGGAGTGTTTGCTGGGTAGTCCCACTTGCACGATCGCTGTGTACATATTCACAAACAGTGCTGTATGGCGCAGAGAAGACGCCTACCAAACACTCTGCGCTGGAGGGCCATAGGAACAATGGAAGCAAGACAGTCTCAAACTGATGTGACTCGATGGCTTATTGTGAACTGTTCTGTTGTTACTCGGATGTGGCGACAGTTTGTAGACACCGAAAATGTATCCCGAAGATCAGGGCAGAGCCGAGACACCAGAAGGAGAAGAGCGATATTAGGCTGTAAGGACACGACGGTACCGCCATAGTGCTGCTCGGCAACTGACATCTGACCTCGCAGCATCCACTGGAACAGTTGTATCGAGGCAAACAGTATACAGGACGCTTCGGCAGAGTCGTCTATATTGTGGAAGACCTACACCCCTGACGCGTCTTCACAGAAGGGAACGTGTAGATTTTTTTTTTTTTTTAATGGCATTCGGCCTTTTAGCCATTCAGTCAGCAACTGTGTTTCTATCATTCTTCAACTGTGTTCATAGTATCTTCTCATATTATTGATTATCACAAGTGACAGGACAACATAATACGAAAACAACACTTAATTAAAACCACCCATGCACCGGGCCGGACTCGAACCGACAACCTCTGCAACGCGAACCCAGCTCGCTAGCCCCGAGCTACCGGGGTCGGCAACGTCCAGAGCGGAGTCGTCAACGTGCCAACTGGACGGTCTAACAGTGGACCAATTTTCTTTTCACAAATGAGTCCCGATTTGGTCTGGAGAGTGATTCTCGACGGATTCGCATCTGGAGGGAACGAGGAACACGATTTTGAGACCAAAACATTATGAAAAGAGACCAATATCGAGGAAGATCCCTGATGGTGTAGGCAGATATTATGTTGACCTCTCCAACACTCCTCATGGAATTGTACAGCTGAATCGGCAAGGTTTAACTGTTGTCAGGTATCTTGACGACATATTAGGACCTCATGTCCGGTTGCCTGCGAGGTGCTGTGGGTCCAGACTTCGTATTGATGGACGATAATGCTTGACCTCATAGAGTACGGGTGGTTGACGTTTTCTTTGAAACCAAAAATATTGCACTCATGGTGTGGTCTGCTCGCTCTCCCGTGTTGAATCCCGTAGAGCATGTGTGGGATGCACTAGGGATACTAGTTGCATCACATCAGCACCCACCAACCTCTCTCCAAGACTTGCGAGCAGTTCTGCAGGAAGAATGGGCGTTATTGCCTCAATATCAGATTGATGTCATTATTCACAGCATGCCTCACCGTTGTCAGGTCTGTATTACTGCCAGAGATAGTTACATCCCATACTGTGAACATTAACCAGTTGTCGAAATGTGTGAGCAAATCCGTTAAGGCAACAGTCGCGATGGACCTCCCATAAGAAATCAATGTTAAAACAAGCAAACTTCAGGTTCACTTTCTGAAGAACCTAATGGAGATACAGACCTGAACCTTTTGCAGTATACAGATGAAACATCATCTCCAAAACACATAAAGATTTGTTACTATATTTTATAAGTAATGAGTTTTTGTTCTAAAAGACAAAAAAAAATAACTTTTATAAATACCTTGGTGCTTGTAAGTTTGTTATTGTTGTTACAACACGCCCCATTTTTTATGTGATTAATCATAATTTTATTACCAAGAGATGCTGAAAGTCTGATGTCTTTATCAGTCTTAGATTTTGAGAAAAGCGTACCAGAAGATCAAAAAATGTAGTTTTGAGAAAAACTGTATTAAAAGTTTTACACACAAGAAACTAATGTGCATTACAATACAGACACACTAATACCACACATCACGAAAAAATTAATAAATCCCAATCTAATCGTCAAATTTGCAGAAGAAACACGGCATTTTGTAGATAAATAATTAGAACATTAAACAAGACTGGTCGCGACTGTGTCCCCTAGTTGGAAAAACGAAGAACATTTTTGTCTATCGTTATTCATGTTGCAGTTGCTTACGTTCTGTACTATTTACATCGTTTCTGCTTTACTATTACCTATTTATGTTGTTTTGTGGCAAAATAAACGCAAAATTTTCGTATCTTGTTTTAATTTTGAACACCAGTGTATATGGACAACATAAGCGTTTATCAATGTTTAATTAACGGTTCAAAAATTGATAGAATCGAAATTCTAAAAGGTGCGATAGTCTTAACAAGAAATCAGGATTCATTTTCTTCCAGCTGGAGAAGAACAAATCGTAATGAGGGCTTATTGTTTCAATCCGCCATCATATAACTGGATTTTTTAGGATTACCTACCGGGTAGATCAAAGTTATTGCGGTCTCCAAATCGATAAAGTTAACATGTTTTCCGTTCATCAAACATGACTTCAGCTTCCTCACTAAATCAGACTAATTTTGATAAAATTGTTCTTCTTGTTTACGGTAGGGGTTCCCAAACTTTTTCCTACCACGACCGCCTTTCGTCGAAACAATAGTTCACACGGCCACCTTCCTTCAAAAGAAACGTTCCCCTCGGTCCAAAAAATTTTACTATTAAAGGATAAATGCCCACCTACTCGTCTATCAATGATATCCCAGAGGAAACTCATGTGAATTTAGAATAAATATTTTCAACTCTAAGAGGCGGTGAAGCAGACATAGCACTTTCGACGGTGTAGAGATAGGGTATCGTCCACACGGGAAACGAAGAGCTACCTCGCACCCTGCCCCCCCAACCCTCCCTTCTGACATGTCCGAGGGGGAACCTATAGTCTAGAGTACAGGAGGAAGAAAAATAATTAGCAGCCCTACCTACGACTGTTTAGTACGATTCATTCGCGAAGATCTAACCAACCTACGGGTTAGTTAGTCTAGAGTACAATGGAAAATCTTTAAAGCAAAATGGTTGTAACAAGCAATCCGTATCTTAATTAATTCACCCTAAGTTTTTAATTACGCTTTCAAATATTCGATATAAAATCGATCAATCAATACACAAATTATATTAACAAAGACACCAAACAGTGACAGTCAACGTAATAACAATTTAATAGTGAATTTCATCATGAAGTTTTTAAATTTATAATTTCTTCATGAAGAGTGAAATATGTGTTTTTGAATTCTATTTCATAACTGGCAAATATTTAATTAACCACTGAGTTAAAAACAATTTATTCAAATCACATAAAGATTAGAACAAAGAAAGAATGTTAAGCTAATTCTATAGAAATGTCATATCTCGATAGTCACTCTCATGTAACGAAAAACAGACCCTTATAACAACAACAAAAAAAACAATGATGCGTGGTTACCCAAGGTACAGAAAGACTTACAAGAAGTGAGGATAACACAGGAGGGTATCCAGAAAAGTATTCTGCTCAAGTAGATACTGCAAGTGCACCGTGATTTCGAAGGAAAGCCGAAACTGAAAACTGGCAAAACGTGAAATGAAGTGAAGAAGGAACAGCATAACATACGAATGCGGGAGTACGGTATGAAAGATACAGCCTACAAGCAAGGGAAATAGTTGAAATAACGTGGTCGGTAGATGGTCGAAACGAGAGCAAAAAACTATACCATTATAATCAAACAAACATAAGTAATGGGACGTCGGAAATCAGTTATACATAAAACCTTAAAAAAAAATGCAAATGGAAAACGAATTTACAGTTATATACAATTTACGAGAAGTTTAAATATATATATGTATATAAACGTTCGCGTGATATCTGAAAATATTGGCATGCAGGAGACTGATGTAGCACATTTTTTACAGTGAGAGCCTTTTTTGTGTATCGGTGGAATTAAAGAATGCAGTGTTGAAGTGGAGCTGTAATTAACAGTTGGCAGTGCGAATTTCAATCTGAATGGAAGCCGCCGAAGATGGGTGTGTTGTCTGCAGGCTGCGGCAGCGCCGGTGGATTAATGTCGCGTGTCCATTTGTCTGCGTCGCCCCTGAGGACAGATTAGTTAATTATCCCCCGTGTCGGGAGCGTACAGCACCGCCAGCGGTACTCCAACCAGCCCCGGATCAACCTAAACGGCAGTGGTAGCCTTCTATCTTCCGAATGGGCGAACTGATATTTAGGCTTTGCAAATGAAATGGATGTTGCCAGTCCATTAAACACTGAAATAACAAATATGACTGGTTCAATAAATGGCTTGATGGTGGCTTGTTAGTCTTGTAAAGCCCTGTTCTCACGCCGTGAAATATCGATAAATCCTCCGACATCGAAAGCTTTTGGATCGACGGACCACAAGCCTTAGTACGTCTCCACGGCCTGTTGTAGATTATGTTTGTTGTAGAAAACAGCAACTGCTTTGTGTCTCTGTGGTTAAGGCATCTGACTGGAAATCGAAAGGTTCCCGAGCAAACTGTTTCCGTTTAAATGTGGATTCTGGTTGACTGAGTCAACTGCGAACTGTCCCTGCTTACTTCTGAAACAATACGCCAGTCGTAAACTAATGGCTTTATTAGCGTAATTGGATTCCAAATTTAAATAAAAGGTACAACGTATATTTGGTGGTTTGGCCCTATAACCACCTCTAACTCTCGCGATCTGACAGATCATTATGTTTTTACGGTTACTACAGTGTTTGAAACATACCCACGAATTAATCGGAAGGTATTATCATTGTATCAGTAAAGAAATACCCCGCTCTGATCATGCACGTTAAATTTAATACTTTCTTTAATCAACTACGACATTAGATATCTGCTTTTAACATTACACTGTTAAATTATCATCGCTTGTGCAGTCTTAATAGTAACATTATCCCTGCATGCACGCCGAGCGGCGTTCACCGCGCGAACACAACTGGCCGACTGCGCCGGACCAAAGATACTCTTTGTATGTTCTAATCCTACCCTGATCGCTACAGCATACTACTATCTGTGGATACCTGTAATATATCAGACTACAAACATTTACACAACAATTTACTATTAAATCAACAATAATAACATAAAATATTTCATCGATACGCCGTGAAAGCCTTCGTTCTCATAACAATAATAACATAGTCATACTGAAAAATAATTAAACCACCAGCAAAAAAATGGATGGGGTGGTAACAAATGTCACACCAGGTTCGAATCTCTATCCCGGTGGGGATTTTAGTAGGCCCTTAACAAGTTCTACGCTTCTGGCATAGCTTGCAATTTGAATTTCGTCAGAAAGGTTCCTTGGTAGAATTCCACGTTAAACTGGTGTAGATACCGTTTACCCGGTAAGATTACCGGGTTAGGTTAGGTAAGGAACAAAGGAACTAGCCACACTACCTCAAATACATGGATAAGTATACCATCTTCTGGTGGGCCAAACCAACCTTTGGGTTGAATATCATGCTCAACTTATTGTATGAAACGTATCATGTGTGTTTCTATTAGTAGTAGGAATTTTAAAATCGCCATTTTCACACAGTTAATTATAAAGTGGAGTTCTGAAGTATTTTAGCAGATATTCTCTTTCTCATGTCCAAATCCCTTTTCGCTATAAGTGGTGTGATTTTACACTGTAAATATTCGAAATCAATTGCTGACTTCGGGCAAAAGTTTTCAAATCTGCGAGATTGATCTTTTCGTAAGTTACTCGCAATTTAACCAATTCACACGCCATGCGAATGGGACAGGACTGGCACTTAAAGCTATAAAAAACCCAGAAGTAGGAACCTCGAGCAACTTGAGGTCTGCTATGTATGGGGAACAAGCCTAAACGTTTTTGACGTAAGCCAGAAAATCTATTGTAATGTTTTCATTTAACATTTGAAACTGAATTATCTTCTAAATTACAAACATCCCGGCTTATACTCTATGGGATTCGAGACACGATTGAACGCAGTTTACAAGTAGCCTAACAAGTGTGCCGTATTGCGAAAAGAACAGGCGTGTTTTGCACCGCGCCGCGCCCTGAAGTTACTAAGTCTCTATTCTGAAATGATAATTCGCTTATTGCGGTGTCGTTGAAATCGTCTTATCGAGTACTATCATTGCAGTGTACACTAAGAGCAGTGATACTGTTTAAACAAATCAATCATTTTGACAGTGAAATTACGCAGTGTATCAAGCCACGACCAAATACATCAGACATACTGATCTATAAATTAACTTTACAGCCCTACGGCTACGCTATAGTTTCATCCATAGTACGACCTCCTTGAAAATACACTAATTCACATGTTACTAATCTAAGATTCAGTATCCAATGGAGCAATCGACGCTGGTTGAATTACAACTATAAATGTATCTGTGAAGAACACGACCTTCGCTCTTAATTTGCCCAACTTCCTTCCTTGAGATAGTTTTTTATACACACAATACTAAAACTATCTGGGTAAACCAAGTTTGCAACTAACATCTCCATCTACCATTTCCAACGTGTTTATGGGTTTGTTGTTATTGCGTAAAGTACCATCACTATATCGGACCAGAGAAGGAAGGTGTATCCATATTGGTTGCTAAAGCATTCTACTATAACATAATTCAAATGCTTGTCTTTTTTGGTTTGCATGTGGCATTTTCAGCTGTATTTTTTAGCTGACTTCCTACCAGAAAATAGGACTCTTCTAAGAGAACGCGCTAGTGAGCCGTACGTGGGCGGAAAAAGGCAGTAGCCTTATGTCACAAAGCCAGGCAATTACTCCATATAAACACATGGTGAGCTGAGGAACAGTGTGCCTGTACGAGAATACTTCATAAGAGCGGTGTGTTCGTTTATTGATAGCACTTAGCACATGTGGTGATAAGTGAATAAGGATTTGAAAATAACCGTTCAAATCAGTGACTTAATTTTTCTGCGACTTACATGGTAAACTTTGTTTGTAATTTACTTTCTTATACATCAAAATCTAACCTGTCATATATTCATGTCAAGTTTCGTGTCTTTTCCTCAAACAGGATAGTACTATTATCTTATAATTACTGTCGGAAGTTTTGTAAAAGTAAATTTCATGTTATAATCGAGTCTGATGATTTCGAAAACTAATTTAATTGCGACAAAGCGCACGCTCCGGTGGCAATTTCCCTACACACCAATTTTCCCCCTTTACTTTTTCCACCTACGTTTGCTATATACTAATTTCATCTTTAAATTCTTTCAGAGGTTTAGTTAAATTATTTATCGTTTCTCGTGATAACATTATCCAATCCCTGGCTACCTTACCTACGAAAAAATTGCCAGTTTGTGGTCAAGATCATCTATTCCCTTCCATGGACTACTTCTTGTTCTTACGATAATACCTTTCCAAGCCTTATCACCAATATACGTCTTATATACTCCCAAAACTCTCTTCACCCTTCTTCCTGTCTTCCAATGAATCCCATTCCAGCTCCTTTATCATTTCGGTTACTGATTTGTTCTAAGGTAATTTCCAGAGATAAATATATCAACCTTTCTATGCACTCTCTCCAACTCCTGTATTTGATACCGAAAATGTGGGTCCCATACTACACCACCATATTCAACCCAAAGACTGACCAAAGTTTTGTAACCAAATTCCCTTACTTCTCTGTACATACTTGCACCACGCTCTCAACAAGTGAAGGAATTTGAAACCTTTTCCTACTACCGGACTAATGTGTCCTGCAAAGTTGCGTTTGTTATAACATGTTATGCCAAGGTATTTACTCGTATATTTCAAGTCTTCAACAAGCAATCCTTTCCCCACTTTATAATAATAATCAATCTTAATTTTTTTACCTGTGTACGTAATATTCTGATACTTCATTGCATTTGTATTTATTCCATGTCGACCTGCCCAGCTAGATATGCTGTTCCACATTACCGAGCAACTCTTCAGTCCTTTACAGCTATTATATAGCATAATGTCATCTACCAACCTAACTTCTGATAGTAAATCACTAACATAATCATTCATTAGAATAATGAACAGCAAATTCTCATTTTCTCTTCCACTTCTTTCGATATTGCATTAACTACCGTTACTTTTCGCTTTCTACCTTTTAAGAATTCTACTTGAAAGTAGTAGTGATGCAAATTACATTGCGAGCCCAATTGCACTTTGTTGTCCTGATGAATAACATTGGAGAGGAGCAGAATTTGACTCGCGAATTTCCATGTTTTACGGAAAACATTCCAGACAAATGCGTCACAGCTCCTTGGTAAAGACTACTGCCGAAGTCCTTTATTTTCTCTGCCACCACTCTTACCCCGGTTTTAAAGACACTGAAATGTGCCCTAATGAACTACTTTAAACAGAATTTGTTAGGCGGATTAAAGCCAAAAAATTATAAATCTCAATAACATTGGCCTAAACAGAATGGTACAAAAGGAAGATGCATTACATTTTAAAATTAAAGATCTCGGTGGTGGTTAAATCAGAGGTTAAATTTTTAAGTAGCGCTTGTCAAAGAATTCTCTTAAAAGATTAACTCAAAATTAACAAAGAATATCACAACTCGGTCTGAAACTCGCGTAGTCATTTCTTCCGCTGAATGATAAACAGTCTAGTGGGAGCTCCATCGACGCTAGCTCTTGAAGTGTGAGTTTCATAAGCCGCTCTGCAATGGCGGCGGTTGCCCTCACCCACCAGCCTGGCAGACGAGTTAATTAATTACTTGTCAAAAGACTGATTTTCAAAAGCCATCGCTTTTCGGGATGTTTGCGAGTAAAGTGCTTTTAAAAATTTAGTGTGATAACGGCATTCATTTCGTGAAAACATTTTGAAGGAACGAAACGTACACAGTATAACTGATGTACAGCACTCTTTTGGTGGCTTTGGCATGTATCAAATTACAAACAAAATCACTTCCAGTGAGGATGTATGTGAAAACCAAATTTACACTCCTGGAAATTGAAATAAGAACACCGTGAATTCATTGTCCCAGGAATGGGAAACTTTATATACACATTCCTGGGGTCAGATACAACACATGATCACACAGACAGAACCATAGGCACATAGACACAGGCAACAGAGCATGCACAATGTCGGCACTAGTACCGTGTATATCCTCCTTTCGCAGCAATGCAGGCTGCAATTCTCCCATGGAGACGATCGTAGAGGTGCTAGATGTAGTCCTGTGGAACGGCATGCCAAGCCATTTCCACCTGGCGCCTCAGCTGGACCAGTGTTCGTGCTGGACGTGCAGACCGCGTGAGACGACGTTTCATCCAGTCCCAAACATGCTCAATGGGGGACAGATCCGGAGATCTCGCTGGCCAGGGTAGTTGACTTACACCTTCTAGAGCACGTTTGGTGGCACGGGATACATGTGGACGTGCATTGTCCTGTTGGAACAGCATGTTCCCTTGCCGGTCTAGGAATGGTAGAACGATGGGTTCGATGACGGTTTGAATGTACCGTGCACTGTTCAGTTTCCCCTCGACGATCACCAGAGGTGTACGGCCAGTGTAGGAGATCGCTCCCCACACCATGATGCCGGGTGTTGGCCCTTTGTGCCTCGGTCGTATGTAGTCCTGATTGTGGCGCTCACCTGCACGTCGCCAAACACGCATAGGACCATCATTGGCACCAAGGCAGAAGCGACTCTCATCACTGAAGACGACACGTCTCCATTCGTCCCTCCATACACGCCTGTCACGACACCACTGGAGGCGGGCTGCACGATGTTGGGGCATGAGCGGAAGACGACCTAACGGTGCGCGGGACCATAGCCCAGCTTCATGGAGACGGTTGTGAATGGTCCTCTCTGATACCACAGGAGCAGAAGTGTCCCTAATTTTCAGGGAAGTGGCGGTGCGGTCTCCTACGGCACTGCGTAGGATGCGACGGTCTTGGCGTGCGTCCGTGCGTCGCTGCTGTCCGGACCCAGGTCGACGGGCACGTGCACCTTCCGCCGACCACTGGCGACAACATCGATGTACTGTGGAGACCTCGCATCCCACATGTTGAGCAATTCGGCGGTACGTCCACCCGGCCTCCCGCATGCCCACTATACGCCCTCGCTCAAAGTCCGTCAACTGCACATACGGTTCACGTACACGCTGTCGCGGCATGCTACCAGTGTTAAAGACTGAGATGGAGCTCCGTATGCCACGGCAAACTGGCTGACACTGACTGCGGCGGTGCCCAACCGCTGCGCAGCTAGCGCGCTTCGTCGGCCAACACTGCTGTTCATGGTGTGTCCGCTGTGCCGTACGTTTGATCATTGCTTGTACAGCCCTCTCGTAGTGTCCGGAGCAAGTATGGTGGGTCTTACACACCGGCGTCAATGTGTTCTTATTTCAATTTCCAGGAGTGTATTTTCCACAAAATATTTTTCGATTACAAATATTAAACACTAGTTTCGTGAAAATCTCAATATCACGCGAAGTAATCATTCCAATTATTATCTTGAAGTCTTTGGAAACGTATGTCACAGATCTAGAATAAATCACTAAAGGTCATTAATATGTACTATTGTAAAATATTACAACAAGTCGGAGATATGTAAATACCATGAATGGGAGGCTAATATTTGTTTTATAAAGGTTTTCTCGACTATTAGAGTTAGTTTTACTGTCAATATTTGATTTAAAGATACGTAAAAGCTGTAAAAACTAAGTATGTATGAGGATAATGTGTTTTTGTTTTGATAAGAGTGTAACATCTGCGATTTGAGGTTGCAGTTATACAAAATTATTTCTACAGTTGAGTTACAGTTACCATAGTTAAAAGGTTCACTGGTTAATTGTGACATATGACGCAACGTGTATATAGAAAAGAAATATGAAGGAATTATTTATTTATAAATCAGTGTTGTTGTGGAGCAACTGGATGAAAGACTTTTAGTAAATGAAATAAATAGATTTGTTAAGATGCTTTTTTCTTAATTGTGTCGATATCAGTCTTTTTTTTTTTTTTTTTAAAAAAAAAAAGAACTAAATCAATATTTATTGTACACGATGATCTTCCGTAGTCGACTTATGAACGATTCAAAATGCATCGCTATTGTGAGTATAAGATGCCGCATGGAAACTAAAACTCCTTAAAATAGTATGGAACATTAGAAGTTTAGTTTTTCACTAGTTATTTTACATCAAATGAGTACTCTCTCATTCCACAAAATTCCTAACTCTTACTTACATAACTCTACTTTTCTCATTTTACATATTTTTCATTGGCGATTTGTACACACTTAAATAAAATATCTCCAAAATATAACGTGTTTCTCATAATAATAAAATTTGGTCACTTTGGCGTGTCAGTTTAATATAGATTGAATTCTTTTGTTTCCATGTCATTCATTTCCGTTTATATATATATGTTTCCCCTTGATTATTGACATATTTTTTCGGAAGTATTTTCTAATAATGAATAGCAGGTGTTTTACGTATAAACGTTAGGACTTAATCTATTGTTTCCCTTTTTCCTGCTCCACATTAATGACATCAGTTCTTTTATCTCTGTGCTTAAGTATTAGTCTTTGTGTTATATGAAAAAAAAAAATGCTAAAATTTTAAACAGTTCTGAATTTGTGAAACATAGAATCTAATTATGGTATGAGACTACATTTTAAACTGGAACATTGACTAAGTTGTTTGTTGAAAATAATAGTTACTCTGAATCGATTTAATGCTTTTTGTTTGCTATTCATTTTGAAGTTTTGCAATAAGGATATACTCCTGTTTTTAATTTATCCACTGAATTGGCCATAATTACCGAATCTTAATTTTTAAGTTTTATTGAATTTTATATTTGAGTAAATATTGATCTCACATTTCATTTTATAACTAACGGAGTCATTGTTTGCTCCTTTTTAGATTTAGGAAAAATTAATTCTTATACAGGGCGTTCGCCGGGAAACGCAACCCACTGTTAGCGATACAAGGAAGAAACTGCTCCCGGCGAGCGAGCGCTCAGTTTCCGGCATTGTTCGACCGTCGGCCGCGGCCTATTTCATAATAATTACGCTTCATAAACTTCAGAAACTTGTGTGCTAAGCATTTAAATGTGACGTAATTCATTAGCTTACCTTATAAAAGATGCTGGAAGTGTTGACCCTCTTGTGTAATGCACATTTCACATCTTCTGAACATATTTCGAGACACACGCTGCCCTAACTGACTTAATGATTTTTTGGGTGACTGTTCTAGTCGAAAAGCGATATCGTCAATTTTCTCCTCTGTGAGAATACGGTTGACCGACAGTCTCTTTTTGTTAAAAAATGAACCCGTTTCTCTTACTTTTTTAACCAGACGCAGAATTGTTGATTTAGCTGGCAGTAAAGCGCCAGGAAATTCGCGACGAAATTTACTGCGACACTTTTTAAACGACTTCTTCTTCACATATGTATCGTAGAGAAATATTCTTTGTTGCAAACTGTAACGTACCATAATTTTACTCACAATCAAACACGGTACAGATTAATAAGAGTATGAATCCCCAAACCAGCCAAACCGCAAAGAAACGTTTATTCACAACACTGATTAATAAGAGACTGAAGTCACAAACTATCTACAATGCAAAGAAACCGTTCTTAACAATGTAAGGGTCACTGCACTGCACTGTTGGGGCAGCGGAGGTGTTAAACAGTGCGGTGATTCACGGTGCCGTGTGGTGGAAACTGCTGGCACTACTGACCGAGCAAGTTGCCGACGGCAACAGACTGGGAGGGTAGCGTTTTCCGGCGAACGCCCTGTATTTATTGTATTTTATGTTCAGTAAAATTTTTAGTACTTTTCGCGATCTGTTGAATCAAGAAGGGTTGTAAATTCTTTACTAGCAATTTATTATTGGTACTTAATTTCAAATGAGGGTAGCATTTCAATTTATTCGTCTAAAACTATTTTAAAGCTAGCCATTTCAAAAACCTCTTAAATTAGATAAAATTGTGAAGTAACAACGCACCAAGGAAGACAGCAAGTGTACAATCCCAGAAGCTGATATATATCCATGCCGTTTCTAGCGTCTAAGCTGAAATATTAATTCAGACTTTTGAGAACCTAAAAAGATACTATTCCCGTTTGGGGCAACGGGTATACCCATATCGATTTATGTTTGCACTTTCAAAATAACACTTTGTTAAATAGTTCTGGCTCATGATCTTCATTTTGACGACATGTAGGATCTACTGTTTCTTCTATTTTCTTACAACTTTTTTCCCCTCACGACTAGCTGTTTTTACAACCATCTTTCAGAGCCTTACTAATTAGAAGCAAATCCATAATGTTGTTTCGATGGAGGACAGTCTTCATCTTTGGGTTATGTGTATGTGGAAACACTTCCAGAAAGCGCTGAAGAACACTGAAAATGTTCTTCTCGCTGCCAGTGTTTGTGAGATCGCGAATTCTACTTTCTGTGTATGAGCGCAAAATTTCATTGGTTGACCAATCCGCTTATCACAACAGTTTCTCAGTTTAGTCCATATTGGAGGAAACATAGATTCGTCATGTTTTTGTGAACTGTATAAGTAGTGCTATAGTAGTTATAAATTAATCTGTTTGTGTACTGTCTAATTTTAGTCTTTTTTTGACTATTCAGTGACACAATGTTATTTCCACAAACTTTTTGTCTATGCGTCCAGGTTTTCCGAAATCACCACAAATGAAATGACTGCAATGTTCTATTGAAAATGCCATGGCCGATTTCCTTTCAGTTCCAGTAACTCCGACGTCGATGAAACTTCAAGCTATAAGCAAAAAATAAAATTAAAAATCTATGCCAAACTTGTGTTCTCCGTAATCGTATATTTTGAAGGTGAGAAATTGGGACCAGTCAAGCTTACATCCAGGTCGTTACGAAAGACAGCTTAAAATTAGTAATCAGCATCTAAATGTTAGGCATGATATAAGACCTAGGTTCGTATTACCTTGCGTATCGAAAATGATGACTCTTTTCCACTCGTGGGAAAAATATCTAGTACGAAATTAAAATTCAAAGACAATAGAACCCACGCTCATCGACCAAACTGACACACACCTCTGGGTACAGTATAGCGTTCCTATAATACCTGCGGCCAAAGTGGCGAGTGAAAACATTAACAGTCAAGGGTGTAGAGGAGGGGTAGGGGGGAAGGGGTAACCTATAGTCACTGAACAAACCCACATACGTAACTGCATTGACGATATTAACAGCGTAATGCACATATTCGTCTTTATTGCAACACTAACCCGTTGCATTCAGATTTCACCCTCAGCCAACAATTGAGGAGTAGAGTACCTCAGTTTGGACACAAAAGAACGATTTGCGATGTCAAGGTATCAGTATTCCATTGCTTCCGTCGGCTGCGAGGCAATAGAACAGCCGATTGCTTCTGGGAATTGGTTTCGGTTACGATGCACTTTACGACTTTGCAACTAGGGCAAGCGACGCATCGGCCCGTGGAGGGAGCATCGCGGTTGTTGCTTGGGAGTGGTGGAGGGTGGTGTTTGGCCTCGTGGCGTCTAATCAGGACGTCACAGTTGCTCCCCCTACCCGTCCGCCTCGGGAAGTTACCTCCCTCTAGCTAGTAGCCGTCAACCTCTGTCTCCACTCCCTGTTCTCCAGGGACAGATTAGTTAATTACCAGGCGTTCCGCGCCCTCATGACGTCAGTCGAAGGCAAACTCTCCGGATCCCGCTGGGTGTCTCGTATCTCGCTGCTTAGTTGTCGCTCTTGACGACAGAGCATCCCACCTTGTAACGAAAATTGTTGTGGAAATTTCTTTATTTACTGATATTTAATTAATTTAAAAGTGCCACTTAACTGAGGAACTAAGGTTAAATAATTTGGGGATATATTTAATGAAATAATAAAAACAATTTCCACCAAGTGTTGAAATTTCTGACATTTACAGTGGTGAAAGACAAATTTGGATTTATGTGAAATGATAAAATTGATGTGATTTTTTTAAGCCGTGCATTTAGCGAATGAACTGTCAGTTGATTACAGTGCAAGAGCAGTGTTGATAAATCCTAATCGTTTACACATGGTTTCTTACAATTTATTTATTTGTTTAGCCTCCTCGTGGTACAGTCTGGGCAACGTGCTTGCACGGCTAAATAGTTTACACAGTTGGTCTGCCAGGCAATCCTGGCAACCGGGGCACAGTAATCCTGAAGTTATTTTCTTACAATGAAATGTGACAAGTCATAAGACACCTCCTATTACCGTATGGAATCCCCTTTCTCCCGGCGAAGTGCAGAAACCTGCAGTGCTGCCAATTTAGCATTTTTATGGCTAAATTTCGCTTATTTGCAAGTGATTTACTATGAAAAAAATCAGTTTAGCTTATAGCAATTTTTAGCATTTTTTCCTGATAAGTCAACGATTTTCTTGGAGTGATAAAATTTTAGTATTGTTCATGTACTTATTAAAATAATCTATCACAACCAATTATTAATTATTGATAATTTTAAGTTGATTATTTTATACATTTTACAAGTTTAAAGAAAACACCTCAATAAACGGATTTACAGTAACAAAGAATTTTTTAAGCAAATCTAAATAGAAGTAATTTAGTTATTATAAAACATTAAACTTATACTGTTTATAGTTATTTTTTAATTAAAATATTTATTCAAGTTTTTTTCATCTAATTTTCAAGATAAAATTTATATCTCACGATATGTGTCTTATAGACGCAAGCTAATTAATATTTTATGCTCTTTTCATAGCATGATACATAAACAGGTTTGGTTTTTCCGGTTTTGTAAAATTCAGGTAGATATGTTTTTCGATAGTATTACAAAATGGTAAAGTCATCTTAAGGTAGGTTTCTTTTGGTAAAGTTGAATTGTGTTATAGAATAGTTCTAGTAAAGTTTAAATTTGGTAGTTTTACGATTTGATTGACATGTTAGTGGCAGGCTTGTGATTAAAGTGGTGGACATATTTATTGCAGATATTGCGTTTGGTAGAGATTCCCATGGTAGAGATGTTTATGGTAGAATTTTCATGCTGTAAGGTTTGCAAATGTTAGAGATCTTTGTAGATATAAATAAGACTTTGTAGAATTGTTTATTGGTATAGTCATAGGTCATTTTGATAGAAGTGTTGATGGTAGTGATGTTTACTGCAAATTATAGCTTATGTTGAGTAGAGGTTTTTATGGCAAGAATGTTAATGAGCCATGTTAATGAGGCATTTTTTCAGCATTTTCCGAAAACCGTAGCATTTTCTAAATGTAGGTATGGCATTAAATTTTTTTTCAGAGTTGACAGCTCTGGCAGCCTGCTGTGGCATTGACTCAACAAGTCGTCGGATGACGCCTGAAGAATTATTCAACCATTCTTCCTCTATATCCGCCAATAATTCCAAAAGCTTGGCGGTGCAGGACGGTGTGCACGAATTGACCTTACGATCATGTAAAAGATATGTTGAATTAGATTTACGTCTTGGTAGTCAAATCATTCCTTGGAATTGTTCAGAAGATTCCTCAAACCAATTTTAGACGATTTTGGCCAGGTGATGTGGTGCATTGTTGTCTTGGGAAAGTCCATCGTATTCTGAGAAGACGAAGATCACCAATGGCTACAAATTAACTTCTTAGGCGCTGAGCACAACCATTTCCTGTCAATACTTGGTTGAGCTTGATGAGAATTCCCTGTCCATACCATGCAAACACAGTTCATACCAAATTGCACAGTGTCTTCCTGACAGCCTGAATCAGTGCCCTCGTAAGGTCTGTTCCACTCTCAACCCATATTGTCAGCTCGTACCAAACTGTAATCATGACTCATCTAACCAAGCAACCGCTTTCCAGTCATCTAGAATCCAACCGATATTACACGAGTACATGATAGGCAATGGCATTTTGTTAGCAGAGGTAATAGCGTCGGTCTTTTGCTAACATATCCCAACAAAACTAAATTATGCTACAATTTCCGCACGGACGCGATTGTCATGCGTCCCACATTAAGTGTTGCTGTTCTTTGACACAGTGTTGGCTTTCTGTAACACTAAGACAAGGCGCAAATTGAGACGCGTATAGCGCGTATGAGGTGACTCTACACAGTGTACTTTCTGTAAACTACGGAATCAAATACAGCAGCGCACACTGGGAATACGACGCTACGCGGTGCGACTCGCGTCTGCTCGCAGTCGGAAGGCGCTGTGTTTGAGATAGTTTCTCGCGCCGCGCGTGTGCCGGGTTGTATTGCTAAAACTCTAATTTTTTTATTATTATTATTATTTTTTATTTTTTTTTAAGTCAGAAGAAATGTTGATAGAGGCAGTGAGGTAGCACAGACAGCTTTGTTATAGAAAAAGTATGAATTATATTAAGACAAAAGTGAAGAATCGGCCTTGGGGTGTCACTGCAAATAATTTTAATCTGAGAAACGATAAGTATTACCCCCATTTCCACGAATAGCCATTTCCCAATTTTTCACTAATACATATCGGACATATTGAGGAAAGGATTTTTCTAATTATTACATCAAAAAGTAACGTTCGTTCTAACATGTCCCTACATAACCCGTAGAATGTTAAACTTAAGCAAATTAACTGTGGCATGTTGTCAGTATTTTCCAATCATAACTTTCTGACCTTGCAACGGAACTGCTCCTCAATTGACGCAATACTCAGTGACATTTTTCCTCACTTTGAAAACAACTGATGAAGTTTCTTGTTCAAGCAGTGATTGAGTTTCATGCAACAGTTTGGTATCGTTTACATCTTCTGCTACCACTACTAACTGTAGTAAGTAGCTGTGGGTAATGGGAGCTGATTTCATAATACCTTTAACCGTGTTCACTTTATTAGGCTATTTAAATTTCTTATTCGGAAAGGAATAAAGCAAAACTCCATATTAGCAAAACTATGATTCTAAATAATGACAAATGTTAATAATAATAACAAATCATTTCTTCGCGTGTCGTATATTTTCAGACGCGAGTGGTACGCGTGACACTTGGAAACTGCGTCTCAGTATGCGGACCACCACACTACGCGTGACTCCCGCGCGCGTCATGCCGCACGTGTCACGTCATGCCACACGCGCTATACGCGTCTCAATTTGCGCCTTGCCTAACACCTCGCCGCAGACGTCGCAAATATCGGTAATTAAGAAGACGCAGTCTGCCACTGCGTCATCCATGATGGGAAGTAATTTGGTAATTACATATTCTTGGCATAATCTCAACGCTGTAGATCGAGGCACGATGAATTAACGATATACAAATTTCCGAAATTGAACGTCCCATGCGTCTAGCATCAAATATCATTCAGAGTCCAAAGTCTTTTGATTCACATCGGACGGGCCATATTAACATCAGATAACCTTTCACATTACTGTCGGGAGTTCAAATTAAAGCCCCTACACTGCACACTTATACGTTTCTTCTGTAGAGCTCCCGCTGATTGAAAATTTTCATCCGTTTATTCCTTGACGTTTGGCTCTTCAGTTTTAAATATTCGTATATTTAAATTTCTCTACCGACCAGTGTAATGGGACAGCAGTCCATTAGAACGGTATTGAATTGGAGGAGCCAAATAACCTCTCGTAACTAACGGATCAACTTTCCGAGAAGAAAATGTACTGTACACTAAAAGAATAACAGAATAAAATTGGAAACAAAAATATAATGGTCTTCTCTCAGAATCTGGCAACTGGAGCTGCATTGCTCTCAGAATTCAGTAACTCATTACTACATGATGTTGGGAGACGTGGACTTTGAAGCAATATTTTGTAGACTGGTTTTATCAGGAATCAAATAGTATGGATTCTTGTTGATATCAGACGCACATATAGTTGGTTATTCGATCATCAGTACTTCATGTTTTAGACAACCTCCATGTTGGACATTATAAATTAATTCCTGCTGGTAAGCATTCGGAACTTTTCATCCACAATTATCCAATTCTTGCTGCTCACAATTCTTCTTGAGGTTCCTGAAGATACATTTTCAGGATGAGTGTTGGGTATTTTTGCCGGCATTTAGTTGTATTATAGATGATTCAATGTATGTCGAAAACAGAGCTAATTGCCTGCTGCATAATCTCTTTTGGGTTTAGGCAACGTCTACGTCAAGATCATTAGTAGCGGGAAAGAACTGGAGCAAGGAACAGAAAGAAGTTCAGCCATAGTTTTCTGATGGAACCATCCAGGCATTCGCCTGGAGTGATTTGGGGAAACCATGGAAAACCTGAATCTGAATGGCCGGACTGGGATTCGAACCCATAATTTCTTCGGGCGCTGCTGCGCAGTTCAATTGTGGAAGATAGTGACTCAGGATTGATAATCCATATGATCCCGTTTTCCTAGAAATTCCTACCGTCATATACGTATAGGCGATGATATTTCACGCAGGTAACGTATCTGGGTCATTACATGAAATTAATAATTTGGTTTCTGACAGTTTTGTCTTAAGAACGACTGAAGGTTATCTGTGGTCATTTCACATACTTTTAAAATTCGTTATTGTTAATTTTCAGAGAATATTTACACTAATATCTTATTCTCTCTCGCATAAGAAATTTATAAATAATGTACCCGAGAAAGAGAAAAAACCCACAGAAATTGCAAGTTGTGGTATGGCAAGAAAATCTGCTGCACGCTTAATTTGTGCTGTTCCAAACAGAAATAATATGCGAAAGTATATAAATGAATAGTGAAATATAGGAATTAAATTGTAGTTATAAAAGTGTCACTGCAAATTATCAAGGCAGCTAAATACGTTAATAGAACCAGACAGCTGTGGGATTAATTTTTACAGTTTAGCGTCTCACAAACGTAAAGTGTAATTACTCAATACACTATTACCATAGCTACAAGATTACATTTCATAAGGTCAGGTCATGCCTCCATACCCTTCCACGAAACCAAACGTTGTGTTTATTAGTGGCGTTAAATTTTAAAGTTAATTGGCAGAGCGTTAAATATGAAGAAGCATGCAGGCAGCTTATCGGAAACCGTGAACGATTGTGCAGGATTTTATTCAGGACGAAACAGTCGTCAATAATTTAGTTAGTCATTAATGCAAGTTTAAAATCATTCAAAAATATTTTGCCCCATAGATGAAGTGGTATAAATAATTATCATTAGACCATTGATATATCTGAAAATTCATACAGTTCGCTGGTCGGCGGCATTTGTCACTTTTTTGTTTACACGGTTGGTATCAATCAGCGGAAAAGCGTCACTTTCAGGTGTTTAAACTTCTATCGCAGTGCGGTGCTGCTTTAAATGATAATTTATTCCATATAATATTTTGTGTAGCGATTTATTTTCATAACTGTAAAACCAAAATTCCAGTGTTTAATTTTTTAATCGATACTCATTTTTATTTTGTATTTCAGTGGTTTCAGTTGTAAGTGTGGGAAACAATATGTTTGCACATCGTGGTTAAGAGTCGGTTAAATGATTATATGACAAATATTTGGAGGGCTCATTAACATACTGTGATTTTAATGCGAGAAAGTTATTGTTACGTTTTTGCCCTTACACCATTTGTGGTTCGAAACAAATGATAGTGTGGAAACGACTGCGCAGAAGTGGGTTTCGTTTTTTATCTCTCTCTCCCGCTTTCTCTCCATTGGGCGCTCTCACTCTCTCTTTTCTCTATTACTCCATGTATGAGTACTTATTTCAGTTTAATTTTGAAGCTTCTGAAGTTTTCGGTATCTTTATCTACCCATCCGACATATCACACTAGAGGTTCTTGCTGTTGTTGTACATCTCTTTCCTCAACTTCCGATTTAACGTGTTTTTAGAACTTTTCGTTATGTCATTAAAATCATAAGAACCCTGATGCAATAGCACATATGCAATGAATATTTGTAGTTGTACACATCTTTTCGATTCAGACATGATAATTTCCGCGTTTTTTAGTTGCAACGAATCTTTTCAAAAGATATAACAATTATTTCTCATAACCACGTTAATTGTCATTCAAATCTCATATTTAAAAGACCATAAAAGCATACA
The DNA here is from genome assembly GCA_031002005.1 of Vandiemenella viatica. Lineage (NCBI taxonomy): Eukaryota > Metazoa > Arthropoda > Insecta > Orthoptera > Morabidae > Vandiemenella > Vandiemenella viatica. The sequence continues at coordinate 174,599,121 of JARYHS010009186.1, read as the reverse complement.
ATGTAATAAAATTCGTGTTAGTAAATCGTAAGTATCCAACCGTTGTATTTTTTTCCTTCAAACTAGCCGATGTATTAAATGTCAATTTGTATTGCAAACGGCTTACTTTATTACTCAAGGCTATACTGTTCAATTTTTTAATGCAATGAGCCTCATAGAATTTGTTTGCAGCAGCATTGAACCAAAGGGAGAAGGCACTCCATCCTTCGTTAAACAAATTAGGGAGTGGCCTGGATGCCCCACTCCAACTCTTCTCTACTTCGTCATTAACTGTAACGTAATTAAGCACAAAGCCAACGGCGGAGAGGTCGGACTGAAGTTTTCTTAAGGAAATAACTGTGTTAGCAACAGTTGACTGGTCCATTCCTTTCTGTTTGGAGTTGTGACAGGACTGCGGAACAATGGAGGACCTCTGGAATCATTCCAATGTAGCTGCTTTAAGGTGACTGTTACAAAATTACCACTATGCAGTAATCTAAACATTCGTTAAAAATTGTGAAGCTATTTATAACGCCACAGTAGTAGTGTGGATTATCAAATACAGATTCATGTCATGTGTACAGTGTAAATAAAATTTCATGATTATCAGATACTACAAACTGAATACGATTTCATTAATTTGTTACCATTTAACATACAGTTAATAAGAACAATATCGGGACATTATCCGTATAAGATTTTATTTAATTTCGTTCAGCAAAAAAAAAAAAAATCTGTATGTTTTATTATAACCACGAAATGTTTCAACTTAAAATGAAGTACAATAGATTCTTTGATCCTATGTGACAGTTATCACGAAAAGTTTCTCTAAAACGTTACTCTTATAATGACTATAAGAATATTTCGCTTCATTACGGTATCAGTTTGAGGTACTAAATGTATTAAAGTAACTAAAATACGACCATGGTTAAGAAAATGTTAATGAAATGCCGCTTAAAGTGATTTTTTGGGTGATAGTTTGCACCTTATTACACACGTCTTCGCTATCCAAACGTCCTTTTAGTGCCCATTCTTGATTCAAAATTAGGTCGTCCGGTAGACCATCTGCAGGAAAAATGTTAAAAGAGAGGCCATTAATTGCTTGATCTACAAATCACTCTTTCATGCTCTCAATTAACTTATAGTTAATTGGGGTTGGTTTTATCGCACTACAGTTGTTGGCAGAAGATGTTCTTTTATCCCTATTGATATCATGCAGCCAAATCTGTTTAAGGTGGCCAGAGAAAAAATTCTCGTGGGGATAAATTAGAATATCCACATCCACATGAGTTCAAAATAAAGGATTAAACCAAAAATTCCGTTGTAGTATCGTGCTAACGTATCCATTACGATAGATTGAATCTTCTTTTTAATATTTCAGTTTTAATTGGGATTCACCGGCAGCGGTGTAACTTTTACATTGATATAATATTTGTCAAGAAAAGTGGTGGAATGAATGAGCATTCGCGATATCCACATTAAGTTATTTGGAGATACCATGGAAAATCGAAATCATGATGGCCGTACCGGGAATCTAAACCGAATACCAGGACTGAACATTACCACCGAACCACTTCATCATCATCTGTTTCCACATAATTGCAATATGTTACCACCCTTATGCCTTGGTCAATAATCGCATCTTTCCAGGGAGTGGGTGTAATAACATTTCACGTTAATCTTCTATCCGTCTTTGTTCTACCGCACACCGTTGGCTCTAACTATGGACGCTTCGTATGGACCCGTAACGCCCTTTACAACGCAATTTGGATTCAAATTTATGGACTATTCATAATTACAGCACAAAGACCAAATTATACGCAGGTCAAAATCTATACTTTTGATGTCTGGAATAAAATTTTCAACACTACTGTTAGTACATAAAATGGCATATTATCTAGTATAATAACAGTTTACTAAAGCCTTTGTGAATTACAAATGATGACGTCACTTTTATAATGTTGAAATATAATCTTCACGGGTGTTCAGCCGGATGGCGTCAAAGTAACACGACGTTTCGACAGCAAGCTCGGCTGTCTTATAATGTTGATGGGTAGTTCAGAAAATCATTTCGTAGGGACTAGAAATTTTCGATTTTCCTTATAGTTTCGACAGTAACGTATGTGTAATAAAGCGTCACAGAAAGGATGCAAGAAATTCCTCATCTCGCTGCATTCTTTGCAGGTACTTTGACTGTTGGTGTTGTAACCGCAGTTTTAAGTCAATCTGTCTTTGAATTTATATGAAATTGTTTTGTATTAGTTTGTCTGTTGTGTGCTCCCAAACTAATCTATTGTGATGAAGAGGGGAGTTGATACTTAACCTAAGTCTTCACGCTGATAAAATTTGACATATCAGACTGCGGACGATATCGTATAAAATGGTTTTCTGTCTGGATACTCCTGTTTTATAAATTTTTTCTCAGGTTGAGAACTGCAATTGACCACACGATGAGTCAAACTGTAGCTTACACGCCAATCTTTTGCGTTATTTACGCTGTGTTAAGCTCCGGTTTTGTCTACAGCAATGAACAAATTCTGTATTACGCTGCAAACAGATTCCATATTACTCTGATTGATTTAAGTTTCATTGTTATATCAATTAAATTTAATATCTGCTTATCACTTGTATTTAAATTACTAACAGTGAATACTAAGGTCTCTAACATCTCGGAACTTCTGACAATTGCAGAGCACTTGCCACCTGGTCATGCAGAGGATCGAAACCCACAGGTCCTTGAATCGATTGCGGACAAGAGTGGCAGGTCCGAGGAAAATCTTGCGATATTTGCTTATTATGATGCTACCAACATTACGTGTGAATGTAGTGAGGACCAAATCATAAAACATATGCTCCAGTGCTCCATGTGCCTATCATCGTGCAACGAAAAGTGTCTGTCTGGAGCAACACTAAATGCACTTGGTGTTGGGAAGTACAGGGTGACACGTGCTTAACCCCTTAACCTCCTGTATATTCGAAGATGTTGGGCCGAAATTGTATACAAGCTCGCGCAGCGTTCGGGACGTTCGCACGACTTGTGTAACACGCTAATCCGGGCGAATACGCAATAAGAAGCTTCAACCGAATACTCGCTATAAAATGGAAAGACAAGCGAGATGTTTATATGCTGTCGACAAAACATGAAGCAGTCAAAATGACCTCACAAGGATCCCAGGGCAATCTAAAACCAAATTGTATTGCAGAGTATAACAAGAGAATGAATGGAATTGATCTCCAAGATCAAATATTAGCATGTTTTCCAGTGATGAGAAAATTCATGAAAGGAGATAAAAAAATTTTATCTGTTTGATATTGGTCTTTTTAACTCTTTCATCTTATGAAAAAAACTGAATGATGGAAAGAAACAATGTTATGTGGACTATAAGATCAACATAGCCGAATCTCTACTGAAGAAAATGCCAAAACCGATTTATAGAGAACGAGGCGTATTATCTTCCGGAGATGCGCCAAACAGACTTTACGCGAAGGAATGGGCTCATTTTCCAAATCACATTGATCCAACACCCTCTAAATTAAGACCGTCAAAACGTTGTACAGTTTGTCACAAAAATAAAAAACGTAAAGAAACAACGTGGGAGTATTTAAAGTGTAAAGTTCCGTTACATGTACCAGACTGTTTTGAAATATATCACACCGTTACAGATTACTAATTTTATAGTTTGGAGTTTTGTATAAATAAACATTTTGTAATACTTGCGTCTACCACAATTATTGCATCAAATTGTAATTGCGTATCAAATATTCCACGTAATATTCACATCTGGCCCGATCACCGTACGCGGGCTATGCCCGTAATATTTACGTTTGGCCCGATCACCGTACGCGGGCTATGCCCGTAATATTTACGTTTGGCCCGATCATCGCACGCGGGCTATGCCCGTCATTGTAGGTTAAGGGGTTAAAGTGGTTAACTGGTACAATGTTATGCTGTGTGATTGACTCAAGGATAATAATAATTACATTATTACCAGAATAAATTATTTTTCCCATATTCCAGATGAGAATTGCGTACTGGTCACCAGAAAACAATCACTGCTGTGACTTTGCAACGGAAAACAAATAACCATCGTATAGCAGATAAACAATCTGGATAACGTCTTTTTATTAGGTCATACCTTAAGAGCATTGCACAGAGTTTAATGCGTTATGGCGCTTTATAATATAACAGTTCATTGAGAAAAGTTAATGGTTTTTTTATGGTAAGAAATATAAGGAAGATGGAAAGTCTAATCAGTTAAGAAAACATAGCCCCAGTGCTTCACTACATATGCGTGCTGTTATAAATGTTCTGTGAAACATTCTGGTGTACATCAGCGATTATTTTATCGTTCGTCGATCTGTATTGAACGGTGTGTTTTGTAGATGACATATTGGAGGGGGGAAAAAAATAGACAAATTTTGTCATTTACTGAGCTTCTGTGTTAAAAGTACTTTCGGGTATATTAAAGATATATAAGAGTTCTACTGAAGTCAGTCACCTCTGTTAACTGAAAGGCTGTAAAACATGTACATTATTTGGGTATTTGCAATGCAGAAAGTTTAGGAATGTTGCACAGAAAAAAACACGTTGTGGTAAAATGTATGGTCAATTCATTGTTTGGAGGAGCTAAGGGGTTGAGTTTACTCGGTACATCTCGACACATTTATGGCTAGAACATGATGGAAACGTTATATAGAAACTATAAAATTCCGTTGTGTTATTGGGAGACTGCAAATCAATTTCATTAGGAACTGTTCTCCTCGCTGTTACTCATAGTGGGAGACCCTGCTGCGTGATTTCTACTTCCATCTGTTGTTTAATCCAAATGCAATTTTTATGTAAAATTATTAATAGCGGAACTCGGTTCTGCAGGGTAACCTATCAAAATATGGCCGCAAGTACTTTTTACTAAAATTCAGAATTTCGTTCATTTGTTTTTTGAATAAATTATAATTTACTTCAAAGAGAGACGTGTAAAGAACTTAAAAAGTGTGGGTTACCTATGTGAACGTGACCGCATGTGGGCAGTGCCAACTGTTAAAGTCAAGTAGGAGCGGGAGAGAGTTAGCGCACCACACCGTCCAGCAGACTAGGACGCAGTGTGTCAGTTCTACGTAACTATTGCGCATGGGTTAATTCATAAAGTAAGCCATGTTGTTTTGTTTAGTTCAACAATTACGTTTGTTCAAGAAAAATTAACATTCGTCCATATAGTTAGATGCAAAATGTGGTTAATGATAGTGACATATTATTTCAAAGGTGTTTCTCGATGTTATTGTTTTGTCGTTAATTTAAAAAATTTATTTAAAGTCTCATGATATTGAATTAACAGTGGAATCTATAATCGATTGAGGTTATCATCCACAGTGTTTTGAAAGAGTAAAAGCATTAAAACAAAAAGATAAGCCAGAATTCGTAGATTTTTGCGAAACTGAGTCTGTAAGTCAATTTTTTTAATTGAATTTTTTATTGATAATGATCATAGATATCACATGAACAATCAAATGAGTTGGCTCCTGTTTTAAACATATTTGTTTGTGTGTGTTGGAAAATTTTTTTTGTTATCTTCATAATATAATTATTTATGATTTCTTGGAGCATTTTTAAATCGATCCTATTTTTTGTGCCCTCAGCTGAGGAATTTACGATTTGACGCATGCGCAGTAGTTTTAAAATGTCCTAGAGCTGATACACTGTGTCCTAGTCTGATGGACGGAGTGGTGCGCAAATTCTCGCTGGTACATTGGTTTAACAGTTGGCAACCACTACTTGCAGGCACTTTTATTTAGGCAACCGAAACTTTTTAAGTTCTTTATATGTCTCTCTTTCAAATGAATTATAATTTATTTAATAAACAAGTGAGTGAAATTTTTGAAAAAAATGAATGAAATTTTAATTAAAAATACTTGCGGCGATATTTGTATAGACGCCGCGACACAACCGCATTCTGCTATTAACAATAATAGATAAAAATTCCATTTCAATTATAAAATAGATGTGCATAGAAATCATGCTGCCGGCCGGCTCTCGGACTATCAAGAGTGGATTGCGCAACAGTATTTAATGTAATTGAAATATAGCGAAGGTTTCGGCAAGTTTATTACGGGTAGGAAATTAAGAAGTTTGTTAAGAACGAGCAGCATCAGTTAAAGGTAAACACGACGTGTAAGGTCAAGGAAAGGTTGTGGTCTATGTTCAGAATATTGTTAGCAGCTTAAGAAAATGATTTCTTGTGAGATGAACCTAGTGTGAACTATAAGTAGTATTATCTGAAAGACTTTGCAAGAGGTTCTTGTTTGAGTCTACTTATTTTGGGAATCCAATCTGATAGAAGGTTTCATAGAGGCAGTAAATGGTGTCCTGAAAATAACAAACGATATCTGTTATTTAATGCGTTAGTCTCCTGAAATTATATCAAGTGGAAAAAGTATTCTGAATTCGTCGTATGACAAAACACCACTGGGACAGGGACTATTATTGATCGACAAATTAACACATTGTTTCTAAGAATGATTTCAATTTTCAACAACCAAGAAAATATTAAAATATTTATTTGATTTATTAATATTCCGTAAAAAGCTGTTTCAGTTTCGTGTTGCTACGTTGTTCGTGTGGTTAAAACTCTTGAGTCTTACATTCTGACTCTCCAACAATAACTAACACTCAGAGTGTTGCCCGTCCCTTCCGTTTAGGGAGAGCAGAGAACCATGTACCTGTAACGGTTCTCTTTACATTCTGAGTAAGAAACGGAGACGGTATCTAACTCGCTTTTAAACTAGCTAACATACCCACTTCAAATGTACCAGCATTAGTGGCAAAAACAAATTGAAAACATTTCCAAATTTGCCACATTAAACCACCATGTTTACTTTTTACAAATGTAAATATATACGCTGCTAGCAACGTAAACTTCAAATATTTACAGCAATATTGCCCGTTAAATATGGTCGCCAACATTCCAGCTTTTACTCTTAATGACTTTAAGAATAGCGCTGATGTGATCAATAATGCAGCCGTGTGAACAATACGGAGGAAGTACTGTGGTAGGACTTTGGACGTACTGCTCTTAATTATATATATGACATGATTGTCGGCATTATGGTTTTTGTTATATTGAAACTATTTGTGGCAAACTATTCTAGACAACTACAGATTGTACGCTAAACTTCATCTTTTATATTATTTATCTTCTATCAAGCCCTGTTTGTAATTATTTTTATTAAATAAATTTCTTTTATTTTGTGATTTTTGTTACTTTGTAACTATTTCTTTCAAACTATTCTAAGTATCCATGGACTGTACACTAAAATTCATTTTTTATTTTCTTTATCTTCAATTTAAGCAATTTAACTACGTATATAGTTGATGAACATTTCCTCGTTCATATTGCCACCAGGTTTTACAAAAATAATTTTGCTCCACGTGATTGTTTTTAATAATAGACTAAATTAAGATAACGTTATTATTGAGTCTCGTGCTATAATTTTATGCCAGGTATAAACTAAATTTCTTCTCTTTGCTGTAAATTTATCTCATTAACTTAATATTCTGATTACTAACTAATACGAAAGAATTATCCTTATTTGCTTATTCCAGTTGAGCAATGTATTTGATTAATATCTATGACCAGCAATAGGACGTAAGGATTCGTATTTACTGCATTCCCATTATCCTACGTTGCATTACTTGACCGAGGTTGGAATTTTCTCTTCATGCTCGTTTTCAAGGGAAATCTAAATTAAGAAGTTGTTTTTGAGTCTCGTATTATTTTAAACTTTCCACATTGGGACATGGATGAACTTAATTTCCTCTTTTCCTTGTGTATCCGTCTTGTTAACGTACTTTATTTTTTAACACCAAATTGAAAGAAAAGTAAGGAATATTAATATTTAATGTTTCGGATCTCAAAGTAAACATTTTGAATAACGTATTTGCTGAATGTTTATGAGTAGCAATAAGACGCAGAGATTCGTGTTTACTCTACTCCCATTGTCTCTTGTTGCATTACTTGACAGGGGTTGGAATTACGTCCTAAAAAATTATTGTTATGTTAGAGTAAAATTGGTTCTTAAATATCTCGAAAAAATAAAATGAATAACCTGAAAATTTGCGCATGCCTTCTTCAGGAATATTGTACCTCTATAAGTTGCTTGTCCGCATGCTTAATACTTATTTTATCTTCAATTTTCTCCTTACCTTACCAACTATTGTTTCCGTGACTGTCAAATTCACTGGCCATATATTGCGTAAGCACCAAAAGGGATAGGGACAGGATCCGACGAAATCTCACCAAATCTGACCAAGGGGGGGGGGGGGGGAGGGGGCGCAGTAAACTCACGTCATCATTTCAATATTCAAGAGCCAGGACAACTTGACACGTAATTAATAAACGCCATCTAAGGTTTGGAATACCCTAGTAGAAAGTGAGATGACAAAAAGTATTCTTGTCATCCTGGCGTGTCAGTACAAGGAGAATAGAAATGTGTCGTTGGTGTAGAACACGCTAGCTAAACCTCCCACCCCGCTGGGGATACGTAAACACACAGAGCCTTTCAGTACTGCTGAAGACTGCATAGGCGAGTGGCAAACAACCAAGTCTCCTTCTGGGAGTGCGTTTGTCGAGGCGAAACAACAAGGAGCGTTCCCCTGGGAGCTATGTGTTTGGCGGAGGCGGGACTCGCGAGAGGACGAATGGCTGCTAACTTTACTCCCACAAACCTCATCTTGTCTTCCGATGGTGTACAGTGTCAAATATTTGAGACACAGCACTTGAGACAAAGTTCAGTGACCTGAAATGATTAAAATAGACTCTCTCCCCTCCACGAAATACTAAAATTGGTGGCATACATTAGGCCACCTCGCTGTGAAAGTGTTCTGAAAGGTCCTGAAAGAGGTTTTCAACAGCGCACCGTTTACAAGATTGGTAGACTTGCCAGGAAAAAGAGATATCACAACCTTGCGAAAACTCAGTAGAACACTATAATCGTTTTTGTTATAATATTGTTGAAAATTGCAGCATCCTGAAACGAAACCTTTATTTTGTTCCACGTGTTGAGTGTGAATGACGTAAACGTCTAGTAAGAAGTAAATTCGTGTTGCAGTAAAATATTTGTATAACAAATAGATGTCACCAAAGATGTTCATCAAAACCACTCAGCCTTTTTTTTTCATATTGCTTTACGCCTCGTCGATGACTCGCGACAACATGAGTGTATCCAATGACGGGCAGAGGGGGGCGCCTGCCCCCCTCTAGAAGAAAAAATAAGTTGCCTTCAGTTCGCTTCGACGAGTGAAGAACTGACTCAGGAGCACTTTATGAGAGAAAGATTTACTGGATTATACCTGATGAGTGTGCATCGAAATTTCGTGAAAGAACACCGTGAGATATTGACAAACAAAGTTATTGAAAAATTTTCTGAGAAACCGAGACGGTTAATGTTTACATAAAAATCTAACTGACGTACCATCTTACTTAACTACATGGTATGTCCTTAGATTAGGTGGTTGGACTAATATATTAAACAATAATAAAAATGGTTTCCTGAATAGGATTGAGTTTTATTTTGTAAGAAATCATCATGTTTTAGTCCCCAATCCAACTTCCTCGAAAGCAATATGAGTTGCTCCCCCCCCCCCAATCTACTGTAGTCCTGGTCCAGGATACGCCCTTGCACGACAAGGGAAAGAAAGTAATTCAGAAATGGCCTTTGTGAAGGAAGCATCCCGGCGTTCGCCTGGAGTGATTTGGGGAAGCCATGGAAAATCCAAATCTGGGTGACCGGACGGGGATTCGAACCCGCGTCCTCCCAAATGCGAGGACAGAGCCTTAGCACTCACCCACCACCTCATGTACGTTCACTCAGGAAAATATGTACCTGAGATAACCCTCAATAGTGGGGTAGAGTATTCAAGACATTGATAGCAGTACATAGAGAACTTGGATATTGGAAAGGTTTTCGTTCGTTGGTTACCGAAAGTTTATAGCCAAAGCAGAAGATTTTGTTGAATGATTTGTGTTTGAATTTGAAACCTTGGTCTATCATCAGGGATGGATTCTATGCAGAATTTTGTATCTACTGGAACTTATAGAGGGAAAAATCTTCTAAACGTGTTTCCTCATAATCAGTAGTTGGATCTACCTAGTGATACTACCGAAAATGAATAGTGAGTAAACTTGCCACTAAGAAATAATGTATAAATTTTAAAAAGCGTTTGTCTTTTTTAAATAGATAGTTACGTTCTATATATCCACACAAAATATCTATACTACTATAAAAATATATAAAGCCTTCTTTAGGCTTGATTCGGCATTTCTAAAGTAGTACCGAACAGATTTCATTGGATTTTCACACTTTAACGTTTTAGTTTATGTCTGTAAATCTGAGATATATTTTACGAGGCTGCGTCTATTAGCGCAGGAACAGGAAATGAAGATCTGTCCTTAAGTTGAAATATTTTTAACTGCCATATAAAACTTTTTGTGCAACCAAATGGTAAAGTTGATTAAGAGCCTTGAATGGAAACCGAGAGGTTAGGACAGCCTTCGGGGGATTTTAGATTTCTGTTGTTAATTCTCAGGTAATCTATCAAAGAAATGTTGGCTCGGTAAATGTTTTAAACACTTTATGCGCATTATTTGTTCCTACCACCCCTTCAAACTGCAACTAATTGTGAAAGTTGATATTTGCTGATGACACATAGACACCCGTAAATATTGTTCATAAAGTTTCCCCTTAAGCAATAAAAGTGATGCTGCTTGCCTTGGGTACGAGCAAATGATTTTATTTTTATGTATAATGCTAAGAGTGCCCCTCAGCCCGAATGATGACTGGACCCTCCCGAAGAAAGCACACTAAACCTGATATCTGATGTAGGACGACCAGTTCGTTTAATTTTTACCTAGTTAAACCCGGTAATTCTGCCTGGTAGAGGGGATTCAAAGTTTAGTGTGGATCCGAACCACGGAAGCGCTCTATCATTATCCACATCACACACTGAGCCATCTGACATTTGGACTAATTTATACCTACTGATACGTAACTTAAATCATTTAATTCTTGGACTTTTTTTAAACGTACGTAAATATCAGATAAATGTAAATCATACCTTTCCCCAAGTTCGAGCAATCATCGGAATAATAAAGTAGTTAGAAAGAAGGATTATTCGCACATGATATTATTTCAGGATTTTTCTTTTGTTTGACATGTTTCAATGTGTACAGCCTACAGTTTGTTGATGCTTTGGATTATAAAAGCTTAGAAAAGTTTTCGCCTACAATCCTTGGTTAAAGCAGATGAAAATATATCTGTATGTATTGGATGTTCTGATCCACTTTCCACATATAATAACTGTTCTACACAACAGCCTTGTAGTAAACTCCGTCGGCGCACTTTATATATGTGTTTTATTCAGAAGGAACAATTTTCTGAAGACTGTGACGATACATAAGTGTGCTTCACTGTGCGTGCACGGAGGGATAAATAAACTCTATCGCTTGTGTAATCTCTTTCTCTCAGCGCAAAGAAACACTGTAATACACTGTAGGCCTTATCTTGACGATGTGAAGGGGGAGGCTTTATAACCAGCCTGAATATAAAGTGGATATCAGAACCCCTCATCCCCGTCCTTCTTTGAGTCATGAACTGGAGAAAATGTGTTTTGCTGTTTTTAGTATGTGTTGCTTCCTTCTAGTATAGCCCTTCACATACTTACCTACAAATAAAAACAGCTCACTTAATACTGGACTCAGCTCAGAGTCATTTCAGTTTGGAACTCGTCTTTTTACGACACTATCCGGCTGAACTCCTGTGAAGATTTCATTTCACTCATCATCCCATTGAACTATAATCTGTTTTCTGATATAATCGAATGAAATGTTAACTTCTGAAGACTTCTACAGCAAAAATGGCTACATCTGTTTTTTGTTGTTTTTTAAAAAAAATAATAAGTCTTGTCTTAAAAGGTTTTCATCCATGCGAGATCGTCGAGTTTGGCATTGTGGCTAATAGACATGGCTAGTAACAATGGACTCTGTTCCAACAGATACAATTTTCAAATCCCGTTATTGACCTACCCTTGGTTCTTGTACGGTCCGTAGGCACCATAAATATCCCAGTGTTGAAACTAACTTTGGAAACAATTGAATGTATGTGATTGAGTATGAAGCACCTCAGAGCCTAAGACTGACTCTAAAACAGAAATTCTCCAACTGTTTAAGCAATTTAAGATACGCTAGAAGCAATCTGAGTTTTCGGAGTTGTTCTTTGGAGGACCCTTAAAGCCATATTTTTGTAATATTAAGTCTCAAAACGTTTTTTAAGCTTCATAACGATGTTAATTAAGAATGCAAACCACAGGAGCTGGAGAAGATTATCATTTTAAGTAAGGAATCGAAATAACGAAAAGATCTGTAGAGAATTTTTTGATACTTCTCGTTTAAGTTCATTTTAGGTGCTTCAGCTCTAGTTTAAAGATATACAAGTTTTGGTATCTATGTGTATATATACCAAATAGTGGGTAAATAATTGTTTGTTGAAAACTTGAAATGTTAATATCTTGGCGAGCAGGACACGGTAGAAAACGGTTTCAGAATCCTTCACTTGGAGAGAATAATAGGGGATGTAACTGAGAAACAACGGAAATGATCAAAACACTTTTCCTACACCATTACTTGAGTGTGATACCCACAGGAATTGAAGGGGATGGAGAGAAGGGCTGCTTCATTTGTCTATGAAAATTAAATCTACAGACGCAGATGTGTGTTGTTCCCAGCAACCTGTGATCTTAAATAACATTGTACTTTAGGAATTAGTTTCTACAATGTGTAAAGTGTAGCGAGTGACATGTTGTAAATATCACACACCTAAGTTTGCTCGTATACACGAAGGTAAAACAAACAAGAAAGGTAAACCGAGGTATTTCGGACAAATATGTGATTATTCCGTATTCGCTGAAAGGAAATAAATGCCTTGGAATCATGCTACGCTATGAGATAAGAATTTTAAATGACAAGTAAGGTAGATCGTTGGAAAAATTATGATTTAAATCTTAAATTTTCTGCACCAACTGAACGCATGTCTGACAAATTTTGGAAAAACGCGCGTTGCTTAGAAACACCGTTTACCAGAATAATGTCTTATCGCTGAAAGGGATATGTAAAGACGGTGAAGGTCCGAAACCCGTCAACACCACATAAGCTGAACCTTTATAGGCAGATACAACAACACACAAACGGACTATAATAGCAAAATAAATGTCACCAGCCCACCGCCATAAATAACTTCTGCCATTATAATGACTGCTATCAAACATGGAACTGCAATTTACGTCCCCCGGCAAACGTTATTACAGAATTCAGTTTAATATCGTAGAGAAATATTATTCGGGATGGGTTTGACGTCTGACGTAAGGTTGTTTCATTCAATATCGACAATGCCATCACGTTTCAAACCTTGGAAATTGAAATTATTGTTATTTATTTCATTTCGATGAGGCGTAGGCCTTTCGGGGCAAAGTGGTTTTTATAGTGTCAGATTAACTGTACACGATGCTCGCTATGTCGGCTGAGTTTTCTGTGACACCGTGTGGTGTCCGGCACTGACACTGGTTTAGCTGCTTCGAGTTCTGGCGGTGCAGGGTGGGAGAGGTAGGTGCATAATTCCTAACCACCTGATTGTGCACCAGTGTCCTGGGTTCAGTGCGTATGGAATGAGGCCATACGAGACTGTTGATGGCCGATTCGTCCGTTAGATGGGGCCATTAAGCATGGCGGCTACTGTTCTCTTTCGGAAGGGTAGGACTTAACGGGCCGACATCGGGTTTCACACTCTTCCTTCTTTCATGTCTCATTCACAAACAACACTTTACACTGGACACTCACACTGTCACAGTCATCCACAGTTATAACAACACTTACGACCATTGTCACACTGGGGAAGGAACGGAAAACCAACCCAATTCATCTTCCCAGACGTTAAGGACGAGGGGAAAACATTCATCATTGTAACTGCCTACGATCGGACACGAGCAAGACATTGATGAAAAGAAGAAAATTGTACATGGTCTCCAGCCCGATTAACTACTCCTTGGCGTAACAAACAACTGGATGGAATCAATCGGGATAATTTTCAACCTCAAATGACAAATCAGAAGTCCACAGCACTATTCATGGTTAGTTTATTCCACCAAAAATGTATTATAAACCACCTAGATCAACCACTAAACGCTTAAATTACGAACTAAGTCTCCTAAGTTGTAGATTCTTAGATGGAAATGTGTAAGAGGTGATAAGAATAAAATTAACTATTACAAGTCATCCATAAACCTCTTCTTTCCACAACAATTCCACCGTATTTCCTCTGGTAATCGCACGCGATTTACTCTGGTACGTCGTCGTGAAGCGTGTGACACAGTAGTCAGTACGATTCTGGAAATTTGTAGATATGTGTTTAACACTGACTAGACAACCCGTGCGAAAATTTCGCGAATAAAATGCGATGAATGTTGAGGTTGAATGCTTGTAAGTTAATATAATGAAAAGTAGAACCGTACTTTCGAAACAAATATTTTTTTTAGTGTAATAGGAACGCATCAAAATACAACATATTACCAAACAGGAAAATTTAAAGCACTCTGTATTTACGACAAACTGTCACTGACCTTAACAGAATAAAATCAACCTGAACAAAATGCACACAACATACCAACGTCTCTGAAATATTTGTTGCTGTGCGAATAAAGTGTTTAAATTGGAATTATATAACAAAACGACAGTGTAACAGTGCAACAGAAAAAAATATCCGAAAAGCTACTTAATGAAAAAAAAAGAGTTTATTGACATCTCTGTGATATCCGCTGCTGCAATCTAAGAACTTGGCTCTGAACAGTCTCATACGCACTACCACTTTAAGCACCAAATTCCGAAAAATTCTTTCTTAAATTATGATTTAACCTAGCTGGTGACCTTAATTTTTAAAACGATATGTCATTTATCGATTTCGGCTAGGTATCGAAGAAGTAAATGGCTTGTAATAAAAAAAAAAAACACGTTGTATAAATAATATTGATACGTTTACCATTTAAGGGTCGAATTCCAAAAATTCCTTTTATAAAATATGGTGTGACCAAAGCAGCCAATTTGGTCTTTAAAATCATACCTCATTTATCGATTTCGGTTAGTTATCAAGCGAGGTATATATATATACCTCACTATATATATAAAAGGTTTTAAGAAATGATGATATTTTTGCCCCTTAAGGGTTGAATTTGGAGAAAGTTTTTTTCTTAAAATATTATGTAACCATAGCAGATAATTTAACATTTAAATCGATACCTCATTTACTGATTTCAGTTAGGTATCAAGGGAAATAAATAACTCGTGACAGAAAAATGCACTGTAAAAATAATCATACTTTTGCCCTCTAAGGGTAGAATTTTTAAAAATTTCTTTCTTAAAGTATGGTGTAACGGAACCGAAGACATTTCGAAAACTTCAATATTTTAAATGTTTATCAATTTTGTTTAATTGTCAAGGGAGACAAATGACTCGAGACACAAAAAAACGCATTTTACAAATACTGATATTTATGACCTTTAAGTGTTCAATTCCGAAAAATTCATTTCTTAAAATGTGATGTAACCACAGCGAAACCTTAATTTCTAGAATGATACCACATTTATCTATTTCAGTAAGATATTAATGGAGATAAATGGCTGGTGACACAAAATTGCGTTGTAGAACCAGTCATACTTTTTCCTTTTAAGGGTTAAATTCCAAAAACTTCTTTCTTAAAATATGATGTCACCAAAGCTGAGACATTATTTCTCATAATCTTACTTGATTTATCGATTTTGGATAGATATCCAAGGAGATAAGTGGCTCGAGACACAAAAAACGCATTTTAGAAAAATTGATATTTTTGCCCTTTAAGGGTCTAATTACGAAAAAATTTCTGTCTTAAAATATAATGTTACCACGGAGGAGATTTTATTCTTTAATATGATACCTCATTTATCTATATCAGTTAGATATCAAGGAAGATAAATCACACGTGACACAAAAATGCGTTATAGAAAAATTTATACTTTTTCCCTTTAAGGGTTGAATTCCAAAAACATTCTTTCTTAAAATATGATGTCACAAAGCTGAGACATTACTCCTCATAATCCTATTTGATTTATCGATTTTAGTTAGATATCCAGGGAGATAAATTGCCCGAAATAGAAAAAACGCATTTTAGCAAAATTAACATTTTTGCCCTTTAAGGGTCGAATTCCGAAAAGTTCATTTATTAAAATATGATGTGACCCTAAGTGAAGACCATAAGCTTTAAAATGACACCTCATTCTTTGATTTTGGTTAAGTATGAAGGAAGATACAGGCTTGTGACAAAAAAATACCTTAGAGAAATAATATATATGATGTTACACCGAGGCTGCATGGAAGCGTATTTGCACCACTCAACTAGCGGAGTCCTCCACAGACACATCCTACCACCCTCAACATTTTCGGTAAAAGTCCCTGCCACCGTCTTTGTCTATCCAGAGATCGTAATTTCCTCCACTACTACGACTCAGCGATTATTTTAACATCGACTCTCTGATTAAAAGTAAAAGGTAATTTCACTGTGCTGTTACAAGTCCTAGTTTTATATTAAACAAACAAATTACTTAGAAATGTGATTGAAGTAAAGCGGCTCTCAGTGAAAAAAACACCATGGCAGCCAACCATACTGGTAAATAATTTTTTGTTGATATTAGTTTCAAAAATATTGTAATATTAGTAGCTAATTTTGTGAACTTAGTATGAATTAAGAATGGAAATCAACACAAAAAATTACTGTGAAGCACAAATATTCCATTCGATGACTTCGACTATTCCATTCTAATGACAAGATTAATAAAATATCACTACTCACGTGATTTTGAAATTAATGACACATTATTTACATAAAACTTAACACACCTTGTGGTATGCGTACAAAACTAAAAACTTGCTGACTTTCATGTAGTGACAAATGTCACTGGGAAAAGTGAGAGATGTAAACATTGATAGTAACTGAACCATTTAATTTAAATGTTACCATATTATATGGAGCATCATATAAATGGCAGATCTAGAGCTGTTTTTGCTAAAAACTGTTTCAAAGTGGAAAGGCGATTGAGCACTGCAGCACTTTCAACTGCAGAGAATTTCGCTGCCAGCTATTCCTTGCAAGCGCTCTCTTTCTCCTGCGCCTCAATCCGAGCTGCTCTTCACAATTCGGATGTAAAGCTGCGGAAATATATAGCGTGCTTCAAATGACGAGTTTGCGCCATCTCTTGCGATCACTCTCTAACAGCCTTATCCTACAAACTGTTATGAAATGTTTGTCCAAAATCATAATTATCATCTCAGTTATGAAACATGTAACATGAACAGAATTGTATGGGAAATAAAATTTTAATGTTAGGTACGGAACAAAATCGTTGAATAATCAAGGCAGTAATTACGATAAACTGAAACTATTTTAAAACAGTGCGTACACATAATGAAATGGAATTTCAACCTTACTTACTACAATACAGTTTTCTTTTGTCTTATGCCGAGTTGATCAACAAAGCGTCAATTATTTTAGTAAGTTTTTTTTTTTTTTTTTTTTTTTTTTTTTTTTTTTTTTTTTTTTTTTTTTTTTTGCATTTGGTTTAGAAATTAAAACCTGAGTCTATGGAGGATAGCATCAAGCATTTTGTAATGATCTGATTTAGTACACAAACCTGATAAAAATTTACCTTTTTCTCATTGTTTGTGGGGTATTTTAATAAATTGAATCCTGTAACAGTACCCCACGTTGTACTATTCGACATATATAACCAAGTTCGATCACTTAAGTTTATGAAAAAAATCCGATTCCATTTTTTTTATTATTATTATTATTATTATTATTGGACAATCGACCATTTTCAGGACGTGTGATACATGCAATTTCAGAGTCTGACTTTTATCTTTCTATTATTATTAGCTGACAAATCGGGAAGGTTACTTTAGCCACATAACTGACAGAAGAACAATTTGCAACACTCGTTTCCTCTGACAGACCGTGGTGGGTGAGCAGTAACGCTCCGTCCTCGCATTCTGGAGGACGCGGGCTCGAATACTTTCCCACTATCCAGATTTGGGTTTCCCGGTGTAAGGAACATAGTCCTTATCAGAAATAACTGTTTGTGTTATAAATACATTGGAAATGTAGTGTGGTCCAGAGTATAGATTTTAACTTTTATAAATTGGTTTAAATGTCAAACACGCGCTTAAAAGACAATGCGGAGCATCTTTGAAAAACAAATTAACAGAAGAGTCGAAAAAGAAATGGTTTTAATAAAAGCGCAGACGGTATTTAAATTAAATCAAATATGAAGTTTCGAAGGGAAACTCTCAGTAAAGTTGTAATTTTGACAAGTAGTGAGTAAATTTTATGTATACAGAAATGAAAGAGAAGTTATGTATTATTTGTATAACAGTTTTTAATAATTGGAAGGAATATATCATGAAAATAATCGAAGATAAGTATTAATTGTATGTTAGCTTTTTAATATGAATTACAGCAATAAATTATATGTTTAATTATCTAAGGGAAGTGAACGACTTATTCCAGAAAGTAAATAAATGAATGAAAACTTCAATGACATTAAAATAAAGATTTTTTCAGATGTTAAGGTGTCGGACTGAACCAGATATTTTAAGTCATAAAGAAGCGATTCGAATGACCGTAAATATCTGGTAAATATATACAATGAAGAAAGTAACATAAAAAAAACATAAGGCTGCGTACGGACATACTTCGAAAGCAAGGGAGTGGAGACAATAGTGCGTCTCCCCACCAGCAGCAATAACGCCTCACACATGGATTCCCCAAATGAATCAAGGTGAATGCGGGATGGTTCCTCCAAAAGGCATGGTCGAATAACTTCCTGTTCCTTGTCCACCTCTGATGACTTCGACATCGACGAAGCACAAAGCCAGAAGGAAATATTTTCTTTTGTCATATTCATGTGATTATCACAAACAAAACAGGTAAATCTACCACGTAAATTTGAACCACAGAGCAAAAAACCAAAGCTTACCAGAGAAATATGCCAGTTTTAATGACCCGTAACTAACAATTCCTGCAGGAACAACAAACCCTCTCGATGCGTAAGATCGCTACTTTCATCAGCTGAGCCAGTCAGACAGCTCGTCTTTCTAGCGGGTTTCTCAGATTACGAGTTATGCAACATTAATCTCTTTGGTTTTAATTGCATTCCTCACACTTTGCCGCTTATAGTGTGCAATTGCAGTTGGAGAGAAACTGTTGAAGGTGAATATGAAGTGGAACTCTCATTATATCTATAACGCAATCGTTTATGTTATACACAGGAAGTAATTTCGTATAACTATAGGAAACCTTAAGTGAATTGGCTAATACAGAATCAATGCCGTGTCCTTCCAAAAGACAGATCCCATATTACAGTTCAGCTATCAGTCACCTTAGGCGCAAACTTATTTACAAACATCCGATACATATCCAAAGTTTTATTTCTTTATCTCCACTGCCAATACGAAGGCTAGGAAATCGAAGGACACGTCACGCTGTCTGTATACTAATATCTGGAGATAGTGTCCTTCATTATCTCCATTGGCGAGAGATAAGTTTAGCATAAAATTAAAAAGTTGAGTACATGGTTTTGGCGACCGTGACAGGAACCGCGCAGTCAATTCATTCAGCGCTGCGGTCGTATACCACAGTCCCCAAGCTTGGCGAGCACACAGCTAGTGGAGCCGAGGCGGGACTGGGCTATCGAGCGACCCCCTGGCATTAAATGTTAATTCAGGCTGGCGGCGCGGCACGGCGCCCGGAATCGGGACCGGCTCACAAACTGGAGCTAAATAATGGATGCTGGAAACGGCCAATCTCACTCTCTTAGGCCGCTGCATCGCACTCCAGGCAATACACGGTATTGCCTCCGGACGTCCTCCGGAAAGACTACTGGAGTGTATAGGTGGCGCGTGACCGACTGACTTACATTTAAACCTGCAATCGTGACCGCTTAATGGTGCGTGAAATTTGATGTATAACTCTTACTACTGCAATAAAACGCCAGTAAGAAATATGAAGTATAGAAGAAAAATCGCAAACGTCATTCTCCTGAAGAAACGAGAAGGGGCCGTCTGCAAACGAATTGTGATTAGTGATGATGCACAGATGAATGGTTTGAACTGTAACTATCGAAACAGATGTAATATCTTTAAGAAGATAACACCCGGTTGAGGAAACTTTTTTCCATCACGTGGATAATAACCTAAGTATGGTTTTAAGTTGCTTTTCAGTGACTATTTGATGGATGTAGTATACAAACTGTTTACTCTGTTGACTAAAAAGTTAGTGTCTTTTCCTATAGTCTTAGTTGACATAAAACTTAATCCGAAAGATATCTATAAAACGAAAACCGGGTATATTTGTACCAGAAAAACGCGAAATCTACTGCGAAGATTTCGATGGAGTTTTTGCCGTTTTGAAGCTTAGAATAACAACTCAGTTGTTTGATATGTCTTATGCTTCTACGTTGCATAACGCCGGAACATTACATGAAATTCTGAACGTATGGCGAGGAATACCAGAGATGGAACCACTAGATGCACCATGATTCACACTAAACATACAATTACAACGTCTCTGACCATAGATTTTAATGAAAGCAATAAGATAACTTTACAATAATAACTATTTTGCACATTAAACAAAACTTGAAGTATTATTTCCTTTAATTTGGGATATTCAATTTTTAAACTCCATAGATAGCCGTAAAAACAACAGAGATCTTCTTTAACCGTGATCTCTGGCAGTAGGCCTACAACTACATTGTCTCTGGTCATTAGCGTTAGTCTTCTGTTTTAATAAAATCATTTATTTACGGTAATATTATTCTTGATTCACTTTTGATATTTGTATAAAAGGCTGAATCTGCGGAGTTAAAGTATCTGCTGTTTCGAGCAAAAAGTATATCCATTCACTTCGCAATTGAATCAAATGTGAATTCTAACATTATCTAGCGTTTTTTAGTAACGTAGTAATGCAATTTCTTAGCCAAATTAATGAAGCTTGATACACATGAATCTTTTCGGACGAATGAAAATAGTGTATGTGCAAATAAACTTCAACCCACCAGTTTCTTATAACGTCTAGAGCTAATTGAATTTTAGCCTTATTTTATCTAGTCCAAGCCTTAATACAAAATAAAACTTGTGCATTTCCTCCAATAATTTTAATCACTTGTGCGCATATTGAAACAAATGGAACAATCCCCCACGTGGTGTTGTGGCATTAATAAATTCTTGACGATCTGGAAGCTAACGTTACCCCGATCATCAGGCGGCAAGGAAATCAGAAGAGCAACTGGAACTTGTCAACAGAGCCTGGTTCTTTTGTTTGCCGTATCGAATTACGATAACATGCCACGCGATATATCAGCGCTTATCTATTCAGATACGGCGCCAGCATCTCTGGTTTTATACCACTGATGCAAAAACCTGGGAGGGCGTTTGGGTGAATTGAATTGGTAGCACCTCCGTATTTTTCACTCCACTCCGTTTGTTGTCTTTTTTACTTCTTCCGTCCGTCTCCGGATAAACACACCAATCCACCCGCCAGTGAGAGAATAATATGCGTTATTATTGTTTGTCTATATGTAAGATCCGGTATGCCACACCAAAAGTTTTGGAAATAAGGCACACTATGCGGCTGAGAATATACATTTCTACGTCATAAACAATTAGAGTCTGTAGCTAGAAGCAGAAGTTCTCCAGAGGTCACTGTTTTGTCACTATTGGAACAATAATTGAAATACCGGGTAAAAATTTTGTAATCCATAAGCTGGTGAATTCTTCTACGCTACCTGAGATAAAAAATACGTCGTTGATTAATCAGTGACATTACACCTTAATAGGTGATGCTCATTAACAGCATTTCCAAAATAACACTAATAATTGCATCGTGTTGTTTCTTATATTTTAGTCTCAAGTGGCTATGTAAACGTCGTGTGTGCTGACCAATATTTGGAATGGAATGTCAAATATACGAATACCTTATTAGAGGGTATAAGGCCTTTTTTTGTTGGTGGATTCTTTATTCTATTTTAGCTATACCATAGTCCCGTGTGTTTTCTCAATTGAGAGTCATTAGGAATAGGAAATGTTGTCTGACGACGTGCTGAGACCAGAATATAAAATAGTATTGCTAAAAAATGCATTTAACTATTAGTAAGCAAGGCAAAACATAACATGAAATACTCGATAATACTGGCAGATGCCTGTGGTAAAACTACAGTGAGTACCTTCAAACAGTTCAATAAAACATTATCAGTTTTTGACTGCTAAGTAAAATTATATGAGAAACCCCGCATATTGGTTGAGCGGTACTCTGGAACCTGCTATTCGGGAAGATAGCCAACCAGATTTGGGTTTTTCTTGGCGTTCGGAAGTCACTCCAGGTGAATGGCTGAATGGTGCCTTCAATAGGCTGTGGCAAAATTCCTTCCCTTTCCATGCCACCGCCCTCCAAATTCTCTTGTGGATGTGTTTTCCTCGATTCTGACGACCTGTAAATAATAATAAAAAAGTAAGAAGAAGATTTGCAACACGTAGGGACGCTAAACAGGATAAAAATGTAATGTTGTGTAACTGTAATCATGATTCAATGATTTTCAAAAGTATTACGAAAATCGTGATGTTCAAATAAAAACCTTGAATTGTTATAGTGTCACAGCTGAACTTTTTCTTTATTCATTCATACAAACATAAACTATTGAGAAATCACCCTAAAATGTTCTACTTCATTCCTATATTCATATATTATTTTATTTACATTCAGTTTCATAGCTCTGTACGATCTAACTGAAAGACGGATCCGATATCTAATACTTATTTTTTTTCACCTGTCTGGCTGTCACAGGCTCTTAACAGTATATCTCAGATATTTGAAATTATGTTTTTATATAGTTCTTACTACCCCAAACAAAGTACTAATTTATAAAAATTGTGTTAAAATAATTATTTGGAAATTAGTGTCGGACTGGTAGAATTTTTAATGCCAATCGAAAGATGGCAGACCCTGCAGTGTGGGTAAACGCTAAGAAGAAGAAGAATTGAAAGAAACCTGGCAGCTCATCTATTCTGAAAATATAATTTTATTACACTATTTCTGGGATTTTTTGAAGAAAAAATATAAATAAAAATTCCTTACGTTTCCAAAACCATCTTAAAGTTCTTTCATATTTAGAAAAGATTGCTGGAAAACTATAGATATGGTTCTGTAGATATGTCTATACATTATGCTGTAGACAAATTCGTTAATTGGACAATTAATATGCCAAGAAAGTACTATTTTTTTTAAAAAAACCAAGTCACTTCATGCTTTCTTTTTAAAAATCTTCAGAAAATAGTTTTTTGTGAGTTAAATTTACTTCTTAATCTGGGTGTGGAATACTCATACGCGACTGTAAATAGCACTGATTTTGTTTATAGTCTGCAGTTTCTTTTTAGAGAGCGCGGAAGTGCGTCATTTCCTCTCCACTGGAAGTCTCCCAAATTGATGTTGCCGCTACGTCCAGGCAGCACACAATGGATCCGCGTCTCTTTGTGATCCTCTGCCACTCCGGCCAACCTGACAAATCGACGAATATCTGATTTGTTAAAGAGCCGCCTGCTTTCCGAATTTCTAGCAGCGTTGTCATGTGAGACACGAAATGATTAGGCAGAGTCTGACATCTGACAAAATTGATAACACAGGACTTCACCTACTTCATAATCAACTATATTAACCATAAAAATGAGTTCAGAAATAAATGAATCTTTACAGTCGTTAATACTCTGAACTTCGTTAAACTGTATTTGTCAGTGTATTAACCAATACGTTACTTTAGAATCTCTAGTAGGCCCTACTCCGGGAAAAAAGACTGAATAATTTCAGGAATCAGTACGGATCTTGGTTTTACTAATTTTTTCTGTGTAGAAATTGCGAACCAAATACCTGGGTAGAAGGAAACTTTCAACGCAGTCATCAGTCATAATGAATTATCACATAGCAGTAAATAAATCTGAGCGGAAATTATATCAATAATGTGTTGAAGCCCTATTAGTAATCAATATTTGAAAACTCTTAATGATATAACAGCCAGTATCAAATCGCTTCGCCCAGCTATATATCTCGTCGACAGTATTAATTAAATTATCTGGAATCCATTTGTTGAGAACCGTGTTTAAATTTCATAAGGTTTGAGGTGAATCAAAGTTCGAATTAACGGATAGGTTCGTAGTTTGGATTTCAGAATGAATGTGATTGTAAGACCCGCTACCAGGAGTAGAAAGTTGACGATAAATGTCAAGTACCGAAAGAAAGCCTAAGAATTTCGTCTTTTTCAGGTCTTACGTAATTAGCCTCACCTCTACACGAATGAGCTGTAATAAGCTAGCAGCTATTGTATTTGTTGTGCTATTGTCCGTTACGACTCTCTTGTCTGATAAATAGTACAACTTTGATCCTGGTCGATTCCTATCCCATAAATGTGTTGTAAACAGAAAACTTTTGTTACAATAGGTGTTCCATGTACGTTGACGAAAGAAATATACCTGAGAGCAGCCAAAACTATTCTCAGCCAACGTGACGAAAATCAATTCGGGTAATGATTTCATGTTACAATCTTAAAATCTAAATCCGCTCTGGAAATCAAATGTTAGGAATCACTTCTGTTTAGTGAAACGTCATACTTGCTAGCGAAGATGATATTTCGTGTATAAGGCAGAACGACTATCGACTTCCAGTATCTACTGTAAATTAAAAG
This sequence comes from Vandiemenella viatica, assembly GCA_031002005.1. NCBI lineage: Eukaryota > Metazoa > Arthropoda > Insecta > Orthoptera > Morabidae > Vandiemenella > Vandiemenella viatica. The sequence goes on along the minus strand of JARYHS010009186.1, from coordinate 174,574,292 downwards.
CCAATTTATATTCACATAAACATTATAAACTTTTATTTCATAATATACAGCATTGCTTACGAGCTGAAAACGGTATTTTATAAATATATGTAGTACATGTATAATGTTAGGCCCATGATCCAAAGCAGCAATAATTTTGGTCGGCCATAAATGTAAACGCTGGCATGAAACAACCTAAAATACTTTTAGTTCTTTGCAACTAACATTCATCACATACTTTCATTGAAATATTTAAACGAGTAAAAAGGATTTAGTACTTGATGCTGGAAAGCAAGTTCAAGAATTATAGTGCACGAAACACATAATCAATGTTGTAAGATACGAGTATTTAAAGGTGAAGGTATTGATACCAGAAAGAAAGAGATTATTTGACTGAAATAGTTGTCTAAAAAGTCTCACTTTGGTGTTAAAATTTGTGACCTAAAGAATAATAAGTCGCTAGTAAATGTGAAACTACAATAAAAGTGGTTTATCAGGGTTTCTATAACGATAAACTATCAAAATCAATTGCGGATGAATATCTCTGCTTTTCAGACAGATATGATCTCAGAATATAGAGCTTCATATTTGTGTATCTCTTATTTTTTATACATTTGGTTTTAAGCCCTATATGTTGTGGTATAGAAATCCGGTAGAAATGAAAAGATGTAAATGGGTTCGTGTGACTCGCTTGAGCCATTTATGGTACGGAATTACGGCACGGTCTGGCAAAAACAGTCAAATGTCAAAACCTATTTTTGAGGATATTGAAAAAAAAAATCAGATACATTAAGTTGATATTTTGTATAGTGATTTAGCATATTATTCCTCAACTTATCTTGCTCTTAAAAATCTTCAACTCCTTAAGTTATCTCTTGGTTATCCAACTGCAAAATTCATTAGCTTAAGTTTTATTCATTGGTTCTTAAGTAGTTTAGTTACCTAGTCATTATTCATAAAACTTCAATAAAATTAAATATATATAACAATTCAACAGTTAGTCCAGTATAGCGCCTATCATTTTTAGTAAAAAACGTTAAAAAATACAGTATAAACTTTATAAGACTACTTTACCAAATACGTTTACAGTTTGTTTAGAAGATGGTTGAAGTATTTGGGAAAATCATGATTGGAAACTGTGACGCCTGTCGTAGATACGTTGCGAAGGGGATGGGTTGTTGTTGCTGTAAGATGTAGTTTCACTGGGCTTGTGTGGAAGAGGAAACGGGGGAAATAAATGAAGTTCTCCCTTTGCCTTAGGGATGATAGGATGTGGGAGATGGGCGAAACGATTAGGGAGTTGCGTGAAATGATCAGGGTTCTTGAGGCTCGTCCTGTGGAGGCTCAGCCTCTGCTGGCGTGGCTGTGGAGGCTTAACCTGTGGAAGTCCAGCCTGTGGAGGCTCAGACTGCACAGGTACAGCCTGTGGGGGCTGAGCTTGTCGAGGCTTAAGCTGTAGAGGCAGAAAGAAGAGATAGTGGGGTTAGAGGAAGTTGAGAAGGATGGGTGGGAGCTGGTAACAGGTCGTAGGAGAAATATGGTTAACAGGATGAACAAGCCAGACACTTCAGTAATTGTAGGAAAAAATAGGTTTGACCTGTTGCCAGAGGGCGGAAAATAGCCTCATGTAGATGTAGGAGTAGGAGTAGGTAAGATGCAGCAGCCCTTTAGTAATAAGGGCGTTCAGGGCAAGAATAGGAAAGAAAAGGGTTCTACCGCTAGGTAGTAGCCATGGGAGAGGTGTAGGACCTCTTCTGCAGGATCAGTTAGGTACAGAATACCAGGTCACCAGCTTTTATAAACCTACTGCAACATTAGGTCAGGTAATAGAGGATATAGGTTCACTTTGTAGGAGTTTCATTAAAGACAATAAAGTAGTGATAGTGGGAGGTGCGGAAAATAGTATTGATAGAAACGCGAGTTATAGAATAGAGAGTGACCTGAGGAAGGTGGTGAAGGAGGCACAGCATACCAGGGTGGAGCTCATGCAGCTCCTAAGTCGCCATGACTGGCCACAATTGAACTATGCTGTGAGGCGGGTTAATGTGGAAACGGAAATGCTACTTGGGAAAGGCATTAGTTCTGTGTTGGGGGTTGTGCCTGTGAACATCATTGGTAGGTGGGGTTTCACTAGGCATGGAATACACCTAAATAGAAGGGGGAAGGGAGTACTTTCTGAGTTGATAGCTAAAGCAGTGAGGGAGCCCATTTCTAGTGATGATGGGGTCAGGAATGTGCCTTTTTTAGGATAGGGCCTGCTGGTGAAGAGACAAAAATAGATTATCAAAGTGATACTGATTGTAGATTCACGATGGGAAAAGTCACAGATGTTAAAGAAATAGATGAAGTGGCTGAAACAATAACTGACTGGATTAAAACTGGGAAAGAGGAAATAAATTCTGACAATGTAAAGCCAGTAGTAAGGGTATTAATGGTAAACTGTAGAAATATAAACAAAGAAATGTATTTGCAAACTTAATAGAGACACGAACCACAAGTAATAATTGGGGTTGAGAGTAGGTTAAAAGAAAAAATACTAGACAGTGAGGCTTTTCCTGATGGTTACAGAGTGTACCGCAGAGATAGAGGAGCAATTGATGGAGGAGTTTTCATACTTGTTAGCAAAAACTTCCTCAGTTCACTGGCGTTCATAGATCAAGACCATGAGTTACTTGTGGTAGACTGCTGGTGTAATAAAAAAAAAAATTGGCGTGTTGGCTGTTTACCGCATTGGAAGAACGACAGAAGAAAATGAGGATCTTGGGGAGAAATTAAATTCATACTCAGATTCCAGAGGTGAGAATAGAATGATCATCATTGTTGGGGATTTAAATTTACCAGGTGTAAACTGGGAAGGAAATAAGATAAATAACGCAAGTGAACAAAGATTTTGAAATATCTTAATAAAGGAAGGAGGATTTACTCAAGTGGTTGAGCAAAACACTAGGGGACAAAATATTTTGGTTTTATTTCTAATTAAGCCCGATGGGAAACCTAGTGGGGTGTCTATTAACTGAAGGAATAAGTAATCATGGCGCAGTTCTAATGGATATTAGAGGATTCAGTAAACCAGCAGCCAAAATTGAAAGGGGGAATCAGGTACAATTATAAGAAGGCACAGGTTTCTAATTTGAAGAGATATTTCGGAGAACAATACAGCAAATTGAAGGAAGGCACAAGTACAGTAGAGTCAAGGTGGGAAGAGTTCAAGGAGATAATAACAATGGGGGAAGAAAAATATATTCGAAGGCAGGAAATAAAGAGAAGTAGAGAACCTATTATTATTATAGGGACGTGAGGAAGTTAAAGAAGTTGAAAAGAAGAGAACATAACAGAGTTAAGAGACAGTAAGCGTAGTAGGGAATATTTGAAACAACTAAATAAGGACTTAATAACAGCAAAGAAAGTGGCTAACGATGGGTTTATGAGAGTATTGTCAGTGGCAGGAGGACCACTGACTGATGCATATAGAACTTTCTATGGCTAAATCAGGAAACTGAGGGAAGGGAGGTTGTAGATACGCTTATAGATTAAGGAGTGAGAAGAAGTTACTGAGGATTTGAAAAAGGCAGAGATTTTAAGTAACTGGTTTAGTGAAAGCATTAGGGACAATGAATCAGAAACGGGAGGCTCTGATTCGGAGAACGAGCTTCACAACACAATTACAAATGAAGATAGTAAAAAATTAGAAATTCATCCTGAGAAATCATGAAGGAAATAATTAAGCTGAAAAAACCATAAAAGCTGGTGTAGATAATATTACCACAGATATCTTAAAGATGGCCGATGTGACATTGTATCCTTATCTTGAAATATTATTTAAATTGTAGTCTGGATACTTGCTAGCTTACCACAGGACTGGAAAAGTGCATTAGTAGTACCGGTACATAAAGGAGGGGTGAGAAATAGAGTTGAGAATTACAGGCCAATCAGTTTGATCATCAGTGGTAGCTAAATTAATGGAAAGATTGATATGCAACCACATCAGAAATATATCTGATGGAACTTAAGTAGTTTTCAAGCACGCAACACGGGTTTCAAGGCAAGGATATTCATGCGAATCTCAGTTGCTGGGATATATGCAAGATATTTCAGATGAAATGGACAAGGGAGGTAAAATTGATAGTGTAAGCACTAGATCTGTCAAAGGCGTTTGACAGAGTGAAGCCATAAAATGGTAGTAAATATGGTAAAAATCTGTTGGAGTGGATGAGAAAGTGATTTGCTGGGTAGAAGAATTTTTAAAAGTAGAAAACAGAAAGTTAGGGTAGGAAATGTAGTATCAAAAGAAGTGGAAGTAAAAATGGGAGTGCCGCAGGGTAGCGTATTGTGACCATTGCTATTAATTATTCTAATGAATAATTGTGTTGATTTTTACTATCTGAAATTAGATTGTTTGCAGATGACATAATGCTATATAAAAGAATCAAAACGATAGGAGATTGTAAACAGTTGCAGTATCTGGACAGGATATCTAGTTGGGTTGGTAAACATGGAATGAAGGTAAATGCAACGAAGAGTCAGCTTATTAGATACACAAATAAACAACAAAAGGTTAATTACGAATATAAGGTGGGGAAAGAATTGCTTGCTGATGACTTGAAATGTAAATATCTTGGCATTACATTTGATAACAAGCTTAATTGGGCAGGACACATTGGACAGATGGTAGGGAAAGGTTTTCAAAATTCTGCACTTGTTGGAGCGAGTGATGAGGGGATGTACGATAGAAGTGAGGGAGTTGGGTTACAAAACTTTGGTCAGACCATTGCTCGAATATGGTAGTGTAGTATGGGACCCTCATTTTACGTATCAAAGTACAGGAGTTGGAGAGGGTGCAAAGAAGGGCTGCTAGATTTGTTTCTGGAAATTATCGCAGAATGCAATCAGTGACAGGATATGATAAAGGAGCTGGAATGGGATTCATTGCAAGACAGGAGGAGGATGAGGAGGGTCATGGGAGTGTACAGGGCGTATACTGGCGATGAGGCATGGAAAGATATTGGAAGTAGGTATGAAAAGTAGTGCATGGAAGGGAAAATATGACCATGACCACAAGCTCGCACTCGATTTCAGGCACAAGGGTGTGGGAAGATTCTCTTTTTTAGGTAAGTGTGTCAGGGATTCGAAGTAAGTTACCAAGAGAAATTATGAATAATTTACCGAAAACGTTGAAAGAATTTAAAGATAAAATTTGGAGAGGGCAAATGTAGGTGGCTGCAGGATAGGGGGAAGATGGATGTGTTGGTAAATTGCCACAGGAGCCTGTGTTCCATTGAAATTAAATTAAATTAAATTAAATAGTGATTTTTCACAATTACTAAACCAGTCGCGCTGTGATTTCCTATTCGTTATGACTTGGTTGTTCATTTATTAGTTAGCCAGACGAATCGATCCAGTGAATGCAATGTATTATTTTAAACTTTTTAGTAAGCTTGTTATGCGCCATACGTTAGCTCCTGAATGAAATAGAAGCAACAATCATTAAGAAGCTACAATTTAAAGTGTTCAGAAGTTTATTGTGTCGACATAAAAGACATTTCTTTTTCTTCACCTCATTCTAAAATGATCGAAACATAACTTGCAATTTGCTGTTGATCAAATGTCTTCTTCATAATAACATCCCACAGTTAATTTGGTCATCTTCAAATTATTTCGATCAAATGTTACTTGAAGCATCAAGCTATGATTCTCATTCGCCAAAGTGGAGCAGCTGTCTCGTCAGCATAACGAACTTCAAAAATTTTTGCGCCCGAGATAAAAGTTGATCAGGTTGAGTGCCCAGAATGCACACGCACTCGCTCGCGTAAGTGGATCGCAAATTCCCTGTGGGGTTCAACCGTCTGGGGAATGTGTGCGCTGTTACGTTGGCAAGCTCTTAGCAACTTCTCGGGATATGCATTTTTCAAAACTTCTGATAGCCCTAGCTTTCGTCAAAAGATGAAAAAGCGAAATATAGCAAAGTTATCATCAAATTGTTTTCCTCAGAAGAAATAACTTTTTTTAGGTCCAACAATATATTTTTTTAAATTTTAAATCATCCATTTATTAGATGAACTTACCAAAAAGTGTGACAAGTGTACTCAGAGACTTTCATCAAACAGAATAAATCTAGATATACATACCATATACATTCTGTAGTGCACAGAATTGGGGATGGTGGAGGGTGATTTGTACCAAAACTATTTCTTTTCTGTGGATTAGAGTCCTGAATGACATAAGGAAAAAAGAATTCATATAAGCATCATTGCGGCAATTTATTTCTCTAATCTTATATTTCCTTTTATTACAACCAAAATAGGTTGGAAGTCGAAGTATTACATTGTACTCTAAATGAAGATTAGATTACACAATAAGTTTAAACGAAACCAAAGTCTATCAGAGAATACCAGCCCAATATAAACATACGTTTCCGTTGTTAATGGTTATTTGAGAAATAAGTTTTTGTATGGAAGTCACTCAAAGCGTTCAATAACTCCACTCACAAAAAGGTGTTTTTTTTTTTTTTTTTTTTTACTTATGGCTTTACGCCTAGTCGACGTCGATGTGGGATGGGACTGCATTCACCTGGAGTGATTTGGGGAAACAATAGAAAACCCAAATACGGATCCCCGGACATAGATTCGAATCGCCGTTGTCCCGAATGCGAGGCCAGAGCGTTAACCACTCACCCACCACCCTCGGTGGATTGCAATAAAATTTGTGACTATCCTTAAGGTTACAGTTACAATAATGTTTTATAATTTCACAATGAATTTTTATAGACCATTGTTCATTTGCACATGTAGATTTACTGTATCTCATTATACAGTTGTACATCTATACACACTCCACTGGCCTAAGACTATTCAATCGTCCAAATTTATTTACAGTAGGATGATATGATCTGTGAATCCTGGTCGAATACTTTCACTCAAATACAGGTATCTTGTGATTGAGATGGACATCTAGATGCATCCAGTCTTACACCTCCACTTATTCTTGTACCATGGAAGCGTTTGTATCTTAAAGTTCTATTACTGATGAGAAAATTGTATTAAGTTAAAAGTTACTGCGTTGGAAAGTAATTGCTATGAAGCACCAAGTACACATGTCATTTGATTGCTGGAAATTCTCAAGAGTATTGGTTAGTTATTAAATAAATGGCATTAAAATGTGCGATTGTAGTTCATCGTAACCCGTATCAAGAGAACAGAAGCTCGATAGGAAAAGCTAAATTTGACGATGGGTGAGGTGCCTCGTCTCCACAAAGGTAAATGCGCACTTCTCCCCACTGTTAAACTTGGCTTAATGACTCTCAGCCGTGACCCCATTTAAGTACTTTTCGTTGATGACACGAACCTTGAAACTTCCTTAAAACCTTCCGATAGTAGAATAACGGTGCCACCTTTCATAAAATGTTCAAAGGCTTATTTCTCAGTTTCATTAATAGCTTCTCCGATAAATATAAATTGCTACCCGTATCTTTTTTGTAAAGTTCCACTTACCATGCATGTTTAGCACTACGTCAATATTATTGGTACTTCCAACGTCTCGGTAAACCACAAGGGATGTAACCATCCGTCAGCAGTGGATACACCAGTCGGAAATAGCCCTGAGAAAGACTCCAGGTTGAGTGTTTTACCTATTCCAAGAACACTTTGCATGGTTAGGGAGATATAAAACCAGGCTGCTCTCAATTTACATAATATTCGCAAATAGAAGTGACATATTTTTCTACGCGAAACATCATGCGTGTCTTTGCGCAGTAGTTTGTTGTCTGAGAGAGGATAGTGAAGTTAAAGATTCAGACACGACTGTTATAAAACGTGTAAATACTTACCAACATCAGGCAAAGCCACTAAGTTACAACAGGAAAAATTTGGTGTAATTTACCTTTTATGATGTGATATAAGGCCAGTTGAAAATAATCGATGTCTACCAAAACCGTTGATGGTAATAATTTTTTAACTCTAGAAGTAATAACATTCCAAATTTTGTCGATTTTAACTACGTATACACAGTATACTTGTTAACCACTTTGACCTGTGGAAGTAACTGTTAATAAATAAAAAAGGACATAAGAAGATATTATAGTCTGAAGGAGGACTAGTGATTTTAACTGACAGTTCAGGTAATAAGTGTTACAGTAACGCAGAATCCTTGTCGCCACTTCTTTTCTGATATGAAGGGCTACCCGGAATTTTATGAATGTGTTAATAGGTTTTCCATTCATCAGGACCTGCCGTATAGACAGCGCGAACAGCCCTTGCCGTAGGTTTATTGCCTCCACGGCTCTGTGATGCATTATTGACTCCCAGTATGGGAACTATAGAACGATGGTGCAGATAATCTCTTACTAGCAGGAGCTATTAAGATCTGACACTTGAAATAGGGGTGAATGAATACGTCAGCTGGGAGCGTTCTACAAATTAAGGCACACTAATTTCATGATATTTCCCCTTCCCCCCCCCCTCCTTGTCACAATGTGTGACCCCCTACCTGGTGTGACGTCACATATTTTGGCATTTTTAATTTAAAAATTATTAAATTAATACAGAACTTTGGAAATTATTTATATTTTTCTAATTAAAATATTTTTTCATAAAACCATTAATAAAGCAAAAATTTTAGAAAATTTACAAAATGTAACAAATCAAATGAATAATATAAAATTTAATCATCTTGTGTTCATTCTTTTATATTATTTACGATGGGCATAGTTTTACTTAACTCGCTATTTGGATAATGTTAGGAACATTTGATGTGTCAGCATCTTCTTCATCGAATCATGTAGCATCATCGTTTATCAAACAAAGAATGATCACGTCTAGCTGCAATTCTATGAGGACGAATCTTCGTGATGGGCAAAACCTCTTGTTCCCTGTTATGTGATTGTTTGTATTGGTTCGTGGCTTTATATGATGAAAGATATAGAACACATATGCCACACGATCGTTTAAATAAGTATGCGGAAGTCATATTTTGTAGAAGCCTCAAACGCGGTATTGCCCTTGCGGCGTATGTCAAAGGCGGCCGACGTGCGATACTGTTGGTATAGGGAACGTGAACTCGCGCGGTCGCCACATGCCAAAAAGTGATACAAATTACACATGTGACGTCACGAAGCTTATGACTCCACACGCCTCTTGTCACACGATGTCACACTTTGTTGACCTCCTCGTCCCCCTATTATTTAAGGATGACCGTTATTGGCGAACACAAGGACAATTGGATTTTATTTTAGAAATAATTTGGCTGAGTTTTCAATATTTCGGCCAACACCAGGATTAGAGTCATAGACCTAGTTGCTTGAGTGGTTACGTGCTCAGATGGCCTTATTAATCAATTGAACCTCTATAACAGACCAATGTGATACACATATTGGTGTATGGAATAATGTAGTCAGAAGCTTTTCGGAGGGACTGATTTATTCCTGTTCCGTTGTACCTTCCGATAGCAGAAAAAATCAGTTGGACATAGAATACTAATTAGAACATCGAATCATATCACGTGAGAATAAGCTTAGAGTAAATTGTAGTCATTTATTTATTCTGTTTATTCATATAGTTAGCCGTACAAGTTCTACAGGTCAAGTAACGTGAATATTTTATAATGTAACAAAATTTGAGTGCCCTCTGTTTGCTTGACTGTCGGTCAAACAGCGTGCATTGTTCTCGATTGACGACAGGGTAACAAGGCCAGAGAGAAGTAAATTTCATCCATATCGAGGCAGTCCTAGACTGGCACGGGCTGAGAGTGGCTGTATGTGACCTGGTAATGAATGGTTCATTGTTTTTGGAGAATCTTACAGCACCCTCGCTATAACTACGGGCAAGCTAATATCATTTATCTTTTGCGCTACATTTATTTATTTTTTAAAAGAAGTTTCGTATGAATAAATACAATTGCCGCGTTGATCAAATATTTCATTTGATGGACGACGAAGTTAACAAGCATCCCGCAATCCCAGAAGTAATTAGTTATAATTTTCAGATTTTTGAAGAGTATTCTAATCAATCGTTGGAAAGAGGAAATGTGACATAAGATCATCCTGGCGATATTAAGACTTAAAACGTCGTGAAAAAGTATGTACCTTTAATAGAAGGCACTATATTTATCTAATTAATCAAGAAAGCCTTAGGTGTTACGGATTCTGCTACAAATTCTATTTAAATATTTTTATCTTTATTTAATTTTTTCACATTATTGTCGTAAAGAACAACAAAAATACACTGAACTGTATGCTTCAGTATTACCGAAGGACTTACCAACAAGTAATCCTTGTGACTAGCTACTTATCACAGATTAAAAAACAAGTTTTTGTTCCCATTGAATCATACCACATAAAGCCATTTAAAACGGGGGGAAAATACTATATTTTGTAGACAACGGGACCGGTTATGACTCAAGGTACCAGAGTAGCGACGTTCTTGACTTCAGTTTTTGTGCGGTTCTCGTCTGTCATCAAGTCTAATGCCAGTACTTTTCCCAGACTCTGCCTTATAAACTACACATTTCAGACAAAAAGATACACTTATCACGAACGGAACGTAGTTAAACTGTTTGCAGACAGTTGGCAAACACTTCACATTCCCCTGTTACTACGTAGCACTATCTGGCAGCAGGTATAAAACGCTTAGCGTTAGCAACGGGATACAGCAGTAAATTAAAAACTCCTATTGACCATGCCAACGAAGACTAAGGCTCATCAAAGTCAGCCGACCGAAAATGTTTGGAAAAGGTAGTAAGAAGAAGAATCGATAGAAACTTATACCACTTTTAAGCTCTTTTCTGGAAGTAATTCTCTTGATTTTTTTTTTTTTTTTTTTTTTTTTTTTTTTTTTTTGGGGGGGGGGGTTATGTAACTCCATTGTAATCCTCAATGGGTCTGAATTTTCTTGGTTGCCATACGAATTTTGTTACAGCTCTTGCAATTCAGAAGACCTTTGAAATAGGATTCAATCTTCCAAAGCAAGTAATTTGTAATTTTCTACATTTTACATTAATTTCTACGATTAACATTTTTTAATTTACATTCAACATTTCTTCCTCTTTGATTCTTAATACGATCAGCAATGAACGTTTAGGTTGATGTTCTTGTAGCAGGCAATGTGTATGACGCAAGCAGAGGTGCTGCCGCCGCCGCAGAACAGTAATTTCCTGAGCTTCCGGCGGGCAGCGCGGTGGGCTGTGGTTTGGTGGATTGCCGACCGCAGCGCTGTTGATGATCTGTCACGCGTCACCGCCACGACGCGGCCCCCTGCGTGCACGCTACCCGCGTTCGTCTCCGTGTGCGCTGGAAGGGTGAACAGCCGATAACTAGCGGTTCCTCTCGGTCCCATAATGACAGGGACGCGGGTGGTCTCGTGTTTACACACGAACAAGGTCAATAATCTCGGGTCATTCCCTTCCCTCCACAGTAGCTTATTGTATAGAGAAAGAAGGCTGCAAGCCGTCTAAGGAAATGAAAATTTGAGTTTCGTACAAAGTGTAATGTGATACCCATTAATATACTAATATTACAGTTTTGATGTACATTGATGAATGTACTACTAACTAACCAACAAACCTTACAGTATATTTTAATCTTTCTTGCATTATAACGTTCCTGATTTGCTCATTCTGAATTTCATTTACAACTACGATAACAGTTTATTCTTAACGATTAAAATATTTTTTTAGATGACATGACAGTTTTATATTAGTTCTGTAATTAATTAATGTAGGCCTTTATCGGTAGATGAAAACTAGTTTGAAATGTATCCAATTATTGCTACCGAGAGTGTGCGTGAGCGTTTAACGCTCTGGCCTCGCATTCGGGAGGACGCCGGTTCGAATCCCCGTCGGTTTATCCAGTTTTAAGTTAATCATCCAGGTGAATACCGGGATGCTTCCTTCAAAATTCCATGTCCGAATTCCTTCCCGTTACTAGTCCCCAGTCCTATCCAGCCTCTAATGATCTGGACGTCGACGTCATAAGTTAAAAAATAAGTCAACTATTGCTGTTAAATGCCTTTTGTGGTACTATATGCTGACGGTGTAGCTCGCTTATCACAAACTCATATTTGGTCTGACACGAGTTGTCATACAATAAAACACGTTGATTGCAATCTCTACCTGCTGAGTTTTTGCGATCTCCATTCATCTTCTTGATTGCCGTAAATGTGTTGTGGTGATAGGATAAAACTTCACTATCAATAAGAAGCTGAAGACTGCGTTTTATCTCAATATCGTTATTAATTGAAATTTCCTGTGTAGCTACCAATATTCCCCAAAAATTTCCGAATGTGGATAACATATTTAAAATCCGAAATTTACAGCACTTTTGCGAAAGAATTACATCGAAATAGCAATAGTTTCAACAAAGGTTAAACGTAAAATTATTTATTGATAAATTATTTGCTAACAATCTAGTAATTAAAAAAAACTGACTGAACTGCATTTTTATAATTAACAAAAATTATTTGACAGTTTTTAAAAGTTGTTAAGTCTAGAAGATGAAATTAAATATTCATCAATTATAATGTCGTGCCTTTAACATTTCTTAAACGACTTAAATATGAAACTAATGTGACTCAGGTGTGGGGAAAAATGCATGTTACATTACAAAATGCTGGCCTCATCGTATCTAATATTCGTTATGATCCTCACAGTGTTTCATTATTAACAAATTTTATCTTCTTTGACCTTAATGCCCCAAATTCTTATAATTCCATATTTTTGTGGCATTTTGCCATGTTGAACACACAACCTGCTGCACTTCTGGTTTTAATTCACTTTTGTATAGGTATTAACAATTTTCCTTTCACTTTTCATAACGTACAGCTCAGTACAGGCATAATACACAATTAAAATTATCAATCGTGTCCTGTGTCTAAGCGGCGACACTTTTAAATCAAGTTCATGATCTAACTGCTACGCTAGCAAAGTGGAGCACTGCAACTGTGGGCTTCAGCTTTAGAGTTGGCTGCGTATTACTAAACTCTGCTGATCAAATCAAGCAAGAGAAAATAGTACCAAGTCCATTTTGGTACCAACAAACTGTTCTACTATTAATGGTGGCCATTAATGTCCCTCACTCGTTACATACTTCACTTGTGACTGCGAATTCCGAGAAATACAGTCATCGAGTGCTATCTAAAACCTGTTAAAGCTGATATTCCATTCTAAGGGATCTTCTGTGCTTACTGGCCTTTTATCGACACTTTTCATTGGCAGTAACATCGTTGTTAGAACAACATATTAATCATGGTTTCGAAAAACACTGACGGGAATCAAAAATTATTTACTAAAATAATAAACAACAGCACTTTGCATACATTGAGCCTACGCCAAGTGTTCTGTAATGTTTTAACGTCTTCCATGCCTTACCTGTTGTAATTTATAAACAGTACAACATTAACAGCACAAGACAAAAACGACATTCATTAAAAGCGATAGTCCTCGATGAAGGAAACGATCTTCAACCCCTTCGAATGCGAGGGCAAACCTACAAGCACCGGCAGAAATAATTCATTATTGGTCACGTTATCAACAAACAAACAAATAAATAGATATTCAACTTATCAACAGGTACAAGACCATAAGAACGGAGTTTCTCCCGGCATTGGGAATTTAAAAAATGCTCTCCGGTAACTAACTGAGTTAACGAAGCATATTTCGGCGATCGCAGTCACTGTTGCCATCTTCTGGTGCAGTGCAATTTATAAAAGGTGCAAGACCACTTTCTGAAACATCAAAACCACGAACACTTCACAGTATTTATTTTTAAATTGTATAAGCTCATCCAAGATATCGCCGCTTGTTAAAGACACTTCAGGAAAGCCATTTGTGAATGGCGTACAACTCGTCTCTCACTCCAATCATAATCCTTCGCAGTCTATTGGCGTTTCATTTGCTATGAACGGAAATTTTAAAAATGTAAAGTTTGTACTAGTGTGAGCGTGGAGACTTTCCCGGCGTACTGAAGCAATGTAGTCTTCACGGGTGTGCAGCCGGATGGTGTTTTGGAAACACAACGTTTCGACAACCAGCTCGGCTGTCTTCATCAGGTGTCCGATGTCTACAGGCTGACGAAAGCTGGCAGTCACCACGTGGACTGCCAGCTTTCGTCAGCCTGTAGACACCGGACACCTGATGAAGACAGCCGAGCTGGTTTTCGAAACATTGTGTTTCCAAAACACCATCCGGCTGCACACCCGTGAAGACTACATTGCAGTTTGTACTAGTGTTCTTATCGCCTAAGTTTGGAATTTGGATAAACAACGAGCTGCTTTTTTATATTAGCTGAAAAAGATAGGTGGACATAATTAGGTGATGGGCGCATCCTTGTTCTTAGAAAGTAATCTAATAAACCAAACTACGTGTGTCACTAACATAGAAATTGAGAAACGAAGAATGAAAGAAAATTCCCAAACTGAATAAAATTTAAAGCATGAAGAACAGCAGCTAACCCTTTTGTGAGAGGAATATTATTTTTAGTAGCAACTAGGTGCTTTGTTGCATTTCGTAAAAGCTTTGATCATCACGACCTCTCAACTGTAATAGGATTAAAGTTTGTTATCACTGCATGTTAGCTATGCGAATCGATGAGCATCATATCATCATGAGTTGAAAATACGGTAAGTGAAGTTCAGTATTTTTGTGGAATAATAGCTGTATGCCATTAATGTGTTTGTGGAAGACATGAAAACTAGAGAGACTGGCTTTAATTTTTTGGTATATATATATATATATATATATATATATATGTGTGTGTGTGTGTGTGTGTGTGTGTGTGTATGAAAATTAACAAGTGTTTCCGAAACCGAATTCGTATATATTCACTAAACTGGAAATTGGGAAATTTTACCTAGTTCATGGATGTTTAACACTTAATCTGTTACAAGATGTTCAGAATATTCTTGGTTTTGCCACATGAAACCACATCACGTAAACCTCATACATAGTATCAAAACAAAAACATCTAATTTAATCTAACCTACACTACTGACATGATTTGAATTTTTTTTTTTAGATTTCAATTTCCTTTGGCTTATTGGAGTTTTTTAATGCGTTTTTATTGAGACATGAATTTTACAGGTTTTGCACTGATTGGTACGAATTTCCAAATAAACCCAAGTAGTAAACGTTTTTGGTATGAACTGATGTTAATTTCTTTATTCCTGTTTCTGATTATTTATTTAATCATTTTAAGTCTGAAACTCTTATTTCTAAATTTTCTAGTATATCACAATCTTAAAAAAGTTTAAAAACGTTGGCTTAAATTCTTTAAGATTGATGACAACTTTCAATTCCCACTGTCACACATTTCACCAGCAGTTATCATTGTCAAGGTATTAATCCATTTCGTCATATAGTTTCATATGTACCAAATAATTATTCGGTGTAAATCACAATCAGATTGTAAAATTTATAGAATTTTAATTCTGTTTATCAGTTTTATTTTAAATATTCACGTATTTGAAACATCCCATTTGAATCTCATTAGATGTAAACAATATAAATGGTACTTTTTCATCACGGAGGTTGTTTTGTAACCGACATTTCACTTAATAGGGCGATATACAGCAGATTCTCTTACAGCTATTTGTTAGGTAGGAACACATTAGCCCTAATCGAAAACAAAACTTTTCAACCGAGTGAAAGTTATCAGCAAATAGATGTATCCGCATCCGCGTACAATTATTTTGTTGATACATCAGTTTGAAAATATCCCAGTTTTCGGCAAAGTGTAAAAATATGACTTTAAAAAATTTATTACTCTTCGATAGGAATAAATTCAGGCGATGCTTACAATGTGCCTCGCTTAAAACAAAATAAAAATAATACAATCTTGCTCCTTGTTCCGATCCTTAATAATGATCATTAACGTTCAAGGAAAAATGGTGTAAAAATCATAATATAGGGTCAGTTCATAACACATGCGTTGCAGGAAGCAGGTGACTTTGTATTTTATTGTTAATTCAGTCTTTACTTACAACAATAATAGAATTTTTATATTTTGTATTTATTATTTCCACTCATTTAATTAAACCCGAGAAATTAAAAATTCCTTTTCTGATGTCCAGTTAATAGTAACGTGTAGAATTAATTAATAGTAAGGGTTTTGACTGTGTTACCTGAATTATTTGCTTTTGATTTGGTTAACTTTTTTTTAAATTCCTTTATCTCATATCTATTATAATTGTTTTTGATTGACTATAAAAAAAAAATGTGATTAGGAGTTACAGTGTAAGGTAAGATACAGAAACACGGAAAGTGACTGTGAGCAAAGCTGTTATGAAATTTATTAGAACGATGCCAGTAATTTTTTAAACGCATCATATATTTACAACTGCGTTTGTTAACGTTTCGTATAAACGCTTCACTACGGTAATTAGTTTATTGCAACGGACATCACCGCGCATTCGGGTGTGTGTGAAGCTGGCAACAGCAGTTCATATGTAATCCCCGTAAATGGATCCATCACTTGCATTTTTAATACGTTGAAAAACGCAGCGTTCCATGTAACTGGTAGGAAGCAAAAAGCTTAACGTAATGTTAAATACATACGGCTTTACTTCCAGCAGCTGGCATAAACATACATCGTAGTAACAGCCATTTAGCTGATGTACTTATTACCTGGAAAGGTATATTTGATCACAATAACCCAGCACTGCAGATAAAAACGTTATTAAGTGCCAAATTTATCCAATTTAAATAACTAAAGTTGTTAAGTATTGATTCAAAATCTTATTGAATCTGTTTGTTCACCAGCGTTGACAGTTTCATCATACAATCACGCCCTAAAACTTTCACCGTAGGAATTTTGAAATAAGTTTATATTTGGAGCTTTCAGAGAAACTGGAAAGTATTTCGTTGTACTAATGTTACCGTATCTTTCTAGTGCACCCTATTTAAAAGTTGTTTCGCCGATTCTAAATTCCGCTATTACTGTTGATAGCCATGATCGTTCATACTTTTATTATTTACGCCCCACACTTGCAGTTGTAGTGTTATTTTAATTTAATTGCAATGGAGTATATACGCCGGTGGCAATTTGCCTACACATCGACTATTCCGTTTCGTTATTTCTTTTTGGTATTACATTATTCAGTGAAATTTCACTACCGTCACAAATTTTAATTTTTAATTATTCCACTGTTTCTCGTAAATTTCTCATCAAAGTCCTTGCAAATTTATTCCAGTCACTCACATCCTTATCTATAAAAGGTAAATTTTCGCAATCCTTCACACCTTGTCGAATTGTGGTTATGGTCCCTTCCACATAATATTCCTACATCTTCTATTAATTTATTTGGTAATATTCCTTCAATCCATTAGAGCAATTGGAGGTTTACGGAATCCTGTCTTTCTTTTTTGGGTTTCAATACCTCACTTCACGTTATGAATATTTGAGTATCCGGTGACGCTAAACGGAAAAATCAACCAAATGTTAGCCCATTATTAAAAAAAAAAAAAACATCACAACGCATATTTGAACTAAAATAATGGGCTAAGAATACCTGCCCAGCAACGGAAAATATTTATATTGAAATATTTCTGAATACTTAAATTAATTTAAACTATAACACCAACTTAAACAGGAGTTAAGATTACACTTAATTCCTCTTTGTGATATCACGCATTCGGTCTATGATTTATGCTGATATCACTTCATTGTAAGAGGTAACACAAAAAGAACCGCGACATATAAACTATTCCTTTTCAGATTATTAGTTTCTCTGACATTAATTCCTATCCTCATATCAGTTTGTAATAATCTCTTTAGGTGGGGGTGGCTCTACCTTTTAGACACCCTGTATGGCGTCAGCAATTGAAACTTTTCTATCTTTCTCTATCAATATATCAATATTAAGCCTCGCACATGACATGCCTCAGGGGTTACAAGAATATGAAAGATGGGTAACAAAAGACATGAATTTTATTATACAAATTAAAAGACATCCAACTTTGACATGTAAAATTTGAATATTTTAAACAAATATCCAGCTAATCAGGGTAGCTTCTCAGGGGTATTTTCCGGGCTCTTGATATGTTGCACTAAGTCTCACTTTTATAGGCACATACCGTGTCCGCGCACTGCTCACTGCCGGCGACGGGAAATGAACCTCGGGCCCACGGAGGATGGCGGTGGTCTCGCAGTCCCTCCTCTCACCACGACATACAGTCCAGAAGTGTCTCGTCTCCACTCCACCTCCGAGCAGCATTCCATGTAACAGCATACAAGAACATCCGAGTGGCGGGTCACTATTGTCTGTAGGTTGGCTGTCCCTGTTGTTATTGTCTACGGCGCAGCAGGTGGCTTGACGAACCGGCTCGTGGCTTCCGCACGCCGAAAAATAGCCCTCCCTCGATAAGTGCACACAGCCTCGCTTTGGGAACGCGACTTATTACAAGTTTTACCAATCTTATTTATGAAGTTAATCGTTACGGACGGAGGAATCTAAAAATGTATGAACTTTTGGGGGGGAAGGGTACTTGTTTATAAATTCTATGTGTCTTTGGAATTTCCCTGTAAGCTCAAGATTTGTTTATAAAAGTAGTTTTATTCAGACGTAAGACCAACAAGTCATTTACGCACTAAATAACATGAAGAACCTGAGATGGCTAAACACAAATAACATTTACTTACCTCGTTTTCACTGTTCAGTACTATTTTGCCTCATCAATGACAAATTTCTTTCTTTCTTTGGAATAGCTGCAGAATTTCTACAGATGTTCAATATTGCTGTAATATTGCTCTAAGAAATATTGAAGCACTGAGCGATGGAACAAAACGACATTATCCTAACTGGCACTGATTTAGGTTAATGCCAAATTTCAGTTTTTAAATGTTTAAAGAAACAAACCAAGGTGAAGGGCGTTAGACTTAATTATTTGATACATTTTTTCGAGTTCCTTTATTGTACGTGAATTCACTTCAGATTTTAATGTATTTCAATTTTTTTGTGAACGCAATTTAATTTTGTTCCATTTTAACATATTTATTGCGTACATAGGATATTAGTCTTCATTTCTTCCACATCTGACACTTACAAAAAGTATTATACCCGTAATATTCGTTCGCCACTCAAACATTCAATCCTCTGAGCTTTTCTTCCGCCGTTTAGTCCAGTCGCTAGATACAGGTCCTTTACACACATATTTATATTTATTTCTAATCCCACTCTAGAAGAATTGTGAGAATTTAAAGCACAAGTGTTTCCGCTGGAGAATCCCAGTATGATTAACAACGCATATATTTTCGCTCGGATGTTTAATCTACACTGAATTACTAAGATTGCCTCGAGTACAATACAATGCCAGCAAAATATATTTAACATACACTTTTAAGAACAGAGTAATAATCACTAAACTGACTGTTCATTTTAGAAGCTTATATACTTATTAAGCAGTGGTTAATTCATAGACGCAACTACATATCGAGGGTCAAAATAAATTTAGCATCATTTTACGTTATGAATCAAGACATTAACAAGAATACCTTATAAACAGTAAACTAGGTTGCATAGCGACAACATTATCATAGACATCAGGCACTGGACTGAACCCAAAGATAGGAGAACAATGGTATTCACCAATGAATCGCGATAATGGTATCTATGGATGTTACTTAACAAAGCAATCTCTAAATTATGTAAATGGAGACTTTCCCGGCCTATGTGCTTTCCATTATCTAATACACATAAACATTTTTAAAAACGTTGTTGATTGTCACTGGTACCATTTCATAACGTAGGAGTTCTTCTGTAACGAAACGATAACAAGATATGCCGAAAAGTCACCAAAACTAGGTTTTGAGAATATGTATTAACATATGCGTAACATGATTGAAGCAAACGTAAGATCAATGAATCCTGCATAGCCTCATCGAGCGGATCACAAATATTTCCGGGGCTTGGTGAATTTCCAAGAGAAATGGTGCTCTGAATTTAATTATAGATGTTGTTTTTCTCACGCATACAAAAAAAGAGATCTGGAGAAGACAGAAAATTTTTAATGCAAGTGTACAAGGTAAAGATAGTATCTATGTCTATTTTTGAGTGTTTATTCGATACTCCAATAATTTTTCGTTGATATATACATGTACCATTTATTGTAAACGGGATTTTCACTATATATATCCAAGCTGCTTATATTACAGCATACTTGAATCATTGCGTTTTTGACAGACGCTTTAATAGGCTTTCGTATATTAGGCATATCATCGAGGTAAATAAGCATTCTCACCTTACATCAGAATAATATCCGCTGCATTGAAACGAGGCACGAAAACAACAACACCTAATTTAATAACTGGATTGGTGCGGTTCACTGAAAGATGATTACAGTAACTCGATATATTCATAATGTGTGGTGTCCCCTCACTGAAGAACTTACAACAGTCCTCACACTCAGTCGTTGTATGAAGTGTTATTTGGAAAATTGTGAATAGCAAGCTGGGCGTCGATTAATTATTGTTTTGTAAAATTTTTGCGTAATTAATTGTGAATTTTTGTAAATTAATATTCCTTTATGGAGAGAAACTATGAAAATGCTATTTATTATATTCAAGAACAGTATTATGCATGAAACATTGATTAAAAGTTTGTTATTCTATGTGTTGATGTGAGCCACGATGTTTCAAGGACAATTCCCAACTTTTTCGACTGGCTTATGGTGATAATTTCATTTGTATATATTATTAAATTTCATTTCTGTGTGTTTCATGATGATTTGGATTGATTACACTGGGCAACAAAAAAAAAACTTTTGGAAAATCGTCAAGGGTTTTTCAGCTCAATTACACTAATTTTGATGCCCTGAGTCCGTAAATGACCTTGGTTTTGCTCAATCAGGTCAGGAATTTGGTCTACAGATATTTCACACAAATCTGTTTTTCGTAAGGAAAACAAATGTCTGCTGATAAACCCCTGACGAATCTTTCCGTTTCCATCAAGAAATAAAAGTCAACGTATCCAAATTAATTCAATATTTATTTACTATATGACATTTGGTAAGCATAATAATCAAAATATAATGAGAATGAGCGTTACATGACACAAAAGTTCAGAGTTCAAGGCAGATATCGGTGTTTCTTCGATTTCCGTGTGTGAGCAGCTGCTGCTGGGTTGTCTCTCTTCAGCGACCAGCAGTAGTCCGCCGGCATGACTGCGTCCCACCTCCCCTGGTACCTCTCCTCCATTTGGCGCATGTCCTGATGGAACCTTTCTCCCTGCTCGTCACTCATCGCCCCAAGGTTTTCAGGAAACTTGTCCATGTGTGAGAACAGGAAGAGCATCTTTAAACTCATCGAACACCCGAGTTTTTGGAAGGCCTCTAGCATGCTGCTGATGAGTGTGGCGTGGTTTGCTGCCTTCGTGTTCCCCAGGAAGTTGTTCACCACCTGCACAAACGATTTCCAGGCGGCACACTCAAGCGTGTTCATGGAGTTTTGGAACTCAGTGTCCTTTATGAGCTGCCGTATCTGTGGGCCATCGAAAATGCCGGCCTTGAGCTTCTCAATGGTCATTCGAGGAAATGCTCGGCACATGTAGTTGAAGCACCTCCATCCTTGTCCAGAGCGCGTGGGAACTGTTTCATTAGCCCAAGCTTCATGTGTAGCGGTGGGATCAATATCTTCTCCCGGTCAACAAGAGGTTCGTTTATGATGTTTCTCGCCCCTGGTACTAACTGCTCTCGCGCCGGCCACTCTTTCTTTACATAGTGTTGGACTCTGTCGCGACTGTTCCACATACATATAAAGCATGGGTACTTCGTGAACCGGACTGCTGAACTAGTAGAAAGTTCACCATCTTGAAATCGACGCAGATCATCCATTGGTGCTGCTTATATTGGATTTTGTCAAGCACATACTTCACTGTTTCATATTTCTCTTTGAGAGTTGTGGAGTGCGCAAGAGGGATTGAGGCGAACTGGTTCCCGTTGTGGAGGAGCACACACTTCAAAGAGCGCTTGCAGCTGTCAATGAAGAGTCGCCAATCTGTCGGATCGTATGTAGGAGCGCCGAGTTTATGAAGAAGACCGGCGACATCTTGGCAGTACACGAGGTCTTCCTCCTGGCAGAAGTAGCCCATGTACTCCTCATGCCTTCTACGGAAGAAAGTGATACGCGCGTCCTCACCAAGTAGATTTTTCTCATTGAGTCTGGAGGCCAACAGCTCGGAGGAAGTCTTCGATAAGCTGAGATCCCGAACCAGATCATTAAGCTCACATTGTGAAAAGGGCTGCGGACCATCTTGTGTTTCATACTCCTAGTCTGTATCTCCTACGTTGTCTGAAGTGGTGGCCTCGTCGTCGTCGATGTGCGGAAGCTGTGTGAACGCTGGTACAGGTATTTCTTCGTAGTGAGCAACTGGACGGCGGGCAGATGGAAGGTCGGGGTACTGGAGGCTGTGCCGATTCTTCCGGTTGATGCTAGTAGTATTGATGGCGCAGGAGTAACAATCCGATGCATGGTCAAACGGCTCCCTCCAAACCATCGGTATCCCAAACTTCAGTGAAGTTTTGGCGCCCTTAGTCCACCGCCTGAGGTATTCCACGCACGTCTTGCACACCGTGTGTGGTGCCCACGACTTATCTTGGTCACCTAGCTTGACTTTAAAGTAAGCCTGGTATGCGTGCTTCACAAATCTTGTGATGTTCTTCCGGTCCGCTGACAGCGTGTATTCTCCGCGGATGTAGCAGAAAGCGTCCGGATTATTCCTGCATGAACGTCGCGCCGAAGCCATCTGAAAGTAATAAAACATAATAATAATATTACTAATAATTGTGATTATTTTCCTGCTAATTTTTAGGCAGCGAATTTAGAGAAATGACTGAACTCAAAACCAGTGATATTAGCATATGTATGTATATCCCGTCAGGCAGGTTTATGGCTGTATCTCAAAAAGTTGACCTGATTGAGCAAAACCAAGGTCATTTTCGAACTCAGGGCATCGAATTTAGTCTAATTCAGCTGCGAAACCCCGGAAGATTTTTTGGCTGTTATCCAGTGTTATTTTTATGTTGTTTTAATGTGATTTTAATTGCTGGGAATTTCTGTAGTGTCTGTATAAAGCGATCGGCAGGGACGAGTCAGTTTTAGTTTTGAAGGAGTCGCAAGTTAACTGAAAGTTAGACTCGCTTGTATGTTTGTACTTAGTATCTTTGTATCGAGATGATGTCTTTTTTTATAATTTTGTTATAACGCACGGAAAAATAAACATAAGAAAAAGTGATTCTTCAAGTGGTTATTTCATATAAACTTTTTTTATCTGCTTAACGACTCTCTAACAGCGAGGTCTATAGAGACGGAAAGGATGGGGGGCAAGGAATGGGAAGGAATTCGGCCATGGCCTTTTGAAGGAAGCATCCCGGCATTCGCCTGGAGTGATTTGGGAAACCATGGAAAACCCAAATCTGGATGCCCGGACGGGGATTCGAACCGCCGTCGTCCCGAATGCGAGGCCAGAACGCTAGCTGTTACACCACCACGCTCGGTTTCATATAAACAAATACCTATCAAACTGAAGCGGAAATAACCTGTTATAGGATACATATCGATGCTGATTTAATGTTAGTGCATATTAACAAGGAAAATAAAATTAAGGGTTATGTATAAGTACTGAGTAGGTAGGAATAAGCACCTCCTCCCTCAGAATGATGATGTAAAATGACGTACGAGATTTAATGAGTTGTGAAACCGGCACTGGAACTTCTAGACATTAGGAGGGTTTTAGTGTCAATATTTAAGTTAATGAAGCTGTGTTATAATTTGACTTGAGTTAATGCCAGGTGCAGGTTTTAGTTATGTCTCATCTAGCCCCAGAGTTAGGCGACATTATGAAGTGTGGGTGTGCTTTGGTGGGCATGAATATGTATGGTTAATATTTATAAATTTATTATTAAAATTAATAAAGGGAGTTTTAATTTTGATTTTATGAAGGAAAGAAAATATGGATTTTTGCAAGAATCTCGAAATTATTGGGAATATTTATTTTTAAATCCCTCTCAGAATTAACATGCAAGAAAGAATGATATTTGGAAACAATGTACAATACAAGTTATGATGACCTCAGACATAGCTATCGTAATACTGTGACTTTTCATTTAAATAAATCAGGGCGTCACGAATGAACAATATGCCATTCGTAAAAAACTAGTTCTTGCAAATTATACCGATAGCTCAGGGGGTTTTCAGTTTCAAAGTTAGAACATGGATCCATCCTCTCAAAGACGCTTAAGGGTTTAGCTTCAAGGAATGTACAATCGGATGGCTCGGTCGTAACACTTTAGCATTTTGTAGTTCATCATTTGAAGTCTGCGATGTTCGGAGATGACCCACGGTACGGGAGCCCTGTCTTAGAAGGCAGCTAGAATCACGCCCGTTCTGGTAATGCGCATCATCGCATTACTGACTGTGTCGACTTGCGGAAACTGCTCACGCAATCGACTCGCTATGCAAGCCGGAAGCGCCAGATTTCCGACACCAGGAGTCGGACTGCAACAGTTAGCGAGAAAAGCCAATTTTCGGAGTTCGCAACAGAATGAAGCTCGTCGATCATCTATCTCCGATGAAATCTCTGGCTTCGTCCCTTGTAGTCTCGAAGATCACATTTAACAGAAAATTTCCAGGATTTTAAGTCTTGTGCTAATTTGGATTGGATCTTGAGGTTGGCCACCTAATGTCACGTGATATGCCCGATATCTTATTCACCCCGCATGTATATCACAAAGGTCTGAAATATTCGGCCGCCTTCTTGGGGTGAGAGCGTATTCGGGTGGCGGGTTTTTACATCAAGTCAGCGGCCGGTTGTTGACTGCCCAAGGTGAAAGGCAGTGTTGTCCGGCAAAAGTCAAAACCCTTTATCTGCGACTCCCTGTTGCCATGGCTTGAGAAGGTAACGATTAGCTATAAGCCTACACAGCTCAATAACTGTTTAATATTCGTTGCAACAAGATACACTGAATGTTCACGATTCCATTACAGTCCTCACATGGAATCTTGCGTAGTTATGAAACTACTAAAAAAATATCTAGGTGGTCGCCCAAGATTTATGAAAATTATCCTAACATTATGATTTATATAATAAAAATGCGCCTTGTAATGTGGCGAAGAGCGTTACATTATAAGGTCAACTAAACCCTTTAAATCAATGTAGTCCACACAAAAGTAAATCTGTTATTCCTATTTCCGTTTCATTGATTCTTTTTTTATCAGACAGTTTAAGGAAATGTGTTTAGTAATGATAAATAGTTACAACCCTCCTATGAATTATGATGCGTTTATATAAATGATTTTATTCATTGAGCGGTGAAATATCTTCCAGGAACACTAAACCAAATCTAACTACTTGAAGAAATATAAGGAAGAGTGCGCCATAACATCAGCTGTCCTGTACTGTGTTAAATGTTAGTCTTATCTATGCAGTTCTGAAATTGAAACTCGTACCACCAACTCATTAATGTGACAAATGTAAGCGAATTTTTTATTCTAGAAGCAAATTCTGTGCTGTTTTGTGTGCAATTATGTGTAATAAAGTTGTTAACTTACATTAAATATTCACAAACACATTTTGCTTTTAACTTCGTAACAGAATCTAATCAGAAACATCAATTTATTTTAAATGTAACTTGATGGTATTAGAGTACAACAAGTAGCTACTAATTATTAAATTTCTTGAAAATCGGATGTTTGGTATCCAAGTAATCGCGCTGAAATTATTTAACTCGTTTGGGTCCATACTAATATACCTAATGGAATTTCTCACATTTAGTCACACATACATCCAATCTCCAAATATGTTCTTTAGATTTTAACACGGTTAATAGAAGAAAACTACCTTTCATCGGTAGTAAGAAATACCAGAATCTAATCATGCACAAATTTGATAACTAAGCAGATAAATATAAAATTTCAGTGGAAATTTCAGTTTACAAAAATATATGGAAAACGAAAAAAGTGTCAAAAAGTGCTGTCACAGATTTTGAAGTATCGGGGTCAAACATACACCCTCCCCCCCCCCCCCCATCTCATTTGACATACTGCCAAGGAAATGAAATGGACTTCGGAGATATAGCTCAGCCAGTCCAATCTTACGTATCTGTTATCATATTGCTCGTTTATACTATCACAAAAGCGGAACGCAATAGATAAAATATATCATTAGGTCAAGCAGTAGTTGGTCACGAAGTCTCCCTTTTAGTGTGTGGTAGCTTCGTTTTCAGTTTGTCTGCTGCCCTGTTGGGCCGATGCTGCAGTCCCAGGGCCATTACAGAGATCACGTCCCTGAGCCCCCGCGCTATCGCACACCCACCATCTCCACTGAGCTTCCCTCTCTTCCGAAACACTTATTCTGCTCTCCGAGCTTGTTGTAATCTCATGATTGTAGCGGCGAAAGTTGGGGGTCACTCTTTATCTGCCTCCTAGAATCACCTCCGAGTTTTATTAACTCGGAGCTGCAACGCTCCTCTTGAGAAGGTGAATTGTAAATAACACAAATGTGGCTTCCCCTGTTGCTCTTTATTCCATTACCTTCCCCTGCGAATAAACTTAAGCTTTGTATTATTCATATCCTATCTGAGGTTAACAACATCCCTCATCTGTAATAAATCTAACTATATGACTGTACCTGTGTAACAATTTAAAACTACCTACAGAATATTATTTTGTTAAGCTGTATTATCTGTATTTTTATTATTACATTAATTTAATTGAAGTAACTCCAATTTAAATTTTGAAATAAACTAGCAACAACAATTTTTTTTAAAGAAGTGTTTCAGTCCGCTACCATATTTGAAGCATTACGATCATAATTGCGGTATTAATTTCATTGTCGCATACAATAACAAAATTGGTTTTAAGTTCCTGCTTTGCCGAGATGAGGGATGCTTGGGAAAATACATTTGGTGTATTTATAATATTTTATTTCAGTCCCTCGTATACTGAACCTCTTACAATACTAGAAAATCAATAATTGTATTAACAGCCAGGGTGAGACAGTGTTCATTAATAGTCAATGGTACTGTTATATAATTAGACAAAAACCATTTGTGAGCTCGTTAACAGTTGTCAGACAAATGAGTTCTTGAATCAACTAGCCAAACACATTACTTCTATAGGCTAAAGATGCGATTTGTGGAATGTTCTGGATGGTTGTCGGTGTTAAAAGCTATCTAGCCGAAAATCCCCAGTGCGTGTATATAAAAACCAAGTATTAATCACTGGTAAAATAAAAAATTAAGTACAATTATTTTAAAATAATACAAAGGACTCATAAAATTCTAATATAACAGTTACAACATAAGTGACGATGCTGAACTAGTAGTACTAGTAGATTTTTTCAGCGGAGTAACATAATGATTAATCTAGGTTGTTAGAGGTTACTTTTATATTTCTATTTATCAATCAATGCAACTAAATAAATCAGCTACTATCTTATAAACATGCTTTTACTATTTAATCTCAATTCTTTAGTTTCATCAGTTTTTTTTGTTTTTATTCGACTTACTTATATTATCACAACTGGCAACAACTCTTCTGTTTCTATGTTTTGGCTAAAAAATTATAATTTGATTGGGAGGATAATTTGGAGAAATCAGGTGCACGATCAACAAGTTCCTTAATTTTTTTTTATATTGGCGAGAAATAATTACAACGTTACCGGTTGTTATGGAAGGCAATTCTGAAACTGAAACAGTAACCTGCTTCTTATTAACTTTCATTTTTGGGTTAAAGTAGCGTTTTCTTGAAGACGAGTCTGTCACTTTCAGAGATTGGTGCTAATATTTCAAATAATCGAAACTACTTGTGGATATGATGATTAGAGAAAATGGTGTTAATCTTTTACCCCAGCTATAATCCTAAGATGTTTAATAAGTAGTGCTTAATGTCTGTCCTCACTTGTTAACATATCGTCAAATCAAAATATAAAATTAGGACTCTGTTATGAAAAACTCTGTTCTAAGGAAGAAAATTTGTACAATAAACGATGTTAGTAAGTTACTTACGACAATTAGATGAAGGTCTCTATCTCAAGGAAGAAAATTCTTGTGTTCAACAAAATTCACATTCATTTCAATGTGTTCTAATTTCTTTTCTATAATTGTGATTATATAATAACTTCTTATTTTTATACAGTTTTTGTTCTACTCACAGTTTCCGTTCCTTGTTACATGTTTTGGTGTTTTGATATATGAGGTACACATGTACCAGGTTTAACTTGTAGATTTCCTACAGGTATAAACACCGATCATTTGTTCGAACTGGTGCTTTTTACAGATTCCACAAGGAAAATTCTGTGTAATTAGTTTCTCGTTGTTAGACTAGTAAAACTACTCATTAAGACTCAGCAGTACACATACCTACTTTCTTGAGATTCAAGAATTCGTAAGTTAAAACAAAAGTTTCGTCACGAAATCGATACACTATACATAATCTTGCAATGTGCCGTAAACAAGTCAAACAATATCTTCAAGAATAGTTAGAGTGGTAATGCGATTATAACATTTGTGAAGGATAATTGAAATAATTGTTTAAGTTTGATTGGAAATTGGTAGTTTCAGTGTTGGGATAGGCTACTTTCAATATTGCATTCAACAGTAAAGGAGGACGAAAGGAATTAAGAGAATTTGCAGAATGCTTATGGAGAGTTGGTTAATATATCTACAAATGGTTTAAAACCAAATATCTTACACATGGCAGGGTAAACGTTATAGAAGCGTTCATTTAAAAACAAATTTGTAGTCATGGAGATTACTGCACTAAATCCAATCACATGTCCACAGTGTTAAACAAAGACAAAAATCAGCTTCTACAATCATCCGAGTAGTGCTTATTTGCAGGATATATATATATATATATGTATATAAATATATATATATATATATGTATATAAATATATATATATATATATATATATATATATTCTCAGTGATGCCTAATAGATTTACCAAACAGTAATTTGTAATTCAGTTACAAACCCAACGGTTTTCCTTTCTAGAAAAGTCGCCCGTTTTCAAAACTCGAAAAATAGATCTCTTCTCTATCTATAAAATAAAAACCGTATATATTGATTCTAGAAAAAATCAAAAACCACTGCCCAGATTTCGATGGGGTTCTCACCGTTTTAAAGATTAGAGTCTGAGTTGAATAGTTTGGTATGTCTTAAGCATCAATGTAACGTGACAGTAAGTTATAATCTAAATTTATAGCGTCAAAGACCAACGATGAAATACCAATTAGATGCATACGTCATACTTCATAAAAAAAAATAATAGCCATACTATCGCATGTAACGTATCCTTCCTTAAACATTGATTTTAATCTTTAAACCACATTGATGGCTATATTAAATGAGAAGAGGAAAATATGTAAATTAATTTTAATAATATGTACACTGGAAGAAACCTTCCGAGGTCTTCTTTGCATCTTAGGCTACGATCTCAGGCCGCACAGCTACAATATCTGATGTTTGGGTGTAAATTATATTCGCTGTTAATAGTAAGTAATGCATATTTGATGAGCTTGAACATGAAAGTGAACTGTTTAAAACCTTTAGTGTAGAACCTTGCAAGAGCTCCTGCGTTTCTTGAAACTACTATCTCAGGTCACACAACTACAATCTCTGATGCTTAGAAATGAAATTATATTCGCTGCGAATAGTAAGTAAAGCATATGTGATGTGTTTGAACATGAATTTGAACGTTTTTAAAACCTTTATTGTTGGTATTTCCACTATTTTTATATTTTGTTATTTAACAATTCTGTCTTATCCAATTTTCCTTAAAAAAAATTCTATCGTTTCTATTGTTGCACGAATGGCTGTGGTTATTTTGATGAAACTTTGTACACATGTTCCCCATAAAGTGGCTAAAAATATTGGAGGAATGAATCTCTTCTGCTACACAGGGCGATAGTCGTTCAAATACGTATATAAAATGGAGTGATGACATGAAATTTGATTAACAAGCGCAGAAAACTGACCTCCTTTATGAAATTCGGTATTTATTATGTGGGAAAATCAACCTGGATCATATTTGGCAACGCCGGGAACTCTTTTGGTATATAATAATGGCGGGGTCTCCACCCATGATAACTCCTTTCAAACTAAAGAGAATGTCTTCAAATTTTGCAGAGCGAACCCTATGGCTAAAGTGCAGTCTAATTAATCACACGGACTCTTCTGATCAAGGGATCAAGTCCTCTGCTCTTGCTCTAAATTCATATTATCGTACACGCTGGTATAAAGATAACTGTGTAACACTCACAGGTGATTAAGTAAGTTTTGTTTAGAAACTGAGAAATAGTTATGTGTTAAATTACTTACTCTAGCTTATATTAGGAAGAATAGGAGTTCGCTTCAATTATTTTCGGTGATAAAACCAGCAGGGAGGATGATGAATGGGAGGTGGCTATAACCACATATTGCTCATCCATGTTTATTATAAGGTCATATATCTGCAGGGAAGCGGATAATAGTTACACTGCCTTCAACGCACAAAAACGGAGCGTTAAGCGCACGCAATTCCCAATTCATCTCTCATATAAAAGCAGAGGCGCCTCTAATCAATACTAATGAGACTCTGTAAGCAATAAATTATCTTTCATACGTTACAGTAATTAAGATTGATTTCGCTACTAATTCATCATAGTTCGTTTTTACTTTGCTCATTCGTTGTGGTCGCTTTGCCGTAGATGGGAGCTGGTCTTCTTGCTCGGCTGTGGCCAGGTCTTGCTGCGTCAGCTCGTTAGCGAAAACTGCATTAAATACGCGATGCCCCTTGTGATTAAATGCTCCAGCCTCCTGATTAATTTTTTTCTCCTTTGCGGTAATGTTGTTACGGAGGAAGAGAAGAGTCTGATTAAAGGCCATTCACTCAAATACCCATTCGGCTTGAATGAGAGCATAAATATTTGTTCATGCTGCAAAAGGCGAGTTTCTTTTTCTCTAGTAAGTCCTTTTTGGATACAAGCTATAACAGAAGTTAAAAAGTATTCAAAGAATTATCTGAAAATTACATTTATGTTTTGCAATAACGCCATTGCGTTTTGTTTCCCTAGGAATATAAAAGGTAAAATTTATTTTGTAAAACAAAAATTTATTTTTATTTACCTCCAAAAAATATTTTCAAACTGGTAGACTTTAATTATGCAGCCATACTCGCAAAAATTCATCTAATAATGAAACTAATAATGATGTAACAGAAACCTAGTTGAGCGAAAAATTATTTCTAAACAGAAACATAAAATTCTGTATCCTCTACCACATCAAACAGTCTTAACTGCCGATGCCTGTTTATTGCTGGAAAAAACAGCAATCCCAGTATAACTGCCATGGAGATTATGATTAAAGCAGACTAAACACAACATCCAAATTACAACTAACTGCCTAACGATTAATATGTCCCGCCAATTTTTGCCAAAGTTTGTATTCAGTTATTGATTTTACTTCATTCTGTCATTGAAGTAATTGCACCCTGAATCTAAATGTATTTGAATACATATATATAAAATGTTATACCTTATTATTAAGACACAGTGAGCTGTAATTTTGGATTAAGACCTTCTCTACACAACATTCAAGAAATATACTTAAAAAAAAATAAGAGTGGATCGGGCGATGAAAATAACTGTTAAACTTGTGTTCATATAATGTTTCATAACAAAAATATAGATGCTAACTACCGACTAAGAACGATGTACCATTATTAAAAATAAATATTTGAAATTTCTCGTTTCTTCCATAAATAGTTAATTTAATTTAATTGCCATGAGCGTAAGCTCCGATGGCAATTTACCTATACACCCGGGTTTTTTTTTTGTTTTTTTGTTGTTTTTTTTCCTTTCTGCAGTCCCTTACTTTTGCTCTCTAAAAATTTCAACTTTAAATTCTTTAGCAACTTTCGTAAATTATGCTTGATTTATCTCTGTAACTTTTTCCAATCGTTACCTTCGAATGAAAATATTCCCACTACGTTTTGTCTGAAATTGAATGCCAACTTGTGGTCATGGTCATCTTATCTTTTCCATGAACTACACCCAGTTCTTATAGCAGTATATTTATACGCTTCATCGCCAGTTTACTCCTTGTACACTCCCATGATCATCTACACTCTACTTGAATTCTATTCCAGCTCCTTCATCAGATCGGTTAATGATTGTGTAATTTCCATAGACAAATCTGGCAGCCCTTCTTTGCACCCCTCCGACTCCTGTATTTGATACCCAAATATGGGTCCCATACTACACCACCATATTCAAGCAATGATCTGACCAAATGCTCTTCTATTACAGTATATTTACTCCGTCAAGCGCTTACAGAAAATTTCCAATGGATTTTATTCTGATATAACAACGGTACAAAATAACAGACACAACATACCGGTGTTGTAAAAAACATACTCCCTGCATGTTCTGTTTGCTAATTAATCTCATTCGATTTAATTATATAATTATAATGCGAAATACTGACTCCATTAAAAACTGCCCAACAAATGTTCTGTAAGTAAATTTTTTAACTTTGGGGGATCCGTTCAACCATCTCGTTGTTTCCATCTGTAGAAACTTACATCCGTATATGCTCCTTCGTCAATTTCTCATTTATTTACTCGTTCCGCTAATAGCGCAAAATTTTGTTTCTGTTGATTATAACTCTTTCCCGTCTTGTTGACCAGACTTCACTCCAACTTTTTAAGGAACTCTAGAATGAATGTGAAATTGTTTACAACAGGAAATAATTTCTAGTTTCTTTAGTGTAACTGGGTAACATGAGTTCATTCCTTTTAAATATTGATTGCTGAAACTACGCCAGCAATTCATTAAAATACAAAACTATGATGAAGAGGACCGATGTGTGTATGGAATCTCCTTTGCCTAATAGCCTTTTATGGAATAATACCGGAATTTGTCTTAAATCTGGATGGCCGGAATGGGATTTCAACCCACATTCTCCCGAATGCCAGGCCCTAGCGTTACCCCTCAAATGCTGCTACAAATTTTCCATCAGGATTTTGTAAGATGTTAAAACTTCTCTGAGAATAGATAAAGCATTCATCACTCTAACTCGTTACGCAAAGGCTTCAGTCGGATTTAGAGGCAAAATGCCACTACATATCTATATAAAAAAAACACATGGTGTTAGGATAGATGCACATTTCTTTGTTACTATTTTGATGAGATATTAACTTTCTACTTCGTCATCGTTTAAGATAACGGGGTGTAACAGACTAGACTATAATCTTTCAAACTGTGAAAATCTATCAAAACCTGTTGAGTATTTTCTGCGTGATACGGGAACATACTCAGTTCCGTTTTAGATTTATTATACTACGGATTAACAGTAGTTACAAATATTAATTGTGTGTATCAGTGTGTACACACGAAAAAAGTAAAAATGTGATGGGTAATACACACTTTTTTCTGTGTATTTTTGATGTTTCTTTCACACTCGATTGGACGGAAGATACTATCTTTGAGTGGAGAATTTCCTGGCGTATGCTTCACGGGTGTTCAGCCGGATAGCGTAATAAAAACACGACGTTTCCGCAACTGGTTCTGCTGTGACCATCTGGTGCGGAAAGCTTCAGGTGATGTGAGTTAGAAATAACCGCCTAGATAATCTTAGTAGAAGTCCGTAACTTACAAAAAGCAGCGCGGCGAAGATTGGACCCCTTCACCTGAATATTTTCGCACCAGATGAAGACAGCAGAGCCATCTGTCGAAACGCGGCGTTTTTTGACGCTATCGGGCTGAGCATCCATGAAGCTTACATTGAAACTATCTTTATTTCATTTGTACAGTACTTATATGAACTTTGCTCAAGTTTTCTCGTGAACAAAACCAAATCATTAAAATGTTAAATCACACTTCGGTAGAATATAGTGTATTACGAAGAAATTAAATACTGTACTTGGTGATTAAGTCTGTATATATCGGAAGATTATCTTATAACCGTTCTTACAACTATTAGAATGCGAGAAAAATCAGCAAACTAAAATTTATATTTCTAACAACTAAAAGGTATTTTATTATATAGATACTTGCAAAGAGTATGTTGATTAATATTATTAAACACAATAATAATAGAAATAATACTTTAAATACCTCGGAGAATTCATTGAACCGAAAGGTCTTGAGAAAATCTCGCAGCAAAATCGCCCCCAAAAAGTAAAAAAAGATTTAGGTTTAGTGCAAAATCTCTATAACAAAAAACATCCATGTCAAGACAGACCAAAATTCGGCACTACAACACAGTCATAAAACCAACAGGCCTCTATGCAAGTGAAACGTTAACACTTTACAGAAAAAGTGACCTTCAAGAAATAAAAAAGTAGAGAGAAAAATCATTAGAAAAATTCTGGGAGCAAGACTCACTAAAGATGGTTACAGATTACAATCAATCAAAACATCAGAAAAGTTTTCAAACATCGAAATTGACATCAAGAAGAGACGAATGATATTCTTTGGTCATCTTAAGAGGCTACCAGGAAATCGATTGGTAAAAAAGATAATAGATTATGTAACTTCACTTACTAATCCAAAACCTTGCCTGAATGAAATTCGGAAGCATCTTAAAAGTGCAAACATAGGAGCAACAGACATCTTAGAAAGAGACACCTGGAGACACAAAGTAGACAAGTGGGAAGTTACAACTGAGCAACCAAAACAAAAACAATACCGTCCAAAGTGGTCGGAAGAACGCAAACAAGCTTTCTAGGAAAGAATGAAAGCCTACTGGGACAACAAACGGCGGTTCGAATCCCCGTCCGGGCATCCAGATTTGGGTTTTCCATGGTTTCCCAAATCATTCCAGTCAAATGCCTTCAAAAGGCCATTGCCGAATTCCTTCCCATTCCTTGCCCCCAATCCTTTCCCTAAAGACCTCGATGTTAAGAGACGTTAAGCAGTAAAAAAAAATGGAACAACAAGAAGAACTCAAAGAAAATAAAATTGGGTCATTTTCTTAACGTCTTCCATTTGTTGGGAGAATTCGCCAATAATAATAATAGAAATAATATTAATTTATAGTATTATTTTTATTCTACGTCCGTTGTATTTTGTGACTATACTTTTGTAGTCAAATGCTTATGGTAACTGAAAGAGGAGATATTATTATGATCGACTGTTTAACATGAGCTTAAGTGACAGTGGTGCTATCGTAGCTGCTTGCATTAAAGTATCGCTAAGTGCGCTTGCGCAGAACGCGGTGGTTCATGCGGACTTAACGCGTAACGATAACAAGTTTTCCCTACCGCGTCCTGAGAAATCTGACATCAAAAAATTAACTAAAATTTGAAAACTTAAAATAAATAGTCTTTCCTGGATGTGGTGCTAGCCTGCACGAGTATCTAAAGCCAGGTTAGAATTGAACCTCGACATTGAGAGCTGTACTACTTTAGATGCTGTTACATAATGTCATGTGGAGTTTCGAAGAAAAGTGTATTTTTGTATCTTTGAATTTAACCAACAATGTTTTGAACTCTTTCTGAAATTTGCACGACTATGACGACGCAAGACAGAGACAAAGCGGTATTGTGGGCTGTGGCAGAGTAGAGTGATGCACATGGCACAGTGCCGACCGCACAGTGTTGTTTGTTATGCCAGGCAGTCACCGTGCGTGCCGGCGGGTCGTTTGGACGAGGCGGTGTCGTTATATCGCGTGATCACGCGAGCATAACACCGCCACGGGGATGTGACCCGCGGCCTCCCGCACCGCCAGTAGTGGCCTCTTCCACTGCAATTACGGACTGCGGCAGCAGCAGAAGCGTCCACACAGTGGCTCACTAATATTTACCTATGGCAGAAGAATTAAGATATCTGTTGGATGACTGTTGCCGATCTGAAGACCTTATACAATCGTAAATCTAAAGGCCAGGGTGTGACCCAATTTCCCGTTCTTTAAGGGTTCGCTGTTAGCAAAACAGCTCCATTAGTACATAAGAATTCCCGCAAATTGAACCATTGACCGGAGTGAATTAAGGAGGAGTAGCTTTCTATAAAGCACTCCGGCCATCCTGATCTGGGTTTTGCATGGTTTCCCCTGACCGCTCCATGCGAATGCTGGGATGGTTCCTCACAATAGCCCATGGGCGCCTCCTGCCATATCCCGTATATCCCTTCCAAACTATTAACTTCCCGGATAGGTGCAATGCACCCTCCGGCACACATAGTGAATCGCTGAGTAATAGTATTTTTTTATTATTATTTATTTACATGGCTTTTGGTCTAACGACCATACTGCCAGATTACAATTGTTGTATTACAATATTATTTTGGCATAATAGTTCTATACAATGTTTGTTTTACAAAATTATTTTGACATATTAGTTCTATACAATATTATTTTGACATAATAGTTCTATGTAATTTTTATTAGTAACAATAGTACAAATATTGTTATGACTCATGATGATTGTGTTACGTTATTAATCGGCATACTGGTTCTATACAATTTTTTAATAATTCTGATAGTGCAGGTGGTATAATAACTCTATTTTGGATATATTATCTCTGTCTAGTTTTTCTAATACCAATAGTGCAGATGGTGTGGAGTCAGTTGTTAGTTATGTTAACATTTTATTTGACATAATAGACATTTTAATACCAGTGGAACAGGTAGTATACTAACAGCTGGTGCTTTAAGAATATTGCCGCAAGAACGCCAGTGTACCGTCTGCCAGCATGGCGCAGCGGGTAGCGTCACGAATTGCGGTACCGAAGGTCGCCGGTTCAATCCCGCCCACTGACAAAAATTATTTAATTCTGTTTATTATTTCCAGAAGATTCTACATGTTTCCTAAGGTCACTTGTAACTTCTACACATTTCACTTGTTAACTACTCTTGTAATCTCTAGTACGTTCTATCTGTGTATAAATAGAAGAGCATTCTGCCCAAGAGGCAGTCAGTGCTGCGTGTATGTTTGAGTTCTCAATAAACCTGTTCTCAGTTTAAGTGCTGTGTTCATTGACAAGTAACCTTCGAATTCACACCTGTCCCGGTTCCAACGCGACATAGTTTGGTGGAGACGCCGGGTACCCTGTGCAACAGCTGCATCGTCGTGGCTCCGATTAGGCAACGTAAAAGTCGCCGCCTACACGGACTGGAACCGGACTACAAAGGATATACTCAGTACGTCCTTCCGAAAGTCCGCGTCATTAGGCAAACCCATGGCGGCAAGCCAGCTGCACATTCGACACCCATCGGTGTTCTCTGGAGACGCTGGACAGGATCCTAACAAATGGCTAAAAGGGTTCGACCGAGTCGCCAAGTACAACAGGTGGGATCATACCATGTGCTTGGCAAATGTTTATTTCTATCTGGACGGAACCGCCCAGCAGTGGTTCGAGAACAACGAAGAAAAACTGAATAACTGGGAAATGTTCCAGACGGAACTTAAGAAAACGTTTGGGGACCACCAGCGACAAATCCGCTCGGCGGAAGAACAACTGAAGAACCGGGCCCAACGACATGGGGAGCCGACGCAATCTTACATACAGGATGTTTTGGCCCTATGCAACGTAGTCAACCCGAATATGACTGAAGCCGACAAAATCACGCACCTAATGAAAGGTATTGCAGAAGACATGTACCAAGCTCTTCTGATAAAAGACGTCGCTACGACGGAAGAGTTCATCAAGTGGTGCCAGCGGATTGAGGAGATGCAACAAAGGAGGGTTGGGCGAAAGAAGTATGACAGACTTCCCAACGTAGTCCCTATGGCAGTTGTGGAAGACCAGCACGACTTTGCGTCTCTCATACGACAAATTGTGAGAGAAGAATTACAACAGTTCATGGCAGCTGGGACTCTTGAACCGAGTGAGCATCAGATCATGGCCATGGATGTAAGCCCAGTGGGTCATGAAGGAGCCGACGCGGCGGAAAAAGAGGTATTTCAGACAATAGCTCCTGTCTGCCGAGCCAATCGCACTCGACGTGAAGAATGGCCTCGCCCTGATATGACGTATGCTGCAGCTGCCAAACGGCAGCCTAGGAACCGGCCGACACGGCCACAACCAAATCCTCCGGCACCTATGACGTCCCGCAGACGAACGGACGTCTGGAGGACAGAAGACAACGCGCCAGTATGTTTCCACTGTGGGCGCCCTGGACATGTCATACGCTACTGCAGAGAGAGAAGACGAGTATTTGACGATTATTTTGCCGCAAGACGTCCGCCATCCGAACAGTTCTACCCCAGGCAGCCACCCGCTGACGAGTTCGGTCGACCTACGGGAAGAAGCCCATCGCCGTACCCTAGACGAGGTCGATCCCCGACGCGCCGCTGCCGTTCATCGTCGCCGGACAGAGCTACCAGCCGCTCCCCTAGCCGCCGCACGCAGGAAAACTAAGCAAGGCGACCATCTACGGAGGTGAGGCCGCCGCAGATGAAAATCCTCCATGGATGACAGTCACTAAGATGTCGGGAAATCTCATCAACGTTATAATCGACGGCCAACCTGTCCGGGCGCTGGTTGATTCAGGAGCTTCTTTCTCCGTATTGTCGGACAATTATCGTCGCACACTAAAGAAGACAATGTTCCGTGATACGGGGGCAACTGTGCTAAAGGTCGCAAATGGAAAGTACGTCCAGCCAGCTGGAGCTTGTGTCGCGAGAATAACCATCAACAACAGGACCCAGCCAGTTGAATTTGTCATTTTAACAGAATGTAGTCATAATGTCATCCTTGGATGGGACTTCCTTAAGGCATCCCAAGCTGTCATTGACTGTGGAACGTCTGAGCTGCAAATTGAAGAAGTCGTTGCGACGGGTACACGTAACACAGAATCTTCTGGGAAGTTATTCGCCGTTGACAACGTGACAATCCCGCCGTTCGCAATGAGAAGAGTCCCAGTCAAAAACACGGACGACCGCAACCTTGAAGTGCTTGTCGATAGTAGAAAGTTTATTAGGCTCACGAAAGAAATCTACATACCAGCGGCTATCATAAGCATTATCGGTGGTCGAGGAGACATTTGGATCACCAACTGTCACGAGCAGTCACAAATTATCCCCAAGGGAATGTGCATAGGGACAGCTGAACCAGTCCAGGAGGGCGAGCTCAACGTCATTAACGAAGATCCATGCTCTGTTACTAGTACCGACAACACGCTGGAGGAAACAACTATGGAACTGCCAATAGGGTCCGGCCTGACCAAGGAACAACACCACCGGGTGTTAGCTATACTACGCCAATTCTCTGGTGTATTCACACCCCAGCAAAAAAAAGGTCAGACGAAACGGCCCACGATAAAGCATCGTATCAATACTGGGGATCATCCGCCCATTAGCCAGCGCTCGTACCGATTGTCACCAGTCGAAAGGCGAATAATTCGAGAGGAAGTGGAGAAGATGTTGCATAATGACATTATTCAACCTTCGGAGAGTCCTTGGTCATCTCCGGTGGTCCTCGTAAAGAAGAAGGATGGTACGTGGCGATTCTGTGTCGACTATCGGCGGCTGAACAAAATCACAAAGAAAGATGTCTACCCACTGCCGCGCATCGACGACGCCTTAGACTGCTTGAAAGGAGCTACATACTTCTCAACCATGGACATGCAGACAGGCTACTGGCAAATCGAGGTTGACGAAGCTGACAGAGAAAAGACGGCTTTTATTACACCTGATGGCCTCTATGAATTCAAAGTAATGCCATTCGGATTATGCAACGCTCCGGCCACATTCGAACGCATGATGGACAACTTACTTCGACACCTTAAGTGGACGACGTGTCTTTGTTATTTAGATGACATTGTTGTTTTCTCGAAAACATTTGAAGAACATCTGAGTCGCCTGTCAACGGTGCTGAAGTGTGTTCAGACTGCAGGACTCCGCCTCAATCCGAAGAAGTGCCTCTTCGTCGCCAGAGAGATAAAAATCCTGGGGCACCTGGTCAACGGAGATGGCGTCCGCGCTGATCCAGATAAAGTAAGGGCAGTCATGGAATTTCCAACTCCTCAGCACATTCGTGATGTGAGAAGCTTTCTTGGGCTGTGCTCATACTTCCGGCGTTTCATAAAAGGATTCTGTAACATGGCACGTCCACTGCAAGAACTTTTGCAGGGAGACGCCAAGTTTTACTGGGATGAAACTAAAGAAAGATCTTTCCAGGCACTTAAGGAGGCTCTAACTTCCGCACCAGTTCTAGCCTTATACGACGAGAATGCAGAAACTGAACTTCACACTGACGCCAGCGGTTATGGGATCGGTGCAGTGCTTGTGCAAATTCAGGAAGGTGCTGAGAAGGTGATAGCCTATGCATCAAGAGTATTCTCTAAGCCCGAGATAAACTACTCTACAACCGAGAAAGAATGCCTCGCAGTTGTCTGGGCTATCAACAAGTTTCGTCCGTATTTATTCGGCAAACCTTTCACCGTCGTGACAGACCACCATTCTTTATGTTGGCTAACCAGCTTGAAGGATCCATCAGGTCGACTAGCAAGATGGGCACTTAGACTTCAAGAGTACGACGTCACGGTGGTATTCAAAAACGGACGCAAACACAAGGATGCCGACAGCCTTTCAAGGAATCCTTTAATAGAACACAACAGCATGAATGGAATTTCAGCCCTCGCTGAATTAGGTGACGTTGCAGCTGAACAGAGGGAAGATTCAGAGTTATTAAGAACCATAGACGCCTTGGAGAAAGGAGAACCGGCCAAAGGAGAGTTTCAATTGATAGATGGGACATTGTATAAGAACAACTACGATCCACTAGGCCCCAAGTGGCTTCTGGTCGTTCCAGCTCATCTTCAGCCAGCTATTCTCAAGTATTTCCACGACGCTCCAATATCCGGTCATCTGGGATTTGTGAAGACCCTGGACCGAATCAGACGCAGGTATTACTGGAAGGGTCTCTACCGATCTGTCAAGCATTATGTGAGTCACTGTAAAGAGTGCCAGCGACGGAAACATGTGCCGCAATTACCTCCAGGTCATCTAGTACCAATTCCACCTGCAGCAGTTCCATTCCACCGAATTGGGATCGACCTTTTGGGGAGGTTCCCGAAGTCGACAACCGGTAACCGATGGATAATAGTCTGCACCGACTACCTCACGCGCTACGCTGTCACCAAACCTGTGCCGACTGCAGAAGCTCCAGAGGTTGCAAAATTTCTAGTAGAAGACATTATTTTGAAGCATGGAGCACCACGTGTGATGATATCCGATCGTGGAAAGGTATTCCAGTCAAGACTAGTATCAGAGGTCATGTCAAGATGCGACGTTGTCCACAGGATGACAACTGCATACCACCCTCAGACAAACGGTCTCACAGAACGCTTCAACAAGACATTAGCCGATATGCTGTCGATGTATGTGGATGTTGAGCAGAAGGATTGGGATACAATACTGCCAGTGGTCACATTTGCTTATAATACAGCAAGGCAAGATACGACAGGCTTCACTCCGTTTTTTCTGCTCCATGGCCGTGAAGCTGAGACCACAATGGATACGCTGTTCCCATTCCAGCCGGACGACACTCAGGATGACTATATAAAACAGCTCATTACCAGGGTCGAAGAAGCAAGACAGCTGGCTCGCATACGAACACTGGCCACCCAGGAGAGGGACCGTCAGCGGTATGACAGCAAGCACCGACCTGTTGCGTACAACCCAGGAGATCTCGTATGGATTTTTACCCCTGTCCGGAAGGTTGGGCTATCAGAAAAGTTACTGAAGCGGTACTTTGGTCCGTATCGTGTCATACGCCGCCG
Organism: Vandiemenella viatica; assembly: GCA_031002005.1. Taxonomy (NCBI): domain Eukaryota; kingdom Metazoa; phylum Arthropoda; class Insecta; order Orthoptera; family Morabidae; genus Vandiemenella; species Vandiemenella viatica. The sequence goes on along the minus strand of JARYHS010009186.1, from coordinate 174,532,632 downwards.
GTCAGACGTCACATACGAAGTCGAGGATTATGAGCCGTCTTCGAAACGACGAAAGCGAAGGGACATTGTTCACGTCCTCCGCATGAAGCCTTACTACAATCCTGACGAGCAGCTAGGCACAACCAGCTTCTTGTTCAAGGACTCTGAGGACGGTTTGGATACTGAGGAAGTCGGACAGGAAGATAATAGTACAAACAGGAGGGGCCCTCCAGAACTGCCATACAGAGGACCCACGACAAGATCAAGATCCAGGACACTTCAGCGTGCCCCAAAAGAAATCTAACAGCGGGACGCTGTTTTCCTCAGGAGAGGGAGCAATGCCGCAATGAACGCCAGTGTACCGTCTGCCAGCATGGCGCAGCGGGTAGCGTCACGAATTGCGGTACCGAAGGTCGCCGGTTCAATCCCGCCCACTGACAAAAATTATTTAATTCTGTTTATTATTTCCAGAAGATTCTACATGTTTCCTAAGGTCACTTGTAACTTCTACACATTTCACTTGTTAACTACTCTTGTAATCTCTAGTACGTTCTATCTGTGTATAAATAGAAGAGCATTCTGCCCAAGAGGCAGTCAGTGCTGCGTGTATGTTTGAGTTCTCAATAAACCTGTTCTCAGTTTAAGTGCTGTGTTCATTGACAAGTAACCTTCGAATTCACACCTGTCCCGGTTCCAACGCGACAATATTAATTTTAGATAATAAACCTCATGTATGTGGTGAAATCCGTATTGTATGTTTGGTGGTTGTGGAGTTTACCATAAAACTTTGTATCCCTAAAGTAGTTCTGATTTTAGGGCGTTTTAGCTATACTGGGTCTCTTGAATTGCCTGGGTTATATAGTGATACTGCGTCCCTTAAGAAGTGAACTATCGCTTGATGCACGTCCTGTCGTTCCGTTCTCATAAGGGAGATGATTCATGTAGGCAGTGGGATTTTTAGTTTGGTCAGTCTACTGTATAGGTTATTTTGTGGAATTCGGTAAAGGGTGCATGCCAGTATTATATGATTTAGGTCTGCCGGGAAGAATGGGGAGTTTGCTGCGCCAATTCTATGGAGGTCTTTTGGATAACATCCGTGTCCCAATCTTATGCGAATGATAGATGTTTTGTATTTTCTTGCGAATTTTGATTCTTCGAACCATGCTTTGTGTGGAATGTGGGGTTGGATCGATGCGTAGTGTTTCCCTTTGTATACTTGTGATGAAGTCCATGCATTTGCCCATTTTGCTAGGGCCTCTCTTTTTATAGTTTTTATGAAATCAGTGTGAGGTGGTTGTGTGTATTGTTGCTGTCCTTCTAGAGTGCTTTCTTTTGCCAGTTTGTCGGCCGTCTTGTTGTATTGGATCGACGCATGGCCCTTGATCCATAATAAATGGATTTCTTTTCCTTCTGTGGAGGCTATGTACATCATTTGTAATATATCATATAAAATCTTATTCGTTTCATTTTGTCTTTTAATATTCTCCAACCTTTGTACTACACTTTTCGAATCCGTCAATATGAGTATTTTATTATATCGGTTGAATCCGTATTGGATGGCCTGTCTAATGGCCATAGCCTCTGCCGTGTAAACCGAGGTCTCTGTTGTCAAGCGTATTTTCTGGTGTTCTTGCGTGAGCGGACAGTAGTAGGCGAATCCGACTCCAGAGTAATAGTAAAGTAACTTTTTGCTTTCCTCTCGTACATCACACCGAATACCTATTATCATGTACTTTGGTATAGCCTGTGGGGACGGAAAATAAATGTAGTGCGCACAACCTCGTTGTAGTGCCTGTATCGAAAAAAGAACATGTGGCAAAAATAATAATTTTCCTCCTCATATTGGGAGCGTTCGTAAATACACGGCCCTGTTGACTGGAAAGCTACGCTGGGCTATGTGGGGGGAGGGAGGGGGAGGGTTTCAAGCTAAGCCATGTAGCTTTTAATTCATATTATTTGTCCCAGCTAAAATGAGGCAAAGAACACAAAACAGCATGGGAATACTTACTTCCGTCATTTAATTATCTCCGTATGTAATTTACGGTAGTTTGACAAGAGAAAAGAGTAGAAAATGTTTTCTCGAATCAATAGGAAAAGAAAGCTACGTGATACGTGCGAGGAGGGGGGGGGTAAAGTGAACAGCCACGTTGGGCTACGTGGGGAGGGGGGAGGGGGAGGGGGGAGGGGGAGGGGGTAGAGCGATTGGCGAGGGGGATCGGGGAGGGGGGGAGGGGTTTACAGGAGGCCAAAATGGTGCTACGTGGATTATGCACGCACCCTAAAGACCAGTCTGGCCTCTCATTCGGGAGGACGTGGGTTCGAATCCCCGACCGGGCATCCAGATTTGGGTTTCCATGGTTTCCCAAAATCACTCCAGCCGAATGCCGGGATGCTTCTTTCAAAAATAGGCCATGGCTGAATTCCTCCCCGTTCCTTGACCCCAGTCCCATCCCATCTCTAATGACCACGACGTTGATGAGGCGTAAAGCAATAAGTAAAAAAATGGCCAAAAAAAAAGGCCTCCTCATAACGCCCTGTGCTTTCAGTTCCAGGCATACTGACGTAGACAGCTTCTACTGGTACATATTAGCTACAAAAGATGATGAAACACAAAATTTCCCCGATAATCTCGCATCAGCAGCAGAAATTATAAATAATTTTACCAAGTCCACTGCTTGAATTTCTCGTATATCAAGAGCCCAAACAGTTCCGATTAATTAATTTCCGTTAAGCCTAGTACATACTTTCAAGGGTGGCCTAAAACGCAAATACATATTGACGCACTGAAAGTACAACCGTAGTTTAGACAAATTGTTTTGATGTAAGCCACACGCTAGTTTATTGGTCTCAAAAGAATTATGTAATAACCGAACTAAAGTTTTGATTGAATTTGCGAAAGTCAGTATTTTAAAAATATTTTCACGTACCAGTGGGATATTTGTTTCATTCGACTATGGCTCAGTGCACCGAGGTACAGACGGGGCACGATCCCTGGCCAAAGAGTACCGGCCGTCCTGACAGCGGTTTTTAGAAAGTTTTTCGCATCCATTAAGGCAAATGCCGTAATGGTCCCCTAATTCAGCTTCATAAGATACACATTTCACAAAGAAAAAATACGCTTATCACTCGCTGAACATAGTTACAGGTTTCACAGACATATGGTAACACTTCATTTCCGCCAATTGTACTTAGTATGACCTGGAAGTGGTCCAAAATGCTTGGTTCCGGCAAGGGATTGTGGCCGTAAACCATAGCCCCAAATTTTATCATGCTACCGATTAGTAAAACTTACCGAGGACATTGGACTTAAAAATGCTGGGAAAAGCCAGTGTAGTAGAAGAAGGAGTGTGTAACCTCTAGTTTATGACGTTATTAAAATTTATAAATTTAATAATGAGATGCATTAATTAATAAGTTAATTTGCAAAATTAATCCCGGGTAGGCGTCAAGAATGGAAGTGTTCTCTATCCGAGAGAAGCGACATTCCAATTCTGAAATACTTTTAATCAAAGCAATTGTAATTTTAAAATACCATTAAAAAACACAAATCTTCATCTAATCAAATGATATACTGGTACATTCGAAAGGAAGTTATTGAAAGCAGGGTTTACAACACCTATTATTTTCTTTGAATATAAAATGGATTGGTTTATTGAACAGAACTGAACATTAAAAGTTTCTTTTGAACAATTTAGAGCATGATTCTCATCTCAGAGCGTTGCCTAGGGTTGAATGACGCAAGAGTGTCTATACATCGTCGGCGTTCTTTACCGTAGCAGATGACTTGCAGAGAAATCAGACGGACCCTGTTGATCAGCTGGTCACTTGGCGAGCTAGCTCCCCGTAGTTAGTCACCTCTCCGGCAATCTCCCGTTGTGCGCCGGTGCGGATTGTTTGCTGGCCAGAAACAGAATGTCTTCCCTCCCGCTTGTTCGCTCCGTTGAAAACTTGTATGCTCCCGAGTTTTAGCAGACGCGGGAAATTTCAGCGAGTCGCAGCGTTTGGCGGGTTATCCATGATCTCCATTGGCGCTCCTCATGCAACATAAAAAACTTATGGTTTCTAAAAGTTCGTAACACAGTTTGATTCGCTGGTTCCCAACAGAGGTGTTCCGCAACCTGACTTTTTCTCCGAAGCATCGTTTCTCTAGTTTCAACTTTCTACTGTACCAGGAAATCCTCATTTTGGCACAGTCCCTATACTGTCCTTTGAATTTCATTGAATGCGTAAAGCTTTTAACTTTACGGCCTGCCATAAATCGTTCGGTCTTTCAGCGCAGGTATGAGTCACCTGGCTCTCGCCGATGCCAAAGAAACGTGGAATTCACACGCATAAATTTCCCGTCACCAAGGGACATTACAAGTGCTACATCGGTTGAAAGCCTTTATCCAGAGCATAAGCAGAGTTCAATCGCTTCTCATGATTTAGTATGGCAAGCTGAGTGTTATAAAGAAGGCCTTGATGTTCTGAAATCCATTGATTTTAGGAAATATGTTGATAACCACTGTTTCTCCGCATGAGAATTGCGCACTGTCGAAACTCTGCCTTCTAACATCATAATCATCATCTACTAACAAGACTCTGGTGTTAGAGATACAGCGTTAAACTATTACGTCATACTGAAGGAAATTCCAGTCCATAGTCGGGTATCAACCCGCACGTTTTTACCTAAGCACTTAACGTTCAACAAAATTAAGGTCATTGGAGGTGGAAACGGACTGAGGACAACAAACAAGAAAGAAATTGCTTATGATCTTTCGAAGGAGCCATCTCAGCATTCGCTGGAATTATTTCGTGAAACTAGGGAAAACCGAATTCAGGATGTCCGGACGGAATTCGAACCCAAGTCTTCCCGAATGTCAGAATGCCGAACCAATAGAATTACTCGGGCAACAAGTCTCTAAATAAAGAAAGCCGGTTCCATTAAAACTGAATCACTAATCGCAGAAAGGCAACATGTTCACATTTCTATATTTTACAGGAGAGACAAAAAACTTAATACAACCTGGCACACGATAATAGTTTTTTGTTTATGTTTTATTGTCACGTAACTGGACAACCTTTAATTATATGTGCATTAAAAAGTTCCGAACGACGTATTACAAAGCTTTGATAAATTGTTTTGTGTCGTAGACACGTTCGCTTTCTGTAGTAAACAGGATTTTAAGAGAAACTGTATGAGGAGACAGTAAATCAAAAATGCAAATTTCAATAAAAACTCATTTTATTTCTACAGAAATAAAGTAAATACGTAATTAGAAGGTTCTCATCCATTGTCCATTTCGTCCAAACATGCCGATGTTAGAAACAATGAAATGATGGGATTCTGAAACTCTATCTTCTCTTTAGGTATGTAAACCAAATTTTTCATTATGCCGTCAATCTTTTATATTATTTGTATGCAAAACATTAGTATAGGCTTTCTTGGTAGGTAATTCCAATGGTTTAACTGTGTTTCGAAGTTTAAAATTGTCCATTGTCAAGCCAGAAATATTCATGATGCATTGAACACTGTGCGGATCGTTTGCCTAAAACCGAGCGTGGTGGTGTAACGGATAGCGTTCTGGCCTCGCTTTCGGGAGGACGGCGGTACGAATCCCCGTCCGGGCATCCAGATTTGGGTTTTCCATGGTTTCCCAAATCATTCCAGGCAAATGGCGAGATGCTTCCTTAAAAAGGCCATGGCCGATTTCCTTCCCATTCCTTGCCCCCATTATTTCCCGTCTCTAAATACCTAGCTGTTGAGAGACGTAAAAAAAAAAAAAAGTAAGTTTGCCTAAAAGCTCACCTCCCGGTAGTTGGATATCCTTAAAGCTTTTGATTTTTGGGTACAGTTTTGCCATACGAATCGAGACTTAGACAGGTGTTTTTTATAGAACTTAGGCCACTATGAACTGCTGTCAATTAAATTATCTGTTTTCGTTTCAATTATTGAAAACTTACTAGGGTTGTCTGAGAAATTCTGTACTAGAGTAACAACTTCATTCTCTGTGTAATACCTTTCTTCCTTCCTCAGCTTCCTTCTTATAATATCAGAATCCCTATCACCGGACTTAAAAGAGTGCCTTCTAACAGGGAAAATAAGTTTAATGTTATCAAACCTCTTTATCTCATACAGTTACATCATAGTTTGTAACATATGCTACCACCCCAATTACGATGTTAATTAATTTATAAACAGTATTTAGTTAAGTGTAGTTAATTATGATGTAAATATTAATTGTATTATAGGTAATTACGAAGCTCGAGAAATCCACAGATTACCAAACACATTGTCAGTGGGTATTATAAGTATATCTTTAAAGATAAGATATAATGTTTGGTCTTGAGTGGCGGACATTTTAGTTGTAATTTTCTGTAGAATTAGCGATCCGTTCATTGAGCTATTTTATGACGATTGAATATTATAGAATTTAAAGAAGTGACCTCTACTCTGTTAACTCGGGTCAAAAGACGACATATTTAGGGCCACGTCGTCATAAGTTACGAGCAAGTTAATTAGTAGAGTTTCCTTGTCTTCGATTGGATAAATTTTAATTCTATGGAGGTTACAAGTTCCCACCATAGTATTGTTATTATTTTGGCCCAAACAGTTATCTCCAATAATATATAACGTTCTTAAATCTTTGTCAACATTACTTTCTATGTAATTATTTAGCATAGTACAGAGTTCATTGGCCCCTTGCTCCCCTCCCCTTTATGCCACCACGCGCCAACACAAAGACCGTCTACTGCAGACAGGGAACTTGTCCAGTACTAGTTTCCTAACTGCAGTTAACGCAAAATTAAAAGAGTTGCTACGCCTATTCTATTGGGCTGACAAGTGTCATTTCTATAGTAAGCGTTGCATCCTGTATCTTGGAACAGTTTTAGTGAAAAAAGCTACTTTCGAGAAAACATGAAGTTGTTGCCTTTCTGCAGTTAGCGATTCAACTATGAATAGTATTTTTTTTTAATAGTCCGTACATTCAACGACTATGGTTGCACTGATAATCAAATTACGGAAATTAAAAGCAGAGCGGGCCTATTACTTGCTGGTACCGCACTGCAGCTCTGGCAGCGTGGTGTGTATGAGAGTTGGCACTTTGTATCCGGTGGCAGTTTTTCAATAACGAACACCGACAGCCTACCGAGTGTTTTCATTTCCTTTTCCCTTCCGGCGATGGCCGTTGTTGTTTCAGCTCTTGTCCGAGTTGACGTTTTGACAGTTATCCTAGCCGTGGGCCAACAGCTCACGCGACCGCCAGAAGACACGAATACCGTCACGTAATTGCTTGTTTCCAGAGCGGATATCAGTTAAAAGAGAGAAACGTATGGTAGCTAGCTCCACAGCGATAAAATGGAATTCTCCAAACACTGTTCGTACAAGGGTCAGCTCACTAGGAGGTTATGTTTATCCGTTGATATTATGGGCTACACTTTTCCTGTAGAAATACTTTACTTTTTCATTTAATAATGTGAAACCGTTCAACTGTTACCTACTGTAACACGAATATGATTCTAAATTTGAGCACTTAGCACTCATTGAATGGAAAATTAGATTTTTTTTGAAAAAATAAACAAATAGTTAAAGTCATTTCGCCATGCAAAACATCTAAACTGTGTCAAGGTTCAACGTATTGATACTATTATATGTAGTAAGAACACTTCAAGATACACATAACAGTTATTAAAATCACCCAAGCCCTCAGTCGGGCTTGAACCGACGATCATGGCAAACCAGAATCTAGTACACTGGTACCTACGCTGGTCCTTCTTGTGGTTGCATTGAGTTGATAATTCAAGAACTGTGAAAACTGTTACCTATTTACCAACGTTAATGATAACTTGCAACTAATTGTATTATGTGTTCTGAGTGATCCATTGAATCCTTCTCGGCGTTTATTAAAGATGTTCACAGAAACATAATATGATATTATTCAGTTAGCTGGGAGATAAATTATCGGTAAAGAAATATTTGAAAAATTTCGAACCGGAATTATTAAAATATTGGGAGAAGAATTTGAACTAACTGTAATCCAGAGAAACAAATCTTTATATATAAAGATGAATGTATGTTTGTTTGTTTGTTTGTTCTTCATACAAATCCACAGTTTTCATCCGATCTCGATGAAACTTTGAACACTTATCCTTTGAAACAAGGAGAAAAATACTGTCTACATTTGGTTGGAAAATTTTCTGTATAAAAAATACATGTTGTCTTATACTTTCGAAAAATTACTGGATGGCGATAGACAGACGCGTTGGATATGGTCGTCTCTGGACTGTTTTTCCGTGTAGTGGTCAGACAGCTAAGTGGTTAAAGCGCTTGCTCACGTAAGTTCGTAAAGTAAATAAATTCAAAAGAAGACCTACGTATGTAGCACTATGAAGATAATTCGAAAAACCAGCTGTATAAAACGGAAGGAAATTTTAGAAATTTAGAGTTACAGGTTAACAATGAATGTTTCGCGAGTAAAGTGAGTTGTAATTGGAATACTTTAAAGCGAAATCGGTGAGAAGGGTCCCAGAATAAACATATTTTGAAAAAACAAACAATGACTTCGGTGGTACACGCAACCCAGAAGATTATTTTATTACAGGTTAGCTCAGAGCATAAACACTAAAAAAAATTTCAATTTCGTTAGCAGTGATGTAACTGAATTAAATGTACTTAGAAACCTGCTTCACAGACGGTGATGGTGCATTTGTAGTAAGTAAATTAACATTGGCAGCTTATCCCCCTCGAACCAAGCCTGCTGGATGAGCGGTAACGCATGGAGGTGGCATTTGGGAGGACCCGGTTTCAAAACCCCGTCCATCCAAACAGATTTAGGTTTTTCCGTGGTCTCCCAAAATCACTCCAGACGAATGAATAAATGCTTATTTCATAAGGCCATCGCCGAGTTTCTCACAGTTCTTTGAGCTCAACAGTTTCCCTCCTCTAATGACATCGGAATCGGCATCGACAAGGCGTAAATTATTATTAATTTTGAACATTTTTTTTTCGAACACTCATGCATTAAATTTACATAAACTTTTGTTTTCGTTTTTTTGCTGGGAATTAACGAAGATTAGACAGAATTCTTTTCCCAAACACAATTACATCACTGGCTTCTGGGATAATGATTTGTTACAGACCAATCATCAGCTTTATTAAATCACCCAGTCCATATAAACAATACCCTAATATAGTTCCGCAGCACTAACGATTGCAATTACTGTACAACGATCCGCATTTCAATACAGCTATTTGGTACAACTGATTATTCCAACCACTGAATTCCTCAAATGATGCCAGTGTCAAAGCTGATGAGGATAATTACACAGCAAATGATAATCAATTACTGCATTAATGTAATTAGGGAGCACGATTCCCCACTATTATTGCTGTGCCTTTAACATATCAAGATAGGTAGTAGATATATTTCTGCCACTAACTAACGATTATGAAATACAAAATTTATTAAAATGACTTGCTTATAGTTATAAACTGTCTAAAATACACATGTATATAAATTATTATGTGTTTTAGATCGCACTTTAATTAATTTCCAATAAAATGAAGTTATTTTGACTAACGTTCGTTCTTTATTAAGGGTTTTACCTAAAGGCCTTTTAATGGTATATGGTTTGTCGAATATTAAAACAAATAATGGGTATTACATTATGTTAAACTTATTTTTTCTTTAAATTAATTCTTGTGAGATGCTGACGGTAATAGCGAAATACGGTGGGAAAAAATTGATAAACCGTTTTTTAATATACTTTCACTAGCCCCAAAGCCCGTCAAATATGACGGGTTTAACTGAGTGTTATGGTAATTTATTTCTCTGCAGTTGCTTAACTAAATAGAATTGTTATAAAATAAAGCACATTGTAATTTATCGTCCCTTGTGCTGTAAAAAAACTCTTCAGTTGTCGACTTGATTTAGCTGCATTTCAGCCTAACCACAATCTCCACTAATATTGCTTATAGAAAAGCAAAGCTTAATCACGCGTGAATCAATACATTCCCTGTTTCTCATGTAATCATGCATCGAGAAATAAACTTGATCCCAAATTTCACAGGTTCTGAAACCTTTCTTTCTTAATGCCTGTGATGAAGATCGATATTTTAATGGCTGAGACAGCTTACATCGGCTGAAGTAATGACCCCAGTGAGAACGAAGGATGCTATAAATAAATCTTAACAACTTACGCTATGCCACGTAATATTTAATTGTGATTTAGGTCAGATATATCGCGATCAATTTAGAACTCCTTTCATTCGAAACATGTAATGATTTTGTAAAAATAATAATATGTCAGTTAAAACTCAAAACATACTTTTCTTTCAGGATTCTGACAATTCATGTCTTAGCAATTGCTTAACTAAATAGAATATAATATAAAATAAATTTCAGTGTAATGCCTCGTGCCTTGCGCTGAAGAAAAAGGTTTCATTTTCCATCCGGGTCCAGGTTGTATTTCAATCTACCATGTATTACGATAAACGTGTCGCCAGAACACTACTATCTTACGCATATTAATACATGAACAATATCGCGATTTCGTGGCAATAATGCATCGCGATATAAATTTGATCAAAAATCTTCAAGGGTTTTTACACATTTCTTTATTGTTATCATTGATTCAGACCGATATTAAAACATTTGAATGGCTGACACAGTTGCTGAAATAATATGCTCAGTGGAAGCAAAGGAAATTAAAATAAATCTTATAAACTTATAATATGCCACGCAGTATTTGTTTCAAGTGTAGTGTAGGATGCACAGATCGGGATCAGTGTGCAAGTATTTCCGTTTAAACGAATTAATAATTTCAATAATGGGACACAGTTTAAATTATTTTGAAAAAGAAACTAAATTATTTATGCCCTCTGCCATAACGTCAAATGCCACTTGTAATTCTGACCCAAGCTAAGTAACCATCTAACCGAAAAATTCGCTACATTGATGCTCGTAAACACAAAGCTTTTATCTTATATCTATGGGCAAGAATTTAAGGAATACTTCTATATATCAAAAGAATATTACTTAAGTATAAGCATCTAATGATTGATATGTCGATTTTAATTCAATACATACTTTTATTTCAATGTTCTGTCCGTTAATTTATTCGCGGATGCTTGGAGATGTTATTAAATAACGTCCGTTACCAAGAATAATGACGAAAGCATGACGTCATTGCACGACGTCATAGATATCTGAAAACATAATCACTAACACACCAACATAGAAACAGATATGCAAATATTAAAGATTTAAAAAAAATCAAAAAAAAAAACATGCTGACTATTCAGGAAAACCTTCACAGACAAAAAGCACTCAATAATGGTTAAAACGTTATGAATGGATATATACGCCTAACAAATCAAACCTTGTTTAAAACCCTAAAACAGGAATAACCAGCACACATCCTATAGTCAAACGTAAACAGAACAGACATTGCTAATGGCCACAGATTCAAAATAAGAAAAAGTTCGACAACATATAATCTTTGGCTCACCACTTTTGGATGTCAACAACACCAAAAAGTTCATATACAGTTCGTAGCCGGTGAAATTCGCTAGAATGCAGCCTACTAAAACTTTGGACAGTAGTGGTAGTGCGAAAAAAGTAGCTGATGTGGAAACACGAACTTTCGCGTGTCAATGCATGATATAAATCTGTAAGTACCTAGTTAGTAATATAAGAAAACTGAACAAAAATGAAGTATTATATATATATATATATATATATATATATATATATGTGTGTGTGTGTGTGTGTGTGTGTGTGTGAATGTTTACCTAGGGCACTCAAGACGTCTTAAATAAAAACGAAAAGCGTCTGCCATCAGAAGGATTTGTTTAGTTGCAAGACGGGAAAAATAACCAATAAACGGTGATGATATGAGCGTTTAGTCTACTGTTTTTGAAGAAGTAGAAACGGTCAATGGCAATGAATACAAATCACCATGTGAACAAATTCCGCAAATCCTTCTGTTTCAAACTTAACGGAAATAGAATTCTTCACAGATGATTTGGTACGGTGATTCTGCTTGAATGTTTCCCTGTCGTACAATCTAATATCCTGGAATCCTTTGAAAGTTAAAGTCGTTTTGGTGTCGGTAAACGATTCACATTCTAGTACCTCGTTAGTAAAATTCACAACGAAATTATAAATAATACAGCAGAAGATTCTACGATAAATAGTATCCTTCAAAGAAAACTGTGAATGTAAAGCTCTGAGCTAAATAATTTTAAATATTAATTATTCTTCAATTGTGTTCATATTAAAACCATTTTACATTTTTCTATATATATTTTAAAAGTTAGTTTACTTTCAATGATTTAGAAATTAGTTACACACTATTTTTAAAAACCTAACATTTCTGATTTTTTTCGTACTAGTTTTGCACAATGATAACGCTTATAATTGAAAAAAAGAATTGAATGGTGGAGTTATTCATATGCATTGGCCGACGGGAAATTCTATTTTACATTAATTACTCTGCACAGTCAGTATAGCCTTTTAATGTATTCATATATGAATGAGTAACACAACAGATTTTTGATTTTTTCGTTTAATTCTTTGTTTCTCCAAAAGTGGTTCCAACAGAAAAATTTACATAAAAAACGCACGTCGAAGATATTTTCCACCATTGTCCTCAAATGGATGAATATATTATGATATTTTCAGGTGAAATCTCAAGTTACTTAAGTGATGTTGATATCGCCTATTAATACCTTCGCATTACATTACTTTTCCGCTGAATTTGTTGGAAGGAGGTGTGGAAATTGATTAGTGGTTTGACACATTTTTAATCCAGCCGTTGCTATCGTCTTATTGAATCTGATTAAACACGTAATAAACTCAACTAATGCCCATAGCTCTGTTCCAGTTTCCGTTCTCATTTAAAGTTCCTTTTTATCACACTTTCATCCCTTCCCTCCACCGCAAAACCTTATTTCTTTTTTACATATTTGAAGAATAAGATACTGTTTTTTCATCGATCGTCGTTCCCTGTAGCACTTCGGTTTGCATGAAGTGTCCGGATGCATCTACAGCTATTGACAAATCACTATAAATTTAATCTTTTATTATGACATCTGCAAAAAATCTTAAGTTCTAACTGTTTTAGAATTATGAACAGCGATAATTTCATTAACGCTCAATGTATTTCGTCTGATCCAAATTCATCTTCACTCATCGTTTTGAATCCCGCACAGTAATTTTACTGCTCCGCACACAAACGACAACCTCTGACAACGTTTTTCTTTGCTCGTGTGGACCCGATGAGGTTTTTGGTTTAGAGTGACGATCAACCAATAATGCCAGACGCATTTATTTTTACCTCGCGTGATAAAGTGTTTTAATACCCTGCTATCTACCTAATAACTAATAAGTGTACATTATAAGTTTTTAAACTTATTCCCAACAAACCTGATATTTGTATCATTAAAATTTCTTTAACATTAGCTTTACTTGTTCATTTCATCTGAAATATTTAACCACTAAGATTCGAATCTAATAACTTTATAATCCATTCAGAATAATTTCAAACGTCCCACATTCATCAAACACTTACACAGTTCGTGTCAGTGTAGATTATTTCACACCTGCCCAGAGTGGAAACAGATTAAAGTGATTTTGTAAATATTGCTAAGAATAACCTTTTTTATAGTCATGACGGTATTATCATCGAGTCGCTTACGTGGTATAGAGGAAACTTCATACGTTATTATCTATACCAGCCACCTTTTAAATTTACGTAAGTTCTGATTTAAAAATGGGACTCTTTTGGATTCATTCACTTGTCCATCTATCTGTATATAATAATCTTACAAAATCTGATACTTAAGCATAAAAATTTATACTTGAGTACTTAGTAATACGAAAATGACTATCAAATAATTTTTAAAAAAATCGTTATGGAGTGAACCGAACAAAATATTTCCTTTAGTTAGGCTGATCTTTATAGTAATTACAAGAAAGTTATCATCTACCCCACTTTCAAAATTAATATTATTATATTTTTTACTCCGCGATTTGTTGAATCGCATAAAAAATACCATTCACCCTTCATTATTTCCGAAAATTCTCATCCAAAAATTCTTTAAAAAAATACAGTAATTGCCAGCTAAGCGTTTATAGGAAAACTACGGCTATTTTTCTGAAGATTATGGTTTTATGGAGGAAATTCACTGTCATAACTACAATATGTGCGTTGGTTTTACATACTTGCCAGATCAACATTACTGATAAGTTCGAGAGTAGTCTGAGAATTTCTCGCCACTGCTATAGATGTAAATTGTATTGGATTTACATACGATTTTAAATTTAATAAATTGGTTATCAATTTTGTAATATATGTAACCTTGTGTTATATTAATTCTGAAAGCATGTCGCATGACCCAAGTGATCTTAGTGAAAGCGACAATGTCCAGTCATAAAACAATCTTAGTCCACAACCCGAAGGTTGGTTGGATCCTCCCGAAGGAGGCATACTAAGCCATTGTGTCAGAGGTAGGACGGCCAGTTCCGTTCCTCCTTGACCTACATTTTAACGTGGAATCCGAACCACAGAGCGACCTGGCATAGCTCATATGATCATACACAACTCTTAAACATTCTCGTGCCTACCGGGATTCGAACTCGGGACCGGAACAGCGAACTTTCTGAGCTACCAGATAGCGGTCATATAACAGTATTAATGCCTAGAGATATTACCTTTGCGCGCTAGGCAGTAAGTAGAAATAACATAAGCTTCTAGATCATGTTTGAAAGAAGGAAGCTCCAACGACATAATTATAAAAGCGAGCAACGGTGTGGTGCAGCCATGGCTCGCCGTCCGGCACCATCTAGAGATACTCAGTTATCTTAATCACTTCTTAAGATCCCAGCCTCTACCTTTAAGCTGTAGTAAGCTACACTATAGTTTGTGAAATTTATTCCACATATTAGGAACGTAACAATACATGAACGATTAAAATTACAGAACTGTACATTAATTTCCAGGATTCAGGATTCAGGATTCAGGATCCAGGATTCAGTAAGATGTTATCCCTATCCGTGCTGGAATCAGAGCCCCTAGACGTCGTGGAACAGATTGGAAAACAAGCTGCGAGTGAACACACTGCCACAAGATCTGTAGGCGCGTCCTCACTCAAAGCATTGACAGTGGTTCCAGGAGGACTAGAACGAAAAGTTGGCTACCAACCGTATCCCAGACATGTCAGATAGTGACATGTCAACCGCACATGCAGCCCAGGAAAACAGTGGTACCCGTTGTTCTTCGAAGAAGGCTTGCATATTCCTCGCCACATGTGGCCGGGAATTGTCCTGCTCAAATATGGCAGAGCTGCCTACAAGGGGGCAGTGCCTCAGGCTCTAAAACCTCTCAGATTTTCCAAATGCTCTCTACACGCAGGAAGTGAGACCGCATGTTATAACTCCCAAATCCATAACGATTTGTCCACTTCGGCTCTCAACTGTTCAATTTTCCGGTTTGCTTTCGCCATGCTAGCGTCTAACACGTACAGTCACAAAGTGATGGCCCTCATCACGGCAGGACAAGTTCAAGCGGTGTGTAGAACCTTCTTCTATCTACTAGTTCCACGCACGCATCACTGTCTTATCAGCGTACCCTGTACGAACCGTAACGTCACTATAGACGAATCAGTTTGCAGGAAACCAAGCATCCTGTCACGTTTGATGTTAATCACATGATGATATTGCACTCTTTGACATCGATTAGACATATCGGCCTTTCTTGCACATTCCAGGTCGTTTCCCGCTGCGCCAAGAGCGCGGCGTAGCACTGATTCGTCTACAGGAAACCAAAAATCCTGTCACGTTCGATGTTACTCTAATGATGATATTGCACCCTTTGACGTCGATGAGATCTACAGGTCTTCCTTGAACGGTAACGGCTTAGCGCCACACACAGTCACAGTAACACATACTTGCCCGTCACACAAAAGAAGGCGTTTTTAGGCCTACATGTACGCCATTTCTCTGCAATCTTAATCATTTATTAGGGCTCCGCCGTTCTATACATACCCCGACTTTTGAGTGATCCATATAATTCCTTCTGGGTGTTGCAAATTTCACAATCAGCGGTGAGTGTCTCAAAAATCTTCCATTCTTGTGGTTGCCCATGATGCTCACTCTTCTGGTAATACTATGGAACGCTGTTGCAGATGTATTTACTTCAAAATTCAGATTTAGTGAAATGTTTCTATGTTTACTACAACTGTGTTTCCTTCCGAACTCATATACTTCCTACCGAAACCGAGCTTGGGGGGTGAGTGGTACCGCTATGACCTCGCATTCTGGAGGATGGGCACCCAGAGATGGGTTTTCCATGGTTTCCCCATATCATGCCATAAGAATACCGGGATGCCTCCTTCAAAAACGCCATGGCTGAAATCCTTCCGATTCCTGTCCCCAGCCGCATCCCGCCTCTAATGACCTCGACGTCGACGAGGCGTAAAGCCATAAGTAAATAATAGTAATAAAAATAATAACCAAAATTCTTTGGTGAACATAACACTTATCTTCAGGCAGTTTCTACAGCTTTCTTAAATCAATGAAAGTAAGTACTTATCCTTGTTCACAGTATCCCAAAGAAGCAAAACAGCTTTCATGAATACCTTGGGATACTACAGTATCTATAAAGAAAACTGTTTGTAACTGTGACATAAAACATTTACGCAGTAATGGTTTCTGACAGTCATCACTTGTGATGGACTGATTTCAATATGACGGACAACTTTTTAGAAAGGAAGAGCTCACGGTTTATAAATGCGATCAATCACTAATCACGTACACAGAAAAGCTCATGGAATAAGGATGTTACGTATAAACAAACTCCTGTGCAGTTTCCAACAGAAGAGGAGACGTTTGCTGCCAGAGACACACGAGGTGGGACAGCTAGAGTGAAAGTCCTCCAGAGGCGCCTCCGGCAGCGTCTCGCCCAATCCGACGAGTAATTCGGCCTGAAGTGGGCTCACCCGCGTGTGTGTACAGTCGCAGGTCTCGACGCGAGGCTAACAGCATTAGCGTGCGGAGCGCGTGATTGCGCTATTCATCGTGATTCCCCCGCTCGCAATCTCGGCAGGCGCTGCCCGTCTCCGAGCGCCGCCGGCTGGCCTCATAAATCTACTTGCTGCTGCCCCCTGCGCCCTCCACGGCCATCCGTCGGCAGCGGGCGCAGTTATGTCACCGCACCAGACCCGCTTCACTGTCTCACCCACTACCACCCCTACTGCCAGGCGACTTGGGAGTTGTAAAACCGAGCTTTACAGTCACGCAAGGCAGCTTGCCTTTCCCATTCCACTTGTATGTCCACAGACACAGCGGAGATATTCAGAGAACGAGTAATCTCACGGACTACTGATTCTACATCATCATGAATGAATACTCTTACCGTCTTTCATCCCTGTGAAAAACGATTCTGAAACTAAAACATAGGTTCCCAACCTTTTTATCCTTCCAACCCTTTTTCGAAAAGAAAATTACACACCACCCCTTTTTCGAAAAAAAAACATTACTCACTAAATTACGCTATATCCTCTTTTGGCTAAATATAAACACGGGAATGCAATTAAAAACTTCTTTGATGCAGTCCTTAATGTCGAATATAAAACTAGAATGAAGAGTTGTGGTTGGTCCTGAAAGCTCCCTAAATTTGCCTTGGAGCAGCCTATGAACTCTTCAATGCCCACCGCTGAAAGGTACCACCCGCATTGGGAACTACTGAACTAGAGGATCAAATATTATGAATCATACCACGCGTTTCTACCAGTCTAACAAAATTTATCAGGGACTTACCTGGTTCAACCTCCAGTGGTTTGGCACTGATGGATTGTTGAATATTGGCTATAGTAATAACCTCGTTCACTCCGTATATTCTTTCATCCTGAAGTCTGATTTTACGTTATAGACTGATAATAAATACAAATGTCTATTCTTTAACAATATTTTATAAAATATTGCGTATAAATAATAATAATGATTTAGAAAGCCATTATTGGCGGAGATATCTCCAAAAGGTTCGGCTGCCGATAGATAAGAGTTTCTAATTGCCGCCCATACGTCCCTGTAGTGGCTGCCTTAACCTTACCCTGTAATACTACCAGGTAAACGGGAGCTATAGTTTACAGAGGAATCCGAACCATGGAAGGTTGTGGTACACTTGACATTGCACAGCATGCTGTGCCAAAGATGACGGTCGGGTTAAGGGCCGTCGAAAATTCAGTCCTTCGAACCAGGGACCTTTCAACCTCCAGTCAAACGGCTTAGCCACTGAGTCACAAAACCGTTCACAACACTCGTAAGTTTCTTTTAAAAATGGACTTATTCATCAGTTCATCCCTGGAACCACCATTCAGGAGTTTGGAAAAATTGAATAATATGAACCATTAACAGCCAGCATAGACGTTCCTTAGGAACTGAAGCTCGCCTGTGTCGATAACATACAACCGCAAGGAACAGCATGAAAATCATGCATTTGGCCTCAAGCCCCAGATGCCAGACTCGATAGCACAGTTGCTTTCGGTACCGCGATGACGTCAGGCGATGACACGGAGATAGCTGGTTCGAGAAGAGTTGATAGAAGAAACTTTCACTATCAGGAATTGTTTGGCAGGTTATGGTGCCCAGTTCCTAGTCACCAGATTGTGTGCCAAAGTCCTGGTCTGAATCCCTAACCTCTCTGCAGTGCGTATGGAGTGAGGGCATACGCACTGTTCATAGTGATTCGTTGTCGGATGGGAACGTTAAACCTATCGGCCACAGACTTATCTTTGAGAAAAATATGCATGATTGGGCCAGCACCGGGTGTCATCCTCTCTCTTATTCATATCTCATTTCATACAACAGAAACAACAATATCCCCTAAAAATGCACACTATTAAACTCATCCATACTTCCATAACAAATACGAGCACTCACTGGGAAAGGAAACAAGAAATCATCATAGTTCATGTTCCCTAGAGAGTTCTCATGGAGAGGTACTGTACATTCTCCATGCTAAGTGCCTACGCCCGGATACAGTATAGTAAGAATAATAATATCCACACTGTCAGTTTGCCCTAGTCACTACTTATCAACCTCGAAAAGTCGAGTCTGGTCGTGTGTTTCCATACTTACTTTACATTAACTCCAATCCTTTGAGATGGTAAAGAAAAATCGTCATCCGTAGCACTGAGGGGAAGGAAGTAGTGGGAGAAGGTAGCTTGTTGATAGTAAAACACGGAGATTATTCGCGGACTGATCAATTAAAAAATACAAAAAAGGTATTAAGACTGAGAAATAAGCAGAATTTAATCCAGTATGGTGTCGCAGGTTGAATCTTTTTTTCGTCTGAAAAATGCCAGTTGTAAAATCTTACCGGTGTGTTGTAAAAACACAATAGTTTGACGGCTAGCTTCACCGTCTGCTTCAGGTGTGAAATATTGAGTTTTCACATCACAGTCCCGTGATGCTTTCATTGCAATCGTACGCCGGGAAAGTCTTCGTTCTTACAAGCTGCTGGTAGTTTACAACATTGCTCAGTAGCTCCAAGGTTCATCATAACATCACGCGCTTCATGTTCGAGCTAGCAGGTCGTCAAGCAGAAACGCTGTTTGCAGAGTACACTCATTAAAATGTTATGACCTCGAAAAAACCTGAAAGTGGGGTCAAGTATCAATGTCCTTTCGCTGTAACGCCATCACATCTAATCTCGAAAAGCTGTTTGAAGTAGGTCGAAACTGTTGGTCTTTCGTGTGACATTAATTACTTTGAAAACTGACCTCCGAGCGAAAAGCTTACATTCGTGTCCTCAGTTGACATGGAAATCAAGTGGACGCGGTGGAGACAAGAGGACGACTTCATACGGAGTGACGGATGTCGCTTGACAGCGAGCCGTGTTTCATTAATTTTGATGACGCTTTCCAACGGACGATACGGAGCGATTCCTGTTAATTACTGCCGTGTGTTGCGTGCGGCTGAATTACAGGGGCGTCCACTTTAATCTGCGGCTGCCCCCTTGGGCGGCAGCGCAAAGCTGGCTGAGCAGTTTTTGACGGGCCTCACAGAACGTAACGCAATGCCTGTGCGGCTGGACTGTAAATTATTTAAATAGCGCTGCCGCCGTGGTGATTACGAGCTTTTTAATACAGTTCTCTACCGACCAGCGCTGAGACCATTAAAGCCATTAGTTTATAGGAGCGGCAAATGTGCCAGTTTATTCGGATTATACATACTGCCGGTTTGGCAATATGAATGTATATTTTATAAAGAGAGACGTGATTATTTTGACGGCTGATGGAGCGGCTAACTACCAATTCTCAATCAAGTCATTTAAAAAAATGTTAACCCTGTTACCAAACAAATCTCTTTAAATCAGTTTATATTTTATCTGGCATCATTGTTGTTTCGGTGAATCTTTTATGTTCTAATTAACTATTTTTATACCTCAACATAAATAACAAAATAATTAAAAAAGCTGAACTTATGCTAAAATCAGAAAAAAATGATTGAAATTTGTTGCAAATTTTATCGGTTAAATACATTTTCTCAGTTACCAAGGAAATTAGTCCAAAAAGATTCTAAATAATTGTAGAATAATTTGATTATGAATTTTAGATAATAGGATATCATGCGTAGAGTTTCAGTAACAACTGAAAATCTCTCAAAACCAATTTATTGTTTCAATCTGTTAACCATGATACAAGTAAAATATTATAGTGATCCATAAATTACATATATTCATAAATTTTTGCTTTGCACTGCCATCTTCACAATAGATACCTACCAATTTAAATGAAAACTTTATGTTTTGTAGGTTAGGGTATCGTTAATATCATTTATTTTTTTATTTTTTTTATCTGCTCTCTAACAGCGAGGTCTTTAGAGACGGGAATGGATGGGGGGCAAGGAATGGGAAGGAATTAGGCAATGGCCTTTTGAAGGAAGCATCCCGGCATTTGCCTGGAGTGATTTGGGAACCATGGAAAACCTAAATCTGGATGCCTGGACGGGAATATCATTTCAATCTCTTTGCTTTCCAGCTTCATTGCATCTTTGTCATTTGGTGTTCTACTACATACTATACCGTTTATAGATTTACTATGCTTGTGCTGCAAGTGGTCGCACGTTAGATTTTCAAACCCATTCATTTCATCAATATTAAATTTCAGTTATCAGTATCTATTTGAAAACAAATTGGGAATTTATTTACCTCAATTTAAATATTATCTCCTTGGTCCTCTTGTTCCAGAACTATTATTCCAACGACTTTTGTTATTTGATTCGGAGGCAATAATACTGCATAATATATACGATATTGTTACGAATTTACCGTGCTGATGTCTAGCAAATAATGGTAAATTTTACTATAATGCTTATGATATACATAATATTTAAATATACTATTTGCTTGTGAAATTTTTTTTAAATTTAGGCAAGGGTTTATTTTCTTTGGTTTGATTTTGAAAATGAACCAATATGTTAAGAAACAGAGTAAGTTTTTTAGTAATGTACGAGCTAAGCAATTCCTGAAGCGCTAATTTCAAAGGCGCAATGTTTGTATTAAGCATTCCGTGATAAAAATGTTTGAGAGGCCGTTTACGAGATATGAACTCACTCCCCTATTAGTATGAATACGGGTTAACGAAATCAGTTAAACTGTAGAGTGGAATTAGTACGTAAAAATCTCGTTCGATAAGCACATAAAATAATCGAATTGAGAAATAAGGATAGGTAGTAGATTTTTGGTACCAAAATAATTATTTTAAGAATTATTGAAGTGGCAAAGAAATAATTTAGAGCTCATATTTCTAGGATTATCTTCAAGCTAGTCTCTGTAAATATAAGACGGGTATACAGTGATACACATGGTGCTGGCTATACAGAAAAAATTCCCAGCGAACGTGTAATCATCCTCAGAATTCTGTTATGTAATTCAACGTCCCACAACTAAAATGCTTTACTTTTCGCAATTTCCATGTCAGGCTCCCCGTACAATAGAATATAAATCACGGTGATATCTCTTCAGATGAATGCTGTTAAGGTTCCTTCATAAGGTCACTGCCGATTTTATTGTCGTTCCTTTTCTGGATGTACACATTTCAATTCATCCTAAATATAGCGCTGAGGATCAACAAATATAACCGAAAACAGAATTCAAATGCTACCGGGAATAATATCGACTATCTTGTTGGCAAAACTGTTCACTCTACTAACCACATCTAACGATAATCTTGAAGGTTTAAATTGTCTGACCAATCATGATCACACGTGGTGTCAGTTTTTCTCTCCGCGACGCAGAAGCTTTCGATTGCATATAATTCTAAATTTCACTTCCACTTGTCTATGTCGTGTTCAGCTACCTGCACACCTAAGTCGGTTGGGGTCTCAGCAGAAGCGTCCTCGTTGCGTACCTTGTGTATCCTTCTTCTAAACTTGTTAAATCCAAGCCACGAACACTAATAAATAAATAGAAGTAAGGTGACATGAATCCTAGGATTATTCCTGGAAGGTACAACGCTACGAACGCATCATCAGGCCCACTCATCCTGGGGATTGGAACCCCTATTTACAGTGTATAATGGACCGTAATTTGGAGGTAAAAAATCCATTTCCTTTCAAATAATTCACATACTGTGGGAGGAAGCAGATCGTGTAGCTATCAACGCCTAGTGTAATTGAAACATTTACCTAGTAAATTGATCAATGGAAATTACTTTACTGAAATACGAAAGACAGTTCAATAGTAGTACTTTGAAAGTGAAATTTAATTGCGGTGGAGCGCAAGCTCTTGTGGCAATTCTTCTGATCATCTATTTATCCAATTTTAATTCTTCTACTTTTTGTTATTATTATTATTATATTCGTTGAGTGTTAAATTCCATCACCCATCAACTTTGTCTATTTGCAAATTTTAATTTTAAATTTCTTTAGCCTTTTTGATAAATTATTCATTACTTCCTTTGGTAATTTATTCCAATCTCTGACATCCTTACACAAAATTAACATTTTGTCACTACCGTATTCATGAAATCGAGTGCCAGACTGTGCTCATGGTCATCTTTTCCCTTCCATGCACTATTCCTAATTCTTAAACCAATATCCTTCCAAGCCTTGTCAACAGACATACTCCTTTTACGCTTCCAACACTTTCTTCATCCTCTCCCTGTCTTCAATAGATTACCAATCCAGCTTCCTTTGTCATATCAGTTATTGTCTGGATCCTACAATATTTTCCAGAAGCAAATATAGTTGTTCTCTTATGTATCGCCTTCTGCTCCTGTGCTTGATTCCCAATAAATGAGTCCAACACAAATAATATCTTAGTGCATCGAAATAGTTGTGAGGGTGATGTCTGGCTATGAAAGTGAG
Source organism: Vandiemenella viatica (assembly GCA_031002005.1). NCBI lineage: Eukaryota > Metazoa > Arthropoda > Insecta > Orthoptera > Morabidae > Vandiemenella > Vandiemenella viatica. The sequence continues at coordinate 174,509,299 of JARYHS010009186.1, read as the reverse complement.
ATATGAGAAGACGATCCGATTATTGTTGTCAGTGGCACAATTATCTGAAGATACGAAATTATGTAGGAACAGTATTGAAAGAAACCGTGAAACTATAAACGAGTGATAATTGTATTAACTGCTGATATATCTTTAGAACTAACTAAATTATTTACATGATCGATAATTGGGAATTGGAGAGAATATTTAAAAAGGTAACAAGTGAAACTGAATCCGGATGAAAGCTGTTTATTAATAACAAATAGAATGGCGTAATGGAGTAGGAAAGATAATTACATAAGAAATATTTATGCCTTTATTAAGTCATTGTGAACTGTGAGATTATAATTGACTAGCTCGTACCCGCGACTTCGTACGCGTGGATTAAGAATTTTTTTGCCAGAATTGAATATAGAAAGTTGTTGGTAACGAAGGATTGGACCCAAACAACACCGAGTCGGCATAATATGACAGGAAAGCTATCACTATATCATTCTACCGTCGAACCAGTCTCTTGAAGAGAATCAGTTTCCAACATATTTCTGTCACCATTCGATAAGGTCTCAAAGTTTCTTGAATACAACTATTAAACATACCGGAGAAAATGTCCTGTGCCCTTCATATAGATTTTCTTCACATCAACATCGATATAGTCATTTGGTCGTCAAAATGTAACAAAAGACAGAGACTTACTACCGTATTTATAGTATTATTACTGCTGTTCACACACTCTCTCTCTCTCTCTCTCTCTCTGACTGAAAACAACCCCTGAGGAATCATTATAACGTAAAATTGTAAAATTGTACACCTACAGCATTGCAAGACTACCTACGATTTGCCTCGCATTGCACCCCTAACTTTGTGATATCTACAGTTTAAACATTCAATCCGAAAAAGCTACGGCCCAGGCGTGACTCTTATGATCAAAAACAAATTTTAAAAATCTTAGCCTCCACGGAGATTTGAACCGGAGAACACCACCCAAACATTTGTAAGCAAGCGCTTCAACCAATGAGCTGTCTGACAGATACACGGAATAACAGTATACAGATGTGCATATCCAACGCGTCTGTCTATCGCCATTCAGTAGTATTTTGAAATTATGAGACAACATGTATTATTTATACAGATAATTTTTCAACCAAATGTAGACAGTATTCTTCTCCTTGTTTCAAAGGATAAGTGTGCAAAGTTTCATCGAGATAGGATGAAAACTGTGGCATTGTATGAAGAACAAACAAATTAACAAACAAACAAACAAACATTCATCTTTATATATATAGATAAAGGTTTTTGTTGTTGTCGTCGTAATTGCTTTTAGAGTTATGAAATTTTGCGAAAGAGGGGAACACGAAACAAATAAATAGGAAATTAACTACCCTGATAAGAAATACCATAACATTTGTTTAAATCGTAAAATGTTAATGTTCCGCGAATAAACTCAAGACCAGAATCAATTTCGCACGCTGTGTTTTGGTAACGTCCTAGTAATTCAGCCTCGCCCTGTTCCAAGAGAAACATCAATTTGTCTGGGGCTGCCTTAAAAACGTCAGTCGCCCTATCGGTTTCCGAAGCTGCGCCGCCCGCAGGCGGGGTTTCTCTTCTTTCTACCCAGCGCCACTCGCTCGCTCGTTCGGTCGCCAATCTCGCCGGGAGAAGAACTTGTAGACATTTCTTCGGAGGAATCCTTTTCAGAGCTCGGCGTCGTTTATTACAAAAACCGCTCCTCGGTGAATGGAGCGTGCGGCTGAGTGGCGCGACGTCGACGCCGCCTGCGACGCTCTAATTGCTTTGCATGCAATGCATCGGCAATGAGCCTGGAAGACGCACGCCTTAATTAAGACAGCATTGTGGCGGGAGGGCGCCCTCGTCCGCCTGCAAATGGAAGCGAGTTAAGCCCTTGTCGCCTCCGGAAAGTCGCCCCCGCCTACACACCGCTTTTCCGCTGTCTGGATTCGCGTACAGCGGCACAAACAACAAGCAAATTAAGCACTGAAGAGCTGTTTAATTACATATTTTTTAGTCTATTCCCTCAGCGTCTTATGTAAGTCCGCCGCAGCATGCCTAATCTAACCTTGCATTAGCGTTCTGAATTTCGCTGAGATGTGTTTCGGTAAGCTTGCATTCTGACAACTCATTAGGGCCCTCAGAAATAGAGTCATAATGTTTAGTCAAAATGTTTACAGTGTAGGAACTCTGGTAGTGTGATTTTAGAGCTGTTTTGATGACAGATGTTTTTTGTGTGTGTGTGAAAGCCATCTTTCTCCCTTCATATTTAACCAGAAATGATAAATGGGGTATCATTTTAAATATTTAGCTCTCCGCTTTGCTATCATCATAAATTATGACAGGATTTTTTTGAAATTATGGACAGTCAAGGTCACGGATATAGATAGGAGTGATTGTATTACCGTGATCTAGATAATAGAACCACATAGAATAGAGATATTAATAGACTCTGTGTGTCTTCGAGGGTAAGGATCATTTCGGATAGTTTTGTTTCTGTTTGAGAAACATTTCATAACTTCTAATTGTTTCGTAAGGCGTTATAAGTGTTCTGTTACGTATCTATTTCAGTTGGCAAATAAATGTTAAAAATGAGGTGGTTCTTTTTCATCTTACTTCAAATCACCAACCTTGCTATTCATCATATAATATTCGCGGATTTAAGTGTCACGTAGTTCCATTAAAATTTGATTTAGGACAATTTTGAACTCATTTAATCCCTGTTCATGAATGTTTCTTTCAGAGAAATTTTCCATATTCGTTACCACACTGTCCTCTCTTGATAAAAACATTATGTGTAAGTTCTTGTAGGTTTCGTTTCTAACTCTTTTAGTTTTCGTGGGATATCCGTATTGAATTCCGACCTGGGCACGACTTTCATCTGTGGTAAACCTGTGCAATGTTGTGTGGAGGACGCTAGGTTTCTAGGTGGTCCGCGTTCCACGGTAAACGAGAAATCCGTTAGGATTTTCAGTTAGTTTAAATGGCTATGGCAGAAGCGAATTGCACAACCAATTATAAGCTTTGTCAGTATCTCACTAAGATACAACAAAAATTACTATTATTATTACTTTCCTACATAAAATATTTCCATAAATTCCCTAAATTTTATTTCAAAAGTCTCCAAAATTGATATGTATATTGCTTATCATCACAGACGCCAGTTATCCCATTTAATACTCATTCGTTTATGATGAACAGACAACCTACATTGTATTTAATATCATATAACCAACGGAACTATGTCATTCAAGATCGATCAGTCCTGTTTAGAGGCAATTACTGAGCTTCTTCCGAACGAAATTGTAATCAACTAAGTATGCGATCCTCAAATTTACACAATAATTTAGAGTGAGAAAACATTGTAACCGATCTCATGTTGCATGTTCCAAGACATCTCCCCACGAATTGAGCAAAAAAGACTAGAGCATGAAGAACTAAGAGAGTACTCCCAACCTACATACACGAGCAATGAAGTATGCGAGTTTCATTATACACGTCTCCAGTTTCGTTTACGTAGAGCAACATTAACATGTCAGAAAATATTTGGCTCGAATTATAGTTCACTCTAAATTGGAACAATAATCGAATTAACACTAAATATCTCACACCATCGTTTTTATTGTTTTATTGTTACCAACAACTTCTGCTATACTAGTACTTCAGACTTCTATCAATCAAATTTTCTCCTTGTTGCAGTTGGGGGAAAAACTCCAAATGGATAAGGTGTATTTCGATGGTTAAGAATCGAAATTGGTTGTTGTAGCACAAGACAATGATCATTTCCAAGTGTGTTCTCTCTTTTAGTAAATGTATAGAGCGCAATATGATAACCATCGACTACACGAAAGGAATAAATTGCATGGGGATCTGATTGGAACTTAAAGTTCATAAATTTCTTAGGAAGCCTAAAAAATGTGAACATTATCCACAAAAACCTCCAGTTTCTGAAAACATTTTGACCACACTAATCTAAGCAAATAAGTTTCCCTAAACGGGTATCCCTATTTAACGATAAACTCTTACTATTATAAACTCAGAAGAAACAAAATATCCTAGTATGGAAAGCAGACAGCAGTCATGAAACGGTATGGAAATCTGGGCAACAGGGATATACTTTAAATTGTATGTAGAGTACCACATGATAATTTCTAAATACTGCTGTGGTTAAAAGCATCGATTTTGATAGTGTCCTCAAACACACATATAATGACATAATTGATGCAAATGTATCTTAGTCAAACCACATTAAATATAGTTTCGTATAAACGTTAAAATTCATTTAATGGTACTTTGAGGTTTTTAATGGAACATTGAAGTTTAACATTTACAAATTTATTGACGTGGGCAAATAACTCAAGCAATTTTTTACGTATATAACATTATATACCTTGAGTAAAATTAATCAAGCAGTACACTTTAAACAGTCTTGTGTTCCTAACATCAAAGAATGACTCATCAGTAATACGGAAACTTATTTTTTGGGTACAATTTATTGTGCGTAAAGCGGAATACAATCAGAGTACGTTGTTGGCGCCTAGCCAAAAATTCCGACAATACTTTTGTTCAAAACAAATCTGATTTCAGATATAGTGATCATAGTTCCCTACGATTAACTGTGAGGCAGTTTAGCCATTAAATAATATTGCCATTCAGTTGTTTCTATATAGTTTCCGAAAGCAACGAAAACATAATTTCTGCTTTGCTTTGTCTCTTAGTCAACTCAATTTGAAGAAATTAATCGTTTTACTTCTTCTTTTACATATTTAATTTTTTTAATTTATTAAACACGATTTTAAGTCCTAAAAAAATTGTAAGAGTTTTTTACTTGATGATAGCCAGGAAATAAATTAAAACCCAGGTGTATAATATGTAAGATGCAATCGATTCAAAAAACCTCACTAGGGCTTGAAAGCCGATAGCCGCCTTTTCATCAAAGTCTGAAGAAAACTGAAATGGAGAGTAAGCGATGTAAGCAACTGGAAGAAACCAATTTTATATCTGCGTCAAAACATGTATTATTACTGAAGTTAGAACTGCCTCCTCTATTTTCCAGTATTCAGTAACAATTTCGTTAATTACGGCGACCATCTTTAACGCAGTCGAAGAATGAGGAGTATCGCATGGAAGGGAAAAAATTAACGTGGGCACAAGATAGCATTGAATTTTATGCATAAGGAAGTGGGAAAATTTTCATTTGTGGGTTAGGATTGCAAGGATTAGAATAAACTAACAAAAACGCTGACGGAATTTAAATTTAAATTCGTAAATCGTGAAAGTATACGGGGCGAGTAATTTTAACACTGATTGTATATAAGGTAATAATAATAATAAATACTAAGAAAAGTGTAATTAGGCGACTAGGAAAATTGCCACTGGGATAAATTCAAGAGAAACGCTGTGCTATATTGGAAAATATCCAGGACATTGCACTGTTGACATAACCTTAGCGTTATCCCAGTCCATGGCGTCAACAACAGCCTGACCAGCAGTTAACATTGTAGCGTAAAATGCCATCCGCACTTTAGAATGTTCCAAGACGATCATCAGTTTCTGAATTGTTAAAATACTTATATCTCATAAATAGCATATTTGGATCACCGTAGAGATCGCTTAATGTGAACATCGCCTAATAATCTTGGATAACAGTGCTGAATTTATGCTTCCACATGGAAATCTCCTATGAATGGGCCAATAAGGTAATTAATTAATCGTTCGTCAACATCACACAAGAGAAGATCCAACCACTGTCTAGTGTAGGCCAGAGGAGATCTTCCCGATTAGGTATAACAATTTCTTAAAAAACTTAAGGTCGGTTGGTCTGAATATAGTAATATTTCTTTGGTAACAGTTTACCAATCGGCGAATAGAATTTTATTATCAGAACAGTTAGTGTTAAATATGGTAATCTTATAAGTTATATCCAAAGCGTTCAATAAAGAGAATTCAGAGAGTCAATTTGCTTTTATTTAAATATGAGACCTTTGTAATCACGTAAACTTAACAAATAGAAAGAGACATGTACGTATTAATATAATGATAAAGAAATTATAATCTCCGCTGATACTTCTGAATTGAAAATTACAGTGTCTCCAAAAAATCCACTGCCTACTAACGCATTATTATCACAACAGTCATCGAGCATGTACTATCGGAAAATTCTCAGCAGCTGTAAAATTGAGGCCACTTACGATTTTATATTAAACTGAAACGATGACTCCTCTAAATATAAATTATAAAAGTGACAGGGAAGGTACAGTCGGGGACAGAATTAGCGAGACCCCTCGCCTTTCGGTTATGCTTCGTTCTAGACACGACTACCTCATGGGACAGCATAACTGGTAGGTGGTACACTAAATTCATGATAAAATAGACCTCTCATACCCAGCACTTTACCCAAGACTACAAAAATGAACCTGCGCGCGAGAGACTCGCAAACGCTCTAAGGCAAAGTTCGGAGTTATACAGTAAAAATAATCACAAGAATCACCATTTTAGTCACAATAATTATTAGAATAATGAAACTCATTGATTATAGAGCAAAGATACCGCTTTTTTCGTAATTTTCATAGCAATTGTGTATTTTTCTTTCTTTCTAATAAACAGTTGACAATTCGCTAGCAAAGAAATTACACGATGAAGACAGGAAAAAATCGCTAAATCACGCACGTATAAAAATGTGTTAAACCAATAAGAGAGTTTGAATCGACTTATTCACACTTTCTAGCGCGGCAGCGTTATAGACACACAGAGTTTAAGCGTAAGTAGAAAGTGCATTACGAAATTACTCAAATGGTGAACTAAGTCACGAAATATAAATTAACTGTTTCTACATACTTAACTTGATCGCAGTAGTTTCAGTAGTAATAATAATAAATTCATAACAGTTAGTTCGTCTGCAATGTGAATAAGCGGTTTCAGATTTTAAAGGTGAAGCAGTGGAAGTAGGAAACATTTCATATCTCGCTTTGTTTCTAACACTGATACTTCTATAAAGTTTTGTGTGGGGTATTACTTCTTGCCTTTCAAGCCAGATGGATTAGAAATAATAATCTTGCCTGGCATTCGGTAGGACATGGATTCAAACCCTGTAGGATATCCAATTCCAGTTTTTCGTGGTTTCAGTAAATCTCTCCAGCTGACTCCGGAAAAGCTCCTTCAAAAAGCCTTGGGCGAAATTCTTTTCCGATCCTAGTTTCCAATACTCTCAAGATTCAAATCACATTGGCTTCGAAAGAGAACAAGAAGAAAAAAAATAACCGAATGTGGTGGGTTAGTGGTAACTCTCTGAGGTGGCTATTGGGAGGAAGTGGGTTTGAATCCCCGTCCGGTCATTCAGTTTTGGGTTTTCGATGGTTTCGCCAAATCACTCCAGGCGAATGCAGGGTCGAATACCATGGTCGAATACCATGGTCGAATTCCTTACCCCCAAGTCCTTACCGGCATCTCAATACCTCGACGTCGACAAGACATAAAGCCATAAGCAAAAAATAAACAAAGATACAAAGCTTAAAAATCTCACCAAATTACTGTCAGTTAAGGCAATAGCTATTGATGCTCCTCCAAATCATATTTTTTATTAGTAAATTCAAAAGATTGTTTTATAAATGTAAAGGGAGATATGGAAGTAAAGCTATCAAAATACAAATAAAAGTTGAAACTCCGAAATAATATGAGGTGGAAACCCAATATTACGTAATCTAAATTTGAAATCGTGTGTGAATTTGACCCAACGTACTGAGGTATCTTATTTTAAAAAGTAAACCACCAGCAGAGACGCTGACAGGCATTATACCGAAAATGAATAAAAAGGCCTCATATGAAATATTTTGCAGTTACGAGGAGAAAGGATGAATCTCATGTAACTCAACGCTTTATTCATAATTATGTATTAGTCATTAATTTTTTTTTTTTTAGAAAACTACACTTTGTGCATTTCTACTTCAAAATGCTCTCAAAGCATCTTGAAAATGTTCTACCTCGTGCCATTTCCATGACGGAATTTATTAATTAATATTGCATATTGATCGTACTTTTAATTATTTTGTTTAAAGAAAAGGTCTACCGAGCGTGGTGGTGTAACGGATAGCGTTCTGGCCTCGCATTCGGGAGGACGGCGGTTCGAATCCCCGTCCGGGCATCCAGATTTGGGTTTTCCATGGTTTCCCCAAATCACTCCAGGTGAATGCCGGGATGCTTCCTTCAAAAAGGCCATGGCCGAATTCCTTCCCATTCCTTGCCTCCATCCTTTCCCGTCTCTAAAGACCACGTTGTTAAAAAGGGACGTTAAACTGTTACAAAAAAAAAAAAGGTCTAAGCATACAAATACGGGAAATTTATCTGGTTCGATCTTTAGATTTAAATATTTTGGTCTAGACTCTAGTGAAAGAATGTGTAAACGTGATTGCAATCACGACGGCTAACACAGATGTTAAATCCAAGGTGCCTCAGACATTTCCGGGTGCGATTTTCCTCAGCCTAATTTACCTGCCCTGTATTTATCCTCGAACGTTGTATCTGACACAGCTCAAGAGAGCAAATCATTATGGAAGAATAGACCCATATATACGTGACGAATAATCGTTTTCTGAACTTAAAAATAATATATAATCTTGCCATAGTTGTTATCGAAGACGCGGAAATGTTCGATTCATTACAGATTTCAGATCTTAATCACATATAGTCGGATGTTCCACAAAGCAACTACAGGTGCCTATTAGTTTTCAGACAGATATACGTTTAATCTTTATTAATCCACAATATTCCACTTAGAAATCATCAATTTCCTTCAATACACACACATATGGATTTACAAATTTCAGCTGCATATGAAGTTTGCACACATCGCTAATTGTTTGACTAACAATAAGAAATCTTTTCTCACTGCCGTCTTTCCTCGAATAAAATTTCATGGTGAGAATAATTGTGAAGCTATTTCCTGTTCGGGTATCCAGATTTCAGTTTTCCATGCATTCACAAAATCAATTTAAACGAACGCTGGCACGGTTCCTTCAAAGGCAATGGCTAAATTCCTTACCATTTCTGTCTCCAATCCACATCCATCTATAATGACTTAGACGTAAACGAGGCGAAAGCCTTAAGCACAAAAAAGAGGCAAGTAACAGAAGAACTAATGAGTGGTTGTCAGAGAAGAAATTAAAATTCCTCAGTACCATCTGTCGGCACCACCATAACTGCAAAAGCTAAAATTGAAATATTGTGCAAACATGTTCCTTTGTATTCGGAATACCGTATTCACAAATATGTGATGCTTGCACGAAAGGCAGATGTATCGTCCATAAAAACTTATTCATCAACTTCTGAAGGATTTAATTTGTATAACTCAAAAACATTCCGAGTTGCTAGTTTGGTTTATGGTTCATAGAAAATTCTTGTTACATTCATTAGAATCGCATCACGTTACCTAGAGTTTAACATCTGTTCACACACCAACATGAAATAATTAATGTGCCATTATCACTGTAAAAATTCCAAATTAGCAGTCTTCCTGTCGGAAAATAGAATAGTTACGAAATTTCGTTTTTACTTGTATTCGTCAAGACTAATGAATGAAGATGCAATTCTGTATTGGGTACGATGACAAACGGTTTCGAGGTCGTAATAGAAGGAAATACACATCGTTTTGTGCCAGACGACTTCCTCGTTGTCTGCGCCACTTGTTTCCAAACTTCAGTCTGCGACAGTGTGTTTCGTTGCACCAGCGGAAATGAATCATTTAAGTGACGTTGATAAGGGGGCAATTGTTGCTCTACATGAAGAAGGGCATTCGAACAGTTCAGTATGACAGGTCACCAGTCCACCGGAGCCGTCTAGTTCAGAGGTCGTTTCTCGAGCACCCCTAAGTGCTGCAAAATGATTGGCCACCCAAGGGCCCTATTGAAAATGTTTGGGTAGAAATACTAAGAATTATAAGCGAAAAGAAGCATGTGCCGACAATCCGGAGCCAACTGTTAGAGGCCATGTTGTGATGCATGGGAAGAACCGGACAAAAGTCGTGGTTATATTTCACGCCTCATTAATTCCATGAACAGTAGAATCCGTGCTGTTGTCGATGAGGAGAGAGGCTGGACAAGATACTGAAAGTTAATTCCGTGTATTTTATTTACTTCTCCATAACTGTTCTGTCACACTTCTTTTTCGGCATTCTGCGATCGTATCCCTGTATTTACATCCTGATTCGTTTCCAAACATCTTTTTTCCCTTCCTCTTCTCCCCATCACCAAAGATTTCTGGGCAGAGTACAGGTCTATTTCGAAGAAGGAAGTTCCAACCGTTAGTCGGTGGTAGCGTAGTTGGAAAGCTGACAGAGTAGTTAACTCAAGAGGTATGGGGGCTGGCACGATGTTCGGTGGCAGCAATTTTTTTTTATCTTCTTATTTCTTTTTCTTAGACTCCTATATAAAATACTACACAGAAGTTTAGATGACAAGCGTAGCATACAATCAAATAGGATAGCAATGTTGTACTCCAATTTTCATTCTAACATTAGTTTCTGTAATATCAGTTTCATGATTTAAAAATTATGGTACTGAATTAATTTAAGGGTTAAGATATTGCGTTATTTACTTATTTACACTGTTGCATTAAATGCTTGCGAATGCCGCGATGTGTCCTTCAGAAGGACGTGGCCAGAAACTTCATTCCTTGCTCCCAGTCTGTTCCTGCCTCTAATGACCTCGACGAGTTGTAAAGCTAGAAGCAAAAAATAAATAATTTTAAAACAAAAATCTTGCCAATATCAGTGTGGATTTAAACAACAGCACTTGCCATCACGATTTTTTTCAGATAAAATTTCGCAAATAAACATAATTATATGTCTGTGTTGTGTATTGGACTTTCTCTTTGTTGTATTTATCTGATTCAACGCCGACCACGGTAGCGGAGGGACTAGAGTGCTACTTCCACATGTGGAGCGTTGCCAGATCGTTGTTGCTGTTTATATTTCTTCTTCTGTTCGACGTCGAAATCATTAGAGGAGGAAAAAGGAAACGAACCATTCCTGGCACTTACGGAGTGATTTCCATTAATCATGTGAGAATGAAATCCGGATAGATGGAGGAAGATTTGAATTCCTGTCTTCCGAATGTGAGACTTGAACGTTACCGTGGCTCTCGGTAACTACCCATGTGCGAGGACGGAATAGAAACGGCGACCCTAAAAATTCGATGAATGCATTCTAACCCCTACACTGTACGGGACAGCGTAAGTGCCTTGGTCGGGACTCTAGTGATGAAATATGAGCACGTGTCTGCGGTCGTGGTTTGCCAACACGGATGAAAATTCGCAAGGCCCACAGAACAAGGAAATTATCAGACATTTCAGGCATGTGATTTCCTTATCCTACTTCATGTCTCTGCGTCTAAGCCTAATGTCGGACACAGTTCGACAGATGAAAGAATTATACACGAGTAGAACCGTATATACTAGAACAAGTGCTTTCTGAACATTTAATTTTTTTCTATCTTTATCCCTCGTTGACGTCGAGGGCATTGGAGACGGGAATTTGGGGGCGGGGGGGGGGTAAGGAACGTGCCTTTTGAAGGAACCTTCCCGACGATTGCCTTAAGTGATTTGGAGAAATTGTATAAAACCAAAATTCCGATGTTTGGACAGGGATTTATAGAGGTGCCTTCTCGAATGCGATACCAGAGCATTACTGCTCGCTCACCAGGCTCAGTTTTCTCCACTAAAATAACAAGTATATATACCCGAACAATCATGAAAGACTGACTCGGCCTCGGACTTTATTTATATATCTATCCTGCAGCGTAGTAGCAGACTCAGAAATATTTGAATCACTGGAGTGGTTTTCAGTTAGTTTTTTCCCGAGTATTACTTCATGAACGAGCTCAACTTGTAAAAGTGGTAACTATTTAATGAATTTTGGACAAATAACAGGAGGAAATTGGTGTTTTGCCTTTTAGAAGAACCATTCTGACATTAAAGAAGAATGATTTTGAGAAAACACAGAAACACGAAATTTTATAGACAACGGGAAATTGTAACAATGTGCAAATTCTTCTCACGATGAGGGCTACTATGGAATTTTCTACGAATAAGAATAGTCTTGCAAATATTTCATTGTAAAAATAATATTTAATTATTTATAAATACTTAAAAGTAAATATACGTCAATTTGAAGGAAATAGATCAGTTATTAACTGGATTTGTTAAAGGAAAATAATGTTTTCCTCGAAAGCCTAAAAAAAAATTATATCAAGACAATCAAAACTGTGTGTGTGTGTGAATTAATATTCTGTAATGCTGTATCTGTGCGAAACACAGAACTGTGATGAACGCAATGGCACAAACATCTGGGGGTTCGTGAGGCTCGTTCCATGTCCCCATTCAATTCCCTTCTCCAATGGGCTCAACGTCAATGAAGGGTAATTAAAAAAGTTCAGAAAGCCCTGCTTCCTCGCATATATACTGTTCTACTCGTGTATAATTCTTTCGTCTGTTGAACTGAGTCCGAAAATAGCCTCAGACGCATAGTAGATGAAGGAGGATGATGAAATTACATGGCTGAAATGTCTGGTAATTTCCTTGTTCTGTGGGCCTTCGGAAATGTCATCCTTCTTAGCAAACATCATTGCAGACATGTTCCAAAATTCCTTCACTAGAGTCCCGACCAAGACACTAGCTGGCCCTAGCCTAGCAGTGTAGGTGTTAGAATGCGACGAGGAGATGCCAGTTCGAGTCCGTCCTCGCACATAGGTAGTTTTAAATGAGTGTAGTGTTCGTCTTGTGTTGACTGCACTATAGTGTGCCACATTACCTCAGTAAAGCTTGACACAGTAGTCAGAAAAATATAAACTGGAGCAGGCTGAATCATCGCAGTCACCGAACATCATAAAATATTTAAATCATCAGTTGGAGGCAGATCAATTTTTCCACAACGTGTACTTCAAATATTTAAGAAATCGGGTTATCATTACGGAATATTAATTAATGTATTTGACAGTAAAATAATACGACTAGAAAATTTACAAGATGCTATGAAAGTATTCTTAAGTCGAACAGTGATTTCCAGAAAATTCGAATGACTACAGTAATATATATTAGTTAAATGTTATTTTTCCAACATTTTTCGGTTCTCTACCCATGATCAGGTAACTTTAATAATATTTAATGTGAAGATGTTTCTGTTATTTTCGGCAAATGGCTGTCGCTGAATTTGTAGGTGCTCGTCATTCGAAAAGTGACATATTTCGTGTGCGGATGATTATTTTCACACACCTTATTAGAGCTAACTCTACTGAACAAGTGTTCTTCGCTTCCTTAGGGCCATTGTAAATAAACTCTTCTTCGAAACGTTTGTTAGATCGGTTACTTCCTGCTTGCCTCCTTCCCTCCAATTTCCTCGAGTTAGCCGGGAGAAATTCTTCTCACATAATAACCACAAATAGCCATAAAGAGTTCATGCCCTATAAACTGAACTGAAATTAAATACCCCTCGGTGTGTTCTAAAAAACCTCACTGCAGTCCGCCTACTTTACACATTTTTTTATATCTTAATATCCTAAAACTCTTATTAGTACTCAGCTACGACCAAATAAAGAATATTTTTTTGTTATGTGGGGTGGATATGTGAGAGAATTTTGAAGGCAGCTTATCACTTTTTATTTCAATAACATTGTCTTAAATTTTCAACGGCATTCCCACCGATATCCATGCATCTAGCTAAGTCTTTTTATGTGATCATCCTGCATACTGACGTATTTCCAAATGCTTTTAGCTCATACAAGTGAAAGCCGTCACGTGATATACAAAACACATATTTTGAAACACATGCCCCCCAAAGGGATGACATCAGTGACCGAGAGTTCCGGTAAAGTTCAAGCCCCGCATTCAGAAACATATGAATTCAAGTCTTCGTTCATCCATCCGGATTTGAAATTCCATGTTTAAACGAAACAGATCCGTCAGTGCCACGAAGATTCCTTCAAGACACGTCCCTTTGCCCTGCCCCCCCCCCCTCCCCCCAAATTACCGTCTCCAAAGCCCTAGACGTCAACGAGAGATAAATATAGAAAAAAATTAAAAGTTCAGAAAGCACTTGTTCTTCTCGTATATACGGTTCTACTCGTGTATAATTCTTTCATCTGCCGAACTGTGTCCGACATTAGGCTCAGACGCAGAGACATGAAGTAGGATAAGGAAATCACATGCCTGAAATGTCTGATAATTTTCTTGTTCTGTGGGCCTTGCGAATTTTCATCCGTGTTGGCAAACCACGACCGCAGACACGTGCTCATATTTCATCACTAGAGTCCCGACCAAGACACTTACGCTGGCCCGTACAGTGTAGGGGTTAGAATGCAATCATCGAATTTTTAGGGTCGCCGTTTCTATTCCGTCCTCGCACATGGGTAGTTACCGAGAGCCACGGTAACGTTCAAGTCTCACATTCGGAAGACAGGAATTCAAATCTTCCTCCATCTATCCGGATTTCATTCTCACATGATTAATGGAAATCACTCCGTAAGTGCCAGGAATGGTTCGTTTCCTTTTTCCCCCTCTAATGATTTCGACGTCGAACAGAAGAAGAAATATAAACAGCAACAACGATCTGGCAACGCTCCACATGTGGAAGTAGCACTCTAGTCCCTCCGCTACCGTGGTCGGCGTTGAATCAGATAAATACAACAAAGAGAAAGTCCAATACACAACACAGACATATAATTATGTTTATTTGCGAAATTTTATCTGAAAAAAAATCGTGATGGCAAGTGCTAGTTGTTTAAATCCACACTGATATTGGCAAGATTTTTGTTTTAAAATTATTTATTTTTTGCTTCTAGCTTTACAACTCGTCGAGGTCATTAGAGGCAGGAACAGACTGGGAGCAAGGAATGAAGTTTCTGGCCACGTCCTTCTGAAGGACACATCGCGGCATTCGCAAGCATTTAATGCAACAGTGTAAATAAGTAAATAACGCAATATCTTAACCCTTAAATTAATTCAGTACCATAATTTTTAAATCATGAAACTGATATTACAGAAACTAATGTTAGAATGAAAATTGGAGTACAACATTGCTATCCTATTTGATTGTATGCTACGCTTGTCATCTAAACTTCTGTGTAGTATTTTATATAGGAGTCTAAGAAAAAGAAATAAGAAGATAAAAAAAAATTGCTGCCACCGAACATCGTGCCAGCCCCCATACCTCTTGAGTTAACTACTCTGTCAGCTTTCCAACTACGCTACCACCGACTAACGGTTGGAACTTCCTTCTTCGAAATAGACCTGTACTCTGCCCAGAAATCTTTGGTGATGGGGAGAAGAGGAAGGGAAAAAAGATGTTTGGAAACGAATCAGGATGTAAATACAGGGATACGATCGCAGAATGCCGAAAAAGAAGTGTGACAGAACAGTTATGGAGAAGTAAATAAAATACACGGAATTAACTTTCAGTATCTTTCCAGCCTCTCTCCTCATCGACAACAGCACGGATTCTACTGTTCATGGAATTAATGAGGCGTGAAATATAACCACGACTTTTGTCCGGTTCTTCCCATGCATCACAACATGGCCTCTAACAGTTGGCTCCGGATTGTCGGCACATGCTTCCTTTTCGCTTATAATTCTTAGTATTTCTACCCAAACATTTTCAATAGGGCCCTTGGGTGGCCAATCATTTTGCAGCACTTAGGGGTGCTCGAGAAACGACCTCTGAACTAGACGGCTCCGGTGGACTGGTGACCTGTCATACTGAACTGTTCGAATGCCCTTCTTCATGTAGAGCAACAATTGCCCCCTTATCAACGTCACTTAAATGATTCATTTCCGCTGGTGCAACGAAACACACTGTCGCAGACTGAAGTTTGGAAACAAGTGGCGCAGACAACGAGGAAGTCGTCTGGCACAAACGATGTGTATTTCCTTCTATTACGACCTCGAAACCGTTTGTCATCGTACCCAATACAGAATTGCATCTTCATTCATTAGTCTTGACGAATACAAGTAAAAACGAAATTTCGTAACTATTCTATTTTCCGACAGGAAGACTGCTAATTTGGAATTTTTACAGTGATAATGGCACATTAATTATTTCATGTTGGTGTGTGAACAGATGTTAAACTCTAGGTAACGTGATGCGATTCTAATGAATGTAACAAGAATTTTCTATGAACCATAAACCAAACTAGCAACTCGGAATGTTTTTGAGTTATACAAATTAAATCCTTCAGAAGTAATGAATAAGTTTTTATGGACGATACACTGCCTTTCGTGCAAGCATCACATATTTGTGAATACGGTATTCCGAATACAAAGGATCATGTTTGCACAATATTTCAATTTTAGCTTTTGCAGTTATGGTGGTGCCGACAGATGGTACTGAGGAATTTTAATTTCTTCTCTGACAACCACTCATTAGTTCTTCTGTTACTTGCCTCTTTTTTGTGCTTAAGGCTTTCGCCTCGTTTACGTCTAATGTCATTATAGATGGATGTGGATTGGAGACAGAAATGGTAAGGAATTTAGCCATTGCCTTTGAAGGAACCGTGCCAGCGTTCGTTTAAATTGATTTTGTGAATGCATGGAAAACTGAAATCTGGATACCCGAACAGGAAATAGCTTCACAATTATTCTCACCATGAAATTTTATTCGAGGAAAGACGGCAGTGAGAAAAGATTTCTTATTGTTAGTCAAACAATTAGCGATGTGTGCAAACTTCATATGCAGCTGAAATTTGTAAATCCATATGTGTGTGTATTGAAGGAAATTGATGATTTCTAAGTGGAATATTGTGGATTCATAAAAGATTAAACGTATATCTGTCTGAAAACTAATAGGCACCTGTAGTTGCTTTGTGGAACATCCGACTATATGTGATTAAGATCTGAAATCTGTAGTGAATCGAACATTTCCGCGTCTTCGATAACAACTATGGCAAGATTATATATTATTTTTAAGTTCAGAAAACGATTATTCGTCACGTATATATGGGTCTATTCTTCCATAATGATTTGCTCTCTTGAGCTGTGTCAGATACAACGTTCGAGGATAAATACAGGGCAGGTAAATTAGGCTGAGGAAAATCGCTCCCGGAAATGTCTGAGGCACCTTGGATTTAACATCTGTGTTAGCCGTCGTGATTGCAATCACGTTTACACATTCTTTCACTAGAGTCTAGACCAAAATATTTAAATCTAAAGATCGAACCAGATAAATTTCCCGTATTTGTATGCTTAGACCTTTTTTTTTTTTTTTGTAACAGTTTAACGTCCCTTTTTAACAACGTGGTCTTTAGAGACGGGAAAGGATGGGGGCAAGGAATGGGAAGGAATTCGGCCATGGCCTTTTTGAAGGAAGCATCCCGGCATTCACCTGGAGTGATTTGGGGAAACCATGGAAAACCCAAATCTGGATGCCCGGACGGGGATTCGAACCGCCGTCCTCCCGAATGCGAGGCCAGAACGCTATCCGTTACACCACCACGCTCGGTAGACCTTTTCTTTAAACAAAATAATTAAAAGTACGATCAATATGCAATATTAATTAATAAATTCCGTCATGGAAATGGCACGAGGTAGAACATTTTCAAGATGCTTTGAGAGCATTTTGAAGTAGAAATGCACAAAGTGTAGTTTTCTAAAAAAAAAAAATTAATGACTAATACATAATTATGAATAAAGCGTTGAGTTACATGAGATTCATCCTTTCTCCTCGTAACTGCAAAATATTTCATATGAGGCCTTTTTATTCATTTTCGGTATAATGCCTGTCAGCGTCTCTGCTGGTGGTTTACTTTTTAAAATAAGATACCTCAGTACGGTGGGTCAAATTCACACATGATTTCAAATTTAGATTACGTAATATTGGGTTTCCACCTCATATTATTTCGGAGTTTCAACTATTATTTGTATTTTGATAGCTTTACTTCCATATCTCCCTTTACATTTATAAAACAATCTTTTGAATTTACTAATAAAAAATATGATTTGGAGGAGCATCAATAGCTATTGCCTTAAACTGACAGTAATTTGGTGAGATTTTTAAGCTTTGTATCTTTGTTTATTTTTTGCTTATGGCTTTATGTCTTGTCGACGTCGAGGTATTGAGATGCCGGTAAGGACTTGGGGGTAAGGAATTCGACCATGGTATTCGACCATGGTATTCGACCCTGCATTCGCCTGGAGTGATTTGGCGAAACCATCGAAAACCCAAAACTGAATGACCGGACGGGGATTCAAACCCACTTCCTCCCAATAGCCACCTCAGAGAGTTACCACTAACCCACCACATTCGGTTATTTTTTTTCTTCTTGTTCTCTTTCGAAGCCAATGTGATTTGAATCTTGAGAGTATTGGAAACTAGGATCGGAAAAGAATTTCGCCCAAGGCTTTTTGAAGGAGCTTTTCCGGAGTCAGCTGGAGAGATTTACTGAAACCACGAAAAACTGGAATTGGATATCCTACAGGGTTTGAATCCATGTCCTACCGAATGCCAGGCAAGATTATTATTTCTAATCCATCTGGCTTGAAAGGCAAGAAGTAATACCCCACACAAAACTTTATAGAAGTATCAGTGTTAGAAACAAAGCGAGATATGAAATGTTTCCTACTTCCACTGCTTCACCTTTAAAATCTGAAACCGCTTATTCACATTGCAGACGAACTAACTGTTATGAATTTATTATTATTACTACTGAAACTACTGCGATCAAGTTAAGTATGTAGAAACAGTTAATTTATATTTCGTGACTTAGTTCACCATTTGAGTAATTTCGTAATGCACTTTCTACTTACGCTTAAACTCTGTGTGTCTATAACGCTGCCGCGCTAGAAAGTGTGAATAAGTCGATTCAAACTCTCTTATTGGTTTAACACATTTTTATACGTGCGTGATTTAGCGATTTTTTCCTGTCTTCATCGTGTAATTTCTTTGCTAGCGAATTGTCAACTGTTTATTAGAAAGAAAGAAAAATACACAATTGCTATGAAAATTACGAAAAAAGCGGTATCTTTGCTCTATAATCAATGAGTTTCATTATTCTAATAATTATTGTGACTAAAATGGTGATTCTTGTGATTATTTTTACTGTATAACTCCGAACTTTGCCTTAGAGCGTTTGCGAGTCTCTCGCGCGCAGGTTCATTTTTGTAGTCTTGGGTAAAGTGCTGGGTATGAGAGGTCTATTTTATCATGAATTTAGTGTACCACCTACCAGTTATGCTGTCCCATGAGGTAGTCGTGTCTAGAACGAAGCATAACCGAAAGGCGAGGGGTCTCGCTAATTCTGTCCCCGACTGTACTTATTAATTCTAAAAATAGTTAATAACTTATTATTAATTTTAGAAAACGTCATTTCTGAAAATAGCTAATTATAAATTAAAATGATTGGAGTTCGCCTAAAATTATAAATGAATTAGTATATTGTAAATAACTGGCATTTCAGGAATTTTGTCATATTCTTCATAAGCAATTATTTTAAACAAATTCCAGTCTTTGAATTTGTAACTGGGAACGTTAGAATCTTAAGCCGATATACAGCTAAGGTGGTGAAGGAGGCACAGCATACCAGGGTGGAGCTCATGCAGGTACTAAGTCGCCATGACCGGCCACAATTGAACTATGTTGTGAGGCGGGTTAATGTGGAAACGGAAGTGTAACTTGGGAAAGGAATTAGTTTCGTGTTGGGGGTTGTGCCTGTGAACACCAATGGTAGGTGGGGTTTCACTAGGCATGGAATACATCTAAATAGAAGGGGAAAGGGAGTACTTTCTGAGTTGTTAGCTAAAGCAGTGAGGGAGCCCATTTCCAGTGATTATAGGGTAAGGACTGTGCTTTTTTTTAGGTTAGGGGCTGCTGGTGAAGGGACAAAAATAGATTATCAAAGTGATACTGATTGCAGGTTCACGATGGGAAAAATCACAGATGTTAAAGAAATAGATGAAGTGGCTGAAACAATAACTGACTGCGGAAAAAGTGGGAAAGAGGAGATAAATTCTGAAAATGTCAGGCCAGTAGTAAGGGTGTTAATGGTAAACTGTAGAAGTATAATGAACAAAGTAATCTAATTTGCAAACTTAATAGAGATACACGAACCACAATTAATAATTGGGGTAGAGAGTTGGTTAAAAGAAAAAGTACTAGACAGTGAGGTTTTTCCTGATGGTTACAGAGTGTACCGCAGATATAGAGGAGCAATTGGTGGAAGAGTTTTCATACTAGTTAACAAAAACTACCACAGTTCACTGGCGTTCATAGATCAAGACCATGAGTTAGTTGGGGTAGATTTCTGGGGTAATAAAAAGAAAAAATCAGAGTGTTGGCTATTTACCACAGTGGAAGAATGACAGAAGAGGATGAGGCTCTTGGGGAGAATGGAAAGATTAATATGCAACCACATCAGAAATATATGTAAGGAACGTAAGTGGTTTTCAAGCAGGCAACATGGGTTCAGACAAGGATATTTATGGGAATCTCGGTTGGTGGGATTTATGCAAGATATTTCAGATGAAACGGACAAGGGAGGTCAAATTGATAGTGTAGCACTAGATTTGTCAAAGGCGTTTGACAGAGTAAGCCATAAAATGGTAGTAAATAACGTAAAAACCATTGGAGTGGATGAGAAAGTGATTTGCTGGGTAGAAAATTTTTAAAAGGTAGCAAACAGAAAGTTATGGTAGGAAATGTAGTATCAAAAGAAGTGGAAGTAAAAATGGGTGTGCCACAGGGTAGCGTATTAGGACCATTGCTATTCATTATTCTAATGAATAATTGTGTTGATTGTTTACTATCTGAAATTAGATTGTTTGCAGATGACATAATGCTATATAAAAGAATCAAAACGATAGAGGATTGTAAATAGTTGCAGGCTGATCTGGACAGGATATCCAGTTGGGTTGGTGAACATGGAATGAAGATAAATGCAAAGAAGAGTCAGCTTATTAGATACACAAATAAAAAACAAAATGTTAATTATGAATGTAAGGTGGGGAAAGAATTGCTTGCTGATGACTTGAAATGTAAATATCTTGGCATTACTTTTGATAACAAGCTTAACTGAGCAGGACACATTGGACAGGTGGTAGGAAAAGGTTTCAAAGTTCTGCACTTGTTGGAGAGAGTGATAAGAGGATGTACGAGAGAAGTAAAGGAATTTGGTTACAAAACTTTGGTCAGACCATTTCTCGAATATGGAAGTGTAGTATGGGACCCTTATTTTACGTATCAAATACAGGAGTTGAAGAGGAAGTAAAAAAGAGCTGCTAGATTTGTTTCTGGAAATTATCGCAGAATGCAATCAGTGACGGATATGATAAACGAGCTGGACTGGGATTCATTGCAAGACAGGAGGAGGATGAGGAGGGGCATGGGAGTGTACAGGGCGTATACTGGCGATGAGGCATGGAAAGATATTGGAGAAGGTATGAAAAGTAGTTCATGTAAGGGAAAATATGACCATGACAATAAGCTGGCACTCGATTTCAGGCACAAGGGTGTGGGAAGATTCTCTTTTTTAGGTAAGGGTGTCAGAGATTGGAATGAGTTAGCAAGAGAAATGATGAATAATTTACCGAAAACTTTGAAAGAATTTAAAGTTAAAATTTGTGGACGGCAAATATAGGTGGGTGCAGGATAGGGGGAAGATGGGTGTGTAGGGAAATTGCCACCGGAGCCTGTGCTCCATTGGAATTAAATAATAATAATAATAATGTAGAATTTTATTTTTGTAATTTTAAAGACCTGGAAATAAAAAATTATTAATTTTTACTCTCTCTTCAATAATTATTGTTTCAATCTTTCGGTTAGCGAGTCTCCGGATTTTTGTACCCAATCTACGGATATTTTAGCTGCCATCTACGGATATTCAAAGCCAAGTGTCTGGCAGCACTGTGCAGAGACTAGCCCTGCGGTTAATCGGACCTACGGGACTCCATGTGAGGCCGCTTCTTCAAAGTCGCAACGCGTGGTCTTCGTCGTCGGGGCTGCTCTGTGAAGACTTGCCTTGCCAAGTACTTGTTGCAGTCGATTATGGGAATATAATAACAAAATTTCTTCCATGAGACAACAGCTATCCGGCTTAATCTGGTGCCCGATAGAGGGACAGAACTAGACAGATTCCCCGACCGGGTGGAAAATCTACCTCTCTCACACTAAGCAGAAGACACAGATGGCTAACGCCCGTAGAAATCAGCTCCGTGATTGGCCGGATTAACTCGCCTAGTTATGCTAGTGTAAGTTATATCGTAAATTATCATTTCTGCTAAGTTTCACCGTCAAGGCTTTCCTTTTAAAAATCCACTGCATTTTATTAACACTGACAGGTGTTCGTCTCGTCCACACCTAAGTCCTTAACGAGCAGTATCAGTTACAACTGTTTCCAGAAAAAAGCGGCTCATTATTACCATAAACTTGCTAATATGATATAATAATGTAGTGAATAAATAAGTATTTATGGCTGAAAGACAGAGTGAACATCATTTAATTACTGGACGTAGGATTCGGGGGATAGGGGGGGGGGGGGAAGTCTGAGAATACCATTAGCAACAATCATTTTCAGTGGATGGAAATGAGGGTAAAGCATGAATTTATAATCGATGTTGGCAGTATACGTCACACTGAAAAAAAATATGTGACTATGAAGAAATAACTTAATGTTGGAAAGTATTATAAATGCACTTTTAACACAATCTTGAAAATCTTACTCTTGTAGTTAATGAACCTGGAACATGTGTAAATAATCTTCAGTAATTTAGTCACATTGATCGGAAAAGTAAGTAAGTCTGCTGATTTAAAGTAGCCTTAGATGTAGCAGGTAGACACCTCTTTACTTTTCTCTTCTTCACTAAAAAGAAAATAAGTTTATTTGTATTTTGCATTAATGAAAACACTATTGTGAAGTACCGTAAGTGGTACATAACATTCCTCTGTGAATAGCAAAACTGTTTTTTTCTGTGACAAGAGAAAGAGGGCGGAATTTACTCGGCAAATTGAGAAAATGCACTCCCACAGCAGCTAGTAGAATAGAAAACTACGTGGAGGAAGGCCACCAAAACACAATCAGCATAAGTTTCGTTAATACATATTGAAATATTAATTTTTTGAACGCATTATGAACATTCAGAAAGACACTGTTAAAATGATAGTCGCTCACTGAATTGAATACTCGTCATATCTTATGTAATAAAGATGTGTTTCTATAAGTCTTAAATGGTTTTATTGTGGACATTTTGTAATTATCATATAAATTTATTTTCATAACTTTCATTCAATATTATTTTCTTAATTGTTCTACAAATATATGTGTAGAAAACATTCATAGAATGTTGATTTGTTTCCGGTGACGTTTGTGAGCCATAAACCTTGATTCAGGTTACAAAGGATCATTGGTCTCTTAAGATAATAAAATGAAAGTAATGTAACAAAATTATCTTCACAAGATTTTTTTTTTACAAAGATGTTATTAGTTGTTTCATTAATATGATTCTGGAAAGATTTATTAATCATTCAGTGTTGAACATAAAGTTCAATAAATACTCATTAGTGATGTGCCGGATATCCGTATCCGGATCCGTATCCGCGGATATCCGAGGGGGAAAAAAGATCTGTATCCGTATCTGTATCCGTCACTTTTTTTATAGAATTTCATGAAGCACGTATATAAATTTTAAAGATAGCTAGCAATGAAATACTATTAAATTCAATTCCAATAACTTTGTGTTTATTAAAATCTCATATCTGACACATTTATACTGCAAAAATTAATTATTTAAACATTTATTTTACTAGGTTACCAAAGGTAACTGGTAACTTACCACTGTAGTAATTTTTAAGGTATTATTTTAACTATATAGTCAGATCAGACCTCTAATCTTTGTGATTTGCTAGCTGAAATTGTTATTAAGGTACTGTTAAAGTGTTTACATTAGATAAAACAATCACTTTTAAAGAAACTTAGAAAAATAAATGTTATAGTTAAAATTAAGTTTAGTAAATTGTACTTCAAAAAGAGTAACATGACAGCTTTGAAAGTCTATTACGATGAGGATCGTAAATAATTTCAGCTGCACTGAAAAACTGTTAACTTTAAACGCTTGTTGCAGGTGATGATAAATATGTGCGACTCATGTGTCATAGACCTCCAAATTTTTTACTATTATTGCTAACAGCTTTTTTAACAACCAGGTGCAACTGATGTGCTGTACACTGAATATTATCTACGCCAGATAAAGTGCAGGCATGCCTCATGTTGGATCCCCCATTTCTTACCATGAAGTGCACATTCTGGTTGCGATTCCCTACTCTTCAAACATACTTTGAAATATTGCCGAAATCTCCGCTTTTAAAGCAATATTTTTTCTTTTAAAATATTTTGTAATGATAAGGATAACAATGAAACACCTGACCAAAAAGCCTACCAGATATATGATATCTAGGAAATTTTCTCAAAATCCTTCAACAGGTTCTTTATTTTCAATCGTAAAGTTCGCTGCAAATAAATTACTTAACATATTTCCTGCCTTTTGGAACATAATTTGCAACAACAAGATCCATCATTCGTCGGAACCCAAAATCTTCTACGTGTTGAAAAGGTAACCAAATAAAGCTCATTTCCGCATTTAAATGGTTAATTTTTATTTTGCAATGTTCCACATTTTGACTTTTTCTATGTATTCGTTAAAAAAAATCTAAATTCTCTATTTACCGTTTTTAAAGACGTTCCCTGCTGAATGTTTTCACGGGCTATCTTCTTAGCGGAGTCTTCTCTTAAAAATAACTAATATTTCTGTGGGTGTTTCGTCTGAAGGTAATTTTTTTAACGAATACATTATGTCAATACATTCCTTCACAAATTTTGTGTTTATCAGATTCGTCGTTTATTAATGTAAAATACAGGGCGTTCGCCGGAAAACGCTACCCTCCCAGTCTGTTGCCGTCGGCAACTTGCTCGGCCAATGGGCCAGCAGTTTCCGCCAACCGGCACCGTGAATCACCGCACTGTTTAACACCTCCGCTGCCCCAACAGTGCATTGCAGTAACCCTTACATTGTTAAGAACGGTTTCTTTGCATTGTAGATAGTTTGTGACTTCAGTCTCTTATTAATCAGTGTTGTGAATAAACGTTTATTTGCGGTTTGGCTGGTTTGGGGCTTCATACTCTTATTAATCTGTACCGTGTTTGAGTGTGAGTAAAATTATGGTACGTTACAGTTTGCAACAAAGAATATTTCTCTACGATACATATGTGAAGAAGAAGTCGTTTAAAAAGTGTCGCAGTAAATTTCGTCGCGAATTTCCTGGCGCTTTACTGCCAGCTAAATCAACAATTCTGCGTCAGGTTAAAAAAGTAAGAGAAACGGGTTCATTTTTTAACAAAAAGAGACTGTCGGTCAACCGTATTCTCACAGAGGAGAAAATTAACGATATCGCTTTTCGACTAGAACAGTCACCCAAAAAATCATTAAGTCAGTTAGGGCAGCGTGTGTCTCGAAATATGTTCAGAAGATGTGAAATGTGCATTACACAAGAGCGTCAACACTTCCAGCATCTTTTATAAGGTAAGCTAATGAATTACGTCACATTTAAATGCTTAGCACACAAGTTTATGAAGTTTATGAAGCGTAATTATTATGAAATAGTCCGCGGCCGACGGTCGAACAATGCCGGAAACTGAGCGCTCGCTCGCCGGGAGCAGTTTCTTCCTTGTAGCGCTAACAGTGGGTTGCGTTTCCCGGCGAACGCCCTGTATTTCCGTATTACACTACTATACTTTTTTTGTAGAAATGGTTTTAATTTAAATTTAACTTACAACTTCACAAAAAACACGAACGTATATAATCTACGCTATCCTATGTCATCTTAAAATATAAACATAAACACGCACAGTGCAAGGTCAAAACACGTCGCGTAAGCTGGACGTTCGTCGATAATAGATCGTAGCTGACGACTTTTTCACTGTCGATCCAAGTTGAGGAAGTTGAGATCCGTATCCGTATCCGTATTCGCGGATCTAGGCATTAATTATCCGTATCTGTATCCGTATCCGCGGATATACATTTTTAACGATCCGGCACATCACTAATACTCATTGACCCACCAAGAGGAGCAGTGTGGTGACTGCAGTTTCATTTTCTCATTCGTATCGTTACGAATATTTGTCTTGGAATGATGCGATGACATGACCTATAAAGATAAATTTCCATCAATCTATTACAAGACTGCATAGACTTAATTTGATGGAATCCCATTTATTTACTTGAATTGTGCATTCTTACCAACGCATAACAACATATAACAGAAAATACGTAGTTCATTAATATCTGTTATTTTATCGCACAAGTTCCCGCACTTCAGTGCTAACTTTCTACCAATAGCTAAGACCAGAAAAGTTTTTCTTGGATACAAAGTCTAAATCAATTCGAAATCCGTGCATATTGATCACGATTCGTTTTTAGAACGAATTGTAGCAGTAACCATAGTATTTACGAATTTAAAGTTTTGATTTTAATTTCATTTAAAAAAAAAATTAGCATTTCTAAACGTTAATGATACATCCTTTCAGATTCAAAAAAGAAAGAAACGGTTTAACCGCTACAGATTACGCCGCTGCCATAAACTGAGGCAAAATTCATGAAATGCTGACAAGCAGTATTCTAAAAGGATCGTCGGGTTATTTGAAAGGTCGTAAAACGTCGGTTGGGTACATAGTAACCTTAAGCCAGAGCCCTCCGGATCATTGGCAACTGATAACCGGAGATTTAGAGGCCCATTAAAGGCGCGGCAACACGTAGCCGACCACCCACTTTATAGCAGCAAATTACAGCGCGAAGCGAAGTCCCCGCCAGCAGAGGTGGAGGCGGCGTTTAAATTAAATCAATCGACAGTTGGTGGACGTGAGGGATCAGAGCGGCGCATGTGTCCTGCTGGGGGATCTGGTGCGTCTGTTCTGGCATTAAAGGAATAGAGAACGAATGGCAACGTCAATGGAAAACCGCTCCTGAACGCATTACGTAATTGGCTTTTAGCTGTGTAGTCTCCGTTTATGAAATTCTATATCTGGTTTGTTGGTATTAGGTTTTAGCACTTACTCAATCCTTTAATTTTTGATTCAAGAAGACTCCTAGTAAACAACGGAATGTAAGTTAGTCCTAAATTTGTATGAAAGTTTTATGTGATTGACAGAAAAAACTATGTGCTTTCATGTTGTAACCAGATAATGATTTGAGAGACGAATAAACTGGAAGTTGTATGGCCAGATTAGTAATTAATTCACCAAACTAAAATACTAATGATTTTTGTGCTATCGTTCTTGTGACCTCGGTGCTGCATGCCATTACCGGACTCTATTAAAATTAGGTAAGCAAATGTTTACTGCTTTCAGCCTACGGTTTTACACCATTCCGCGTAGTCCGAATAATGTGCCACGACTAACGTTGCAAATTGAAAAATCAAAAAAAATAAAAAATCCATCTTTGTGAAAAAAAAACATGGAAAAAAACTTAGCACCCTTGTGTTTTTTTATTTAATTTTTTTTTTTTAGGAAACAATATATTTGATAAATTATAGTTTTATTTACGGAACTTGCAGTTTACATGTGTGTCATAATGTCTTACATAATGATTCATAAATCTATACTAATATTATAAAGCTGAAGAGTTTGTTTGTTTGTTTGTTTGAACGCGCTAATCTCAGGAACTACTGGTTCGAATTGAAAAATTCTTTTTGTGTTGAATAGACCATTTATCGAGGAAGGCTTTAAGCTATATAACATCACGCTGCGACTAATAGGAGCGTAGAAACAATGGAAAATGTGAAAAAAACGGGGAAAATTATTCATCTTTGAGGGCTTCTGTTGCGTGCGCTGCGAAAACGGTTCAAGATACCAAAAAAATATGTATGAAAGGATTATTCCTCTTGAAATGATCTAAAAAAATGTCCTCGACAGTATATGTCTATCTTTTAAGATTAACTCACTAGAACCGTTTTTATGGTAATCAAATTTTTTTCGAAATTAATGCATTATTACCAATTATTTGTTAGAGGTGTATCAACATAATAATATTAATATTTATCCAAATAATTGTGTTGTTGATTAACAGTATTTAATTGTGAACAAAATTGTCTTTGGCATCACTTAATTTCAATGAACATCTTAGAAGATATTACGCGCGGGCGGCTCCCTTCTGAACGTTATTTGTTTTGCGATATAATATTATGGAAGTTTGTTAACATTTTAAAATTAACTACAAATATGAGAGCACATTTGGGGAGAGGTAGTATAACTTTTCCTTCAAAGTTACTTTTAATAGGAGACGGGAAAGTACCTCATTTTGAAAATGAAATTGAAATTGATCGCGATTTAGGAGAAAGAGTGAGTAACATTGAGGACTTAATATCGAAAGTTTACCCTGAAATCAGCGAAATAGAAAATAAAGATCATCAATGGATGTGTCAAAGGGCAATATTGGCGGCGAGAAACAGTAGCGTGGACGAAATTAACGACCCAATTTTAAGTAAACTTCCAGGAGACATAGTTACCTACACATGTATTGATAACGTAATGGATCAAGAAGATGCGGTACATTACCCACAAGAATTTCTTAATTCTTTGAACCCAAGTGGCCTTCCTTCCCCCATATTCCCTCAAGTTAAAAATAGGCGCCCCAATAATTTTACTTAGAAATCTCAAACCACCAAATTTATGTAACGAAACCCGTTACATAATTAAATTTCTACGCAATAACGTGATCGTTGCAATAGTTTTGACTGGTCCAGCAGTTGGTCAAACAGTGCTTATACCTCGCATCCCAATGATACCAAATGATTTACCTTTTAATTTTAAAAGAATTCAATTTCCCGTTAAGCTATCTTTCGCCGTTACAATTAATAAATCACAGGGGCAAACATTTAAACACATAGGAATCGATTTACGTCAAGACTGCTTTTCACACGGCCAACTATATGTCGCGTTGTCAAGATCGGGTTGCGGAGAAAACCAATATGTTCTTCTGCCACAATAAAATAAAACTAAAAATATAATTTACGCAGAAGTACTTTAAAATAATTATGATCTTTTAAAAACTAAATTTGCAAAAATTGTCTAAAATAATAACAGAAATTGACGCGGACAAAGTCGTGGGTAACTGCTATAATTTATAAAGCTGAGGAGGTTGTTTGCAAAAATAATATGATGCCCAAAATAACTATTACACGCGGACGAAGTCGCGGGCACAGCTAGTGTATCTATATATGTAACTCAATTTTATTCATCCTCTATGTCAGTACCACATTCACTAGTATCAGCACTAGCAAAACTAGTTTGGTCGGTGTCGGAATTTTCGGTTCCTTCTTCTGTCTCCTCTACATCCATAACTTCAGAAAGTTACATTTTCTTTTACTGGTTGTTCTTGTATTGTACGCAAAAGATTTTGAGACAGCAATTTTAAATTGTGAGCAAAGTACACACTGTGCATAAAAACTACACCGATAGTTCTGTATTACGGTCTTTTAAGTTTGAATTTAAATCTATTATCATACAAAATAGGAGCTTTATTTCTTTATCAATCATTTTTTTACGCCAATGGTTGCAAGGAAACGATTCTTAATTACTGAAAATTTAATGTTACTATACACTGAGAGTTTACGAATATAGGGAAAGCACAATAAATAGTAAAAAGAGGCAAAAAAATCGTAGATAAATTTAAAATTCCTAATTTTTTGAAAAGATCCGTAGGTCTACAGATAAATTCGTAGGGCTAGCAGCACTAGTTCAAATAGCGAGTATGAAACCAAACAACGGGGAACGGGGATTCCTTCTAACGCAACCTAGCCTCTTCGGGAAGCTCCCGTTCGTAAACACTTCAGTCAATGTTGTCAATATTTTCGTAATTTTCTTTTCTACTGAACCAGAAAAATACAGTAGATTTAAAAATTATGCTAAGCACTTAGTATAATCTCTAAAACAGTCACATTAAACTATAAATGCCTTACAAATTTGAGATTTAATAGATATGAAAAAAACGAGTTTTTTTCATTTTTTTTCACGTCAGAAAAAAACCGTTTTTTTTTTGTTTTTTTAATAACACTAGCCACGATGTTGTAACACAACTGGAATAGTTTTTGGATTGATGTAGAATATAAAGTTTGGCTTGCCAGGATGAGCGAGATATACAGCGAATGTTGAGCAGTGTATATCGTGCTGCTAGGAATATTACAATCACTGCTAAAAAAGAACCTGCTATTTTTGATACCTTATCTCTCTGATGAATATAAACAAAAGGGCGTTAACAAAGTTTAAAACTGTGTAAAAATATAAATAGCTACATTCTTTATTTGGGGACAGTAACAGGTAAGGCAAATTTTACCAGACTTATTCCCTGGCGGCAGTAATTATTAAAACATCTAAAAGTTACAACACGGTCATTTATAAACAATAATTTATATGACAAATAAGTCTGATGGTTATACGACAAAGTCTAATCAGTCAATACTTTTTTTTTAATTTAACCATGAACTTCAAGTCTTTATATATATATATATCAAAATATATGTTTTACATCATAGATTTCAGAAATCCTTACTGTTATGTAAACAGCATTTCAGGTTGTACTATATTCTGTTACTTTTGCGGTTAAAAGTACAAAGCTAATTCAGTTTAATAAAACCACGAATCTGAACTACAGAGCGTTCTTTGGATATTTCTCATACGCAACGCAAACTTTGACGACGGTTTTATGACGCCTTCAAAAATCTTAAGCTTTCTCCTGAAATCGAATGCAAATCTCCTAATTTTTTTTTTTAAATGAGAAACTATAGTGAGAGAAACTGGTACTATTATTTTAGTTATTATAAAAATTAAAAGTAGTGAAACTATTTAGAATCAGATACACTGTCTCCCAAAACAGGTGATAAAAAATTAAGTGCAACAATCTTCAAACAATGTAGTCGCAATTTTAAAAAAAAACTATTAACAATAGATTCTAGAGAGTAATGAATATTGTGGGTAGAATGGTAACTTCTTAACATCCAAGGTAACTGGAAAATAAAACCGCAATTTTGAAAGGCTGTTTCCATAACTATCGCTTCAGAAATAACATTATGAAATTATAAATACCATGAACTTGATAAACTTTTAATTTGACTGCCAGAGAATCCCTAATGATATCTACGCAGTACTAAAATTAACCCCAAACTTTGCATTGTGTCTGATATTTCAGTTAGGACAGCTGCATGTATTCTCTTTTTCAGTTCGTCACTGTTAGCCGACAGTTGTGGAAAATGATTCCCCCCCCCCCCCCAATTGAAAAAAAAAATCTATGCGGTTATACTACTTGTTCATGGTATTCAAGTATCCGCGAAAAGGTAAGGGTCAGTAACGAGGCGCTACCTGCTATTGGAAAAATTTCATAAGCATCTTTTTCTAGCTGAGTTAACAACCGAAGTATTAGTCATATTCAAGTATGCGTGCGCTCGCTGATTCTGTAACGTATTCCCTTGAGACAAATGCGGCAGTCTTAAACTTTTACCTTTAGATAGGTAATCTTTTTCTTTAAACATTCAAAATAAACGCACGATATTCTGTATCTATGTCGAATAGCATGTTGAATAGTTTTATCTGATTCACATATAAGAAATTCAATAACAAAGATTTTTCCGTACGTCTGTGTTGAGGTCATTAGAGATTCTGGAGAAGAACAGGAAGGCACCATCCCGTCTTCACCTGGAATAATTTCAGAAAATCATGGAAAACCTGCAAATGGAGAGTTGGACATGGGTTTGAGCCCGTGTGCTAGAGTTACCACACACATTATGCGCTCAAAGCAACCGCACAGCAAAAGAGAATCTCGCGTAATGCAGTGTGATGCTTGTAACAATCATCCGCCAAGCAGATTAAACTTCAGAATATACTCCTCAAATTTATATGTAGTATGGCGCAGATATAGTGTTTCAAAATAATTTGGTTTTGGAGATAAAGCATTTCAAAATTAAATCACTAAATACATTTAATATGTTTACTTTTTCACGTGCAAACTTGAAGACAGAATATTTGTTGGTTCACGTATTTGTGTAGATATCGTAGGTGTTACACTGTTGAAGTTTAGGTCAGTGGTTAATATATTTCTTTCAGTAACACCTATCTTTATTTTGAAACTTTGTATCTCTAGTTATATAAACATGTCAATATGCTTGTACAATCCACCAGACAGCCAAAACTCGGTGTAACACATGATTATTTTGTAGCCACACTTATGTGCAGTAAGTAATTGTTAAAAACTCACTGCAATCTCTTTCCACGTCTACTACAGCTAGCACATAATGAGTATTAAAATCATACCTAACATTAGTTGGACAATAGAACCTTACCTAACCATTTAGCCATTATTAATTTACTTACAACACGAGTTCATTTAATGTTTCATACACGCTTAGATTTAAAATGACAGTTATCCAGAGAGAGATTAGAAAAAAACATAATTTTCTGCTCGTAAATTTGGTTTTAGTAGCCACTAAAGGCTTTAATTTCATCCACTTATTCCAAATTGCTAGTAGGAATCTAATAAATGTAAGCTCTCTTAAGCAATAACCCGCGCTGTACATCTCGGGCAAGAGTACAGTTATAAAACGCAGTTACTTTAAATTCAAGTGTTCATGGTTATATGCTTTCATTATGAGAAACAGTGGAGATGAGCTGTTATCTTTTTATGTCCTCAAGTTTTATATTTGCAGTAAAAATTCATCTTTTACCATTCGGGATTATTCCTTTCTTCATCAAAAGAATTTAAGGTAATACGAAGTTTCTGGATCAAATCGTCTTTACTGTCGTATTTTCTTTCCACTTCTATGTACTAGATAACTACTAATTTGTAATCCAGATTATCTACAAAGACCCCACTATTATAAGTTTCGCACTAATAAACATTTGTGATTATGTGAAACGTCTAATGCTCAGGATTAATTATGTAACGTATATACCTGAAATTTGTCACAAATATCCATTTCCATCACATTTGGAGACATACAAATTATTTTCGGTAGTAGATTGAACGCTATTTAAAATTATTAATTAATTAAATAAATCAAATCGTGAAAGTGGTCAGGTTTCACCTGCATCAGTATTAGTCAATTTAATATAACCACGAAATTTTATTTTATTCAGAACAGTTGCCAAAGAATGTAACTCTCACTAGAAATTCAGAATTACTACAGAACAACAATTACATCATGCACTTTGAATTCAAAGTGATATTTTGTGAAATAAAAATGTATCCCCGTTTTTCAACTAAAATATTGGGTTACATGGAAGGAGCCTCCTCGAAGATCGTGAATAATAGTTAAATAAAACATAACTTAGTCCACAACCCGAGAGTTGGTTGGATTCTCCCGGAGGAGGCATATTAAGCCATTGTGTCAGAGGTAGGACGGCCAGTTCCTTTCCTCTGGGACCTACAGTATAACGTGGAATCCGAACCACGGAGCAGCCTGGCGTAGCTCATATGATCAAACACAACTCTCAAAATTACTGCGCCTGCCGGGATTCGAACCCGGGACCGGAGCAGCGAATGCTTTGAAGCAAGCGCCTTAACCACTGAACTACCAGGACGCTAATAGCTAAATATGAAAGCTAATACGATTGGGCGTACCCTGGGCCACATTAGGAATAACCCTAATGGCAGATCCTTTCACAACCAGGACAAATAATATTTCTGGACACGAGAAATAAATAAATAACTAAATTATAGTCATTTTACTGCTTCCTGCAGTGCATCATACTAAACATTCTACTTAGGTTTAGCATCTCGTTGACAAAGACGAAAACTAATGAAATTGTATGGTTTGGATTTGATAAGATGGAAGCCGGATTCAACGAATTTACACAAATAAAAACGATTGTTTAACAATCTTTCCCGTATTTTTTGGCTTCTAAAGTATCAGCTTTTGATCTGAGAGCAATTCATCACATTACTTACCGCTAAGAAACTCAAGATTAACTTTATTTCACTACACCAATACACCATGGGTCCGAGAGATATGATTATTTCAAGTGATGCGCTGGATTGTGTGACGCCAGTCTGTAACGGTATCTTCATACGAGTTCCTCTGAGGACAGGGCTCCAGGTAGGCGCACATTGTACGGACGCAGAGATGAAAGACACCTCCAGCTGGCGTTGTTCATTTCGTTGAGTGCTGCGCGGCGCTCGCGGAACACACAACTTTCCGACTCTCGTACGTCGCAGTCAGCCGACGAGGGCGGTCTCCCTACAGCTTTTTCCACGTTACGCAGGAGTCTCTTTGTTGCGGTCGGTGTAACGTTCATCCGACGACGATGATCTCGGTAATGAAAAAGTCGCGATTATTTTTAGCGAATTTAACACTCACTGAAGTTTTAATCACTCGCTATAAATTTGTTGAATTGTAAGATGCCAAAAAAGATTCATCTTTCTCTGCATTGGAATAAATGTAATACGATTATTAGAAACGTTTAACCAAAGCTATTCTCCATGGTATTTTTCTTATAACAAGCATGATGGGCAAATGGTAACGCTTGGTCCAAGCAACTAATAGGTATTTGGATCCGAGTCTTGGTACAGACATAAAAAATTCGATTTTCTGTCATATCTATAAATCACGCGATTTAAAAAGGCATTTTATAAAACCGTTTATGTTCCTTTTCAACAATTTATTTTCTGTTTAACGACTTCGGTAACAGCTAAAAAACAATGACTGGTAAAATGTATTTTTGGTATAAATCTGTGTGAGGACATCTTTCAGAAATTTTTAGGAAGATTTTAACCGAACTTCAGTTTAGATAATTTTTTTAGCATTATTTATATCTGATTGATTTAAGGCACATTACATATAATACCGTAATGAGTCGTAGAGCACGGATGGAAATGGTTTCAATATTTTAATAGTGAACGGTAAGAAGCGGTCAGCCGTGCGTCTCAAAAGACTTCGAGTACATTCGGCGGCATTAGAGCACCGACCCACTATTTATTTCATGTAATTAGCATATAGTTGAAGTTAGACCAAAAACAGCTGTAAATATAAACACAACACAGGATAACATTTTAGGGTATAAATATAAAAAAAACTACCGTTGTTATTTACCATTTTAGTCGCCATCAAGAAATCGCTGGGCTAGCTGAATAGTCTACCACTCAGCACCACAATCGCTGGCCGAAAAGTGATATTTTCTCCCATTTGCACAGTTAGGCTGTATATCTACCACGATTAATCCTAACCCCATTAAAGTGGCTTTCCGCGGCCGTGCATTTGCCGACCACGCCGGTTAAGCTATTAACAGCGGGCCGTGGGAAGGTAGCCACCTCTCCTGGCACCGATCGCGCCTCTATCGGTCACCCAGTCGGTAAACATCAAACGCCCGGGTACCTGAAACGACACTAGCCAACGTGTTGGGGAGTTAGCTGCGAGGTGCTGAGGGCTGGCCTGTGCCGCGTGCTGTTCCGTACAATTCGAATGAATGTCGGAGCCTACAAAACCACGGGCCTTTGGAATCCATCATTAAAAGAAGAAGATCAGATTTTACGGCGGTATTTTGAAGGAGGAGTATTTGTGTTATATACTTTTCTCCGCCGATCAGTTAATCTTAAAATGCAATTTCACTGAGCTCAATGGCCGCGTTGACAGACGGTCGTTCGAGAACAGAATCTGTGTTTGTTGATGGCTTGGATGTCAACTCGGAACGGCAGAGAGGGGTTACTGGTAATGTTTTAGTATTCCCAGATGAGTGCGTTATCGGACCCCTAAGAGCTAAACGTCCTTGTTTGGCGAAAGACATCACCATCAAAGAATTTTGTCATATTTATTCGTACTTATTCATCGGATTGTCGCCGTAATAAAAGTGAGATATATGTGGACTTGGAGGCGGTGAATTGTCTAGAGGCCTGATGCTATCCGGTCGTCGTAGAGGATAAATTACTTTATTGAAGACAAGCAGCGACTTTTCAAAAATTGGGTAATTGTTGCGACCACATTTGGATAATCAACTCGGCTTTTCATGGATTCCGCACTTATTGAGGGGCACAGCCGATCCGTGAAAACGATCGCGACATGCAACTCAGATGTTTTATTAATCTGGTTAATGTGAAGAGGAGACTTTGGGATGGCTGCTCGATTGGTTGACATGAGAGCTCCGCGAGTGAGAGACTGTGTAGGTGTGAAGAACTGGTGAACTGTCAATAAACGCGAGCGGGCTAACTCGCCAACCACCGCTAACAGCTCCTTTCTCCTGCCGAGTCTTTTATCAATAATTGCTATCAGCAATGAGAACACTCGGTAAAATGCTGCAGTTCAGTATGAGAAGATTGTAGTATGACAAAGGTCCGGAAAGATATCCTGAATAATTACCCCGACTAGATTTGTTAAATGAGACAGTCAAATTTAAATTCTGTGAAACTGTTAAATGTATCATATCTTGTCCCCACAGTAGAAAGTTAAAGCATACATACTCGTATATTGATTCACTCCGTGGGCCGGATGATGACATACGGTGGTCATCCCTGTGCTAGAGAGATCTCGAACAGTTTTTGCTGGTTTGTATAATACTGTATGCTATTACGTTTATGACATTACCACACCCATCATTATAATATATACATGTTGTTGATTTTATTTAGCTAAAAAATTTGAAACATTTATAATCATATCTGGTTTTAGTGTCCGAATTTCTGTTTCAAATAAATTTATCTGGATACATTGTTTGAACAAATTTTAGCTAATAATTGCAAAGCAAGATTGCAGTCACGAGACAGAGTTTGAAACTGTCAACGTTTTGGTGATGACATTTCACATCAAGGATTATATAATCAGAGATGTCCTGTAAATCAATATCGCTAACACTATAGACACAGGTAACAACCTTTCACATAGCAATTCCAGTTCGAAGAAAGGAGGAATCCACGAACTTGCAGACTGTAAGCTATTTTATATGAAAGTGGCTGTTATTTTTTACAGTTATCACATTTACAGGTTGAGGATATAAAGCGTTCATTTTTAATGTTCAGAGTCTCGGGTTTAAATCTCGCTCTGGTCAGAGGGTTGTAACAGTTGCGTGTGCTAGTAGGTAATTCGTTTTTCACCTCAAACCGTCAGCTCAGCCATGACGTAGGCGAAGTAAACAGCACCAACAGAACTCTGTCTCCTGACCCGAACACCACACGAATTACTTTACTGTCAGATTTCCTAGGCTGCATAAATTAATGTTCGTGCCACCATTATTGACTGCATCTTGTAGAAAAACCAATTTTAGTAACGTCGCTAGTATGACCTCATCTGAAAACGTTCCGTGGGTTCTTTACTTTTTGTTTATAGTAGCAGAGCTGGTAAACATTTTTGTAAGGGAATTGGGGCACCATGAAGGATCAAATTCACAGCTGGAATTTTCCTGAAGTGATACCTAACGTACAAATGTTTTATCAAGGAACATTTCCAGATATCGATGTATTGTTTCTATGTGTATATTCTGTCACGCTAATTCTATTGAGACTTAGGTTGATTCGTCGACATCATCGGGTGAGCTCGCCCAGTTCCTTTTATAGACTCAGAATGTTGTGACTTGCGAACTAAATATGAGCAAGGACACAAATATCTTCGCTCCGAGGTTAAATCTTTGAGCGATTCCCTCCTCTATTTTTAGTTTCAGCGAGTTTTCACAATCCAGTGTCACAAATAACAGTTTAATCCAAATTCAAGTTTTTTGTCTTCTTTATTATTTATTTTTATCTCAACTACAGCCGTAACTATAAAATTTCTGCTGCTAAATTTCACTCCTCCGTGTTTCTAATCTGAGAAAGGTTCTGTTGTTTTCAGATACCGTTTTATTGACGGAAGCTTGGAGGCAGTAATTGAGGCCAAAACAGAGGTCATGTGATCTTGAATGTTTCATTCAATTTATGCCTGTTACAGTTCACCACCTCGTTCCAGAGCAATGCCAATCAGATGATCTCGTCTATGCAGTTGTTGCTCTAAGTCACCCAGTGATTATAAATCCAACTTCATTTGAAAATTACGTCCATCTATTTCTGCTGTACTGTTTCTCCAGATTGAAAAGGAGAGGGTACGACTGATCTTCAAAGGTTATGTGGCTACAAAAATTGAACCAGATAGCTTGTGGGAAAAAAATTATATTCTACACAAAAATTCTTTTTGGAGTTCTGTAATTGTTTATTCGACGAACAAGGACCATTAACACCTGCTTGTGGCCATTTTGCCTTAAGTTACTGCTGCAAGGATGGAAGGATGGAAGGATGGAATGAGTACGATTGGGTTTATCAGGTGTTCGTTTTGAGGCTATTTGTTTCTCTTCATCACCGTAATGCTGTCGAAATTCTCATTTATTGATTACATTTCGTTTTGATTTCAAATTATTAATTATAATATGAGTTTAGTCAATTTTTGTTAAATATTAAATTACAATCTTCATAAAAATTTGCGAATTAATAGGTATTATGTTCATATATTCTATTAGCTCGCGTTACCATTTTAATTAACATTTTTTCACCTATAGCAATTAAAAATAAATCACAATTTAATTGGAAGAAAACATAAAGAATACAAAATTGATGAACGAATCGATTCACAGCTTAGTAGGGACGTTTCCAGTGAATCAATTTCTGCTTTCATTTTCAACTAAACTGTAAATACGCTAGCGCAGTAATTATTTGTTTTTGACGGTAATTCCAATGATACTTTCATAGATTCTTTTATTCCAAGTCGTTCTTAGTACCCCGTGTTTACCAGCAAAAAAAAAAAAAAAAAAAAAAGGAATTTTTATGCAAAAACAATCACAAGTAAGAAAGTGACGTGGTACTGATGCAGATGCCGAATTTCTCTCTTCCTCTACCTAATTCACTAATAATCACCTTTAAATGCTGCCACCTGCACATCAATTTTAAAATAAATTTTAATGAAGATTACCATTTAGGGTGCCTTGAAGCCAAATTGTTAGTTTCATGTTCTCTTAAATATCTTTCAGTTTTGTGAATGAACCTGGAGGAAATAAAATGAGAGGGAGCACATTAAATGTATAACATATGCATTACCGTAGACAGAAGTAAATAACATATTTACGAGTAAGTCATGTATTAATTTAGATTTTTTGTTGCATCGGTCTGCCAAATATTGATCATACAACATTCTAATTACATTACAACACACACTGCAACTACTTACGAAAAAAAAAAACTGAATTCATTTGGAATAAATGTTACTGTGTTTTATTTCTAGCGTACCAAAATGCATACATGATCAAGATTTTTATTCGATTAGAAAGAAAAGTCTACTGGAATATGCTGGAGTGCATTTGAACGTATGTGCACAGTTTGCTTCAGCACGATTTGGTGGAATTATTTATGATTTAGGTGGTAACATAAATAAATGCATTAATTCCTTATCTCTTGGTCTTGAACACATATTCTATTTTCCATATTTCAGTGTTCTTCTTCTCATAAACTTTTAAATAATTTTGAACTAGATTTTTTCTACTTTTTCGCATACATTTCAAATGTCGGTTGGAAACTAGGAGCGAGGACCGAGAAGGAATCCAGCCTTGATTTTTTTGAAGGAACAATCACCTAAAATGATTCAGGAAAACCAGAAAAACCGAAATCTCGATGACTGGACGGGCATTTTAACCCTCGTCCTCCCGAATGCCAGGCCGGAGAGTTACCACTCGCCCTCCGAACACGGGTGATGAGAATTTTTTCCAACTTCCGATCGTTTTATCTCTCTCTCTCTCTCTATATAATTATATATTTATATATATATGCTGAAACCTATATAGATGCGAATTTCCTGTCCGCTCACAAGCTGCAATATACAGATGTTACAGCACAGTCGTGTCTTTGACGTTCGTCCATGCATAAACATCTTCTTCAACCTCTTTAGCTATACTTTTCTTTCACCCTGGTGAACCTTACAGATCTACGGATGCTAAACAGCGCAAAGAAAGCGTTTTCCTCTTTTTCCAAGGGCTCTTTGCTCTCTTTACCTCCTACACAACCTCAGGACTACGAAAACGAGGACTTGGTGTGCTGGGTTAAATGAAACTCAGAGAGGTGTTGATGTTCTTGCTTTCATAGTAGCGATGGGCAAATATCGTGAACAGTACATTTGTCTTTGTGTGCGTGGGTCTGGACAGTAGGGTTGACTGTAAGACCTATTTGCGAAGAAATTAACGTCACAAAACTAAGACCTTCTTCTTCTTTGAGTGTCATCCCCGGTCAGAGTGTAAGAAGTAAGATTACTAGCGATAAACGGAAAGAAAATCAGTCTGTAACCATTTTAAGGACTCGTTAACTTTGATTTGTTTCTGGTGACTTTAGGAAATATGCGAAATGAACAGCACGATTGCCCATCCTGTTGACTCAGTTGATTGTAGCACCGTGATGGTGTCCAGCGCCTGACATTGGTTAGCTGGATCGAGTACTGACAGTGGAAGAAATTTTCACGGTCAGAACTGTTCCAGTGGAGTAGGAGAGGTGGTGGTGCATCATTCCTAGTCACCAAAGTCCTGAGTTGAATACTAAACCTCTCCGTTGTGCGTATGGAATGAGAGCATGCGATTCTGTCGATGGTTATTTGATCATCTAATGGGGAAGTTAAGCCAGACGGCCCCTGTTGCCTTTCGGAAAAGTAGGTCTGAATGGGCCGTCATCTTGTGTCACACTTTTCCTTCTTTCATCCACAACAGAAACGAAAAAGTATAGACTGAACACACACACTAACACAGCCATCCACACTTATAACAACACAAATTCGGTCACATTGGGCAGTGTAAAGGTAAACACCCACAGTTCATCTTACTAGCCGTTGCGATAGAGGGTTAAGCGTTCCCCATCGTAACCCAGACATGGGCAAGGCGTTCATCGAATAGCAGCAAGATTGGAATTTGGGTCTGAGTCACACAGCATATATGGTTGGAACGTTACCGCACAAACCAAAGAGAAACACAAATTTGCTATTAAAGGTTTTGACGACTGTCTTACTTAAAAAATGTTGGCATACAGCCAAAACTTCGATATTGATCCCTCTTGAATGGATCAATAGAAATATAATTCTAAAATCACTGTATAATTTACCTATAAACAAATAATACCCTTCAATCAGTCTTAGTAATACAAAATTAAGAAACATCTGATTTCGGTACTCGGCTAAAATGAAACGGTGCGAAGTATATTATATGTTGGCTGTGCACGCAAATTCATCTACGTGTAATTTTTAGTGTTAATTCACAAAGTATCAACGAAATATTTAATGTGTTGCAAAGAGCAGAAGAGCAGCTTTGTTTTTGCCTCTTTCTTCAAATTATTCCTTTCATTCCGAATTTAGTTTTTATGTAAATAGTTTAAGCATGTTTGTGCGCATCTTTTGTTTCTATGTACAACCGCTTCAAACTGCTAATAACTCGTAATATTTTGTGGTTCTATATGACCCACAAAAACACTTCTGTATAGTTCACAAAGCTTCTCTGAAAGCAATTTTATAAGTGGTCATGGTTGGTGCTTGTACTAATAGATCACTTTATTTGTATTTATGTATGTATAAAATCTCTAATCGAATCGCAAAATTAATCTGTTATATTTTGTACGCTTTAAACACACCCTCAGCTCGTTTAAGAGTCTAATATTGCGATGTGTTGCCAAGTAACTGCAGTCTTTCATATGTATGAGAGTTATAGTAAAGGTAATATAATTAAAATTTTCTTATTTGGTACCTTCATTTTATGACTAACTAGCTGGTACCCACGACTTCGTTCGTGTTTGTAAAGAATTTGTATTGACAGCTACCGACATCTGACAACCATAGTGCACGACAGGAGATACGATTCTACTACCATACACAAACACCAATGCTCTATGTTATGTAGTTTTGGCAGAAAATTGACATTTGCGGAGGCACATGTCTTTCGTCGAAATACGAAAATATCCTTGACCGGCCACTTTCAACCACCATATCTCCCACACTACCACAGTTACTGAAATTCGGCCGATGTTGTGATCGAAAGGCGACTCTGTGTTACTACCACACACAAACGCCAGTGATCTGCGATAGATAGTTTTAGCTGAAAAGTGATACACCATGACACATGCGTCTTTGGCAGAAATATGAAATTGCCGCAGGTCGACCACTTTCAACCCCCATAGCTACCGACATCTAACAACCATAGTGCATGACAGGAGACACGATTCTACTACCACACACAAACACCAATGGTCTATGCTATGTAGTTGTGGCAGGAAAGAGAAGTATAAGAAGACACAAATTTTTGATCGAAATATGAAAACGCCATGCATTGGCCAACTTTAATCATCATATCTCCCACATCCCCACTGCTATCGTCATTCGGCCAACGTTGTGCACGAAAGGAAACTCCATGTTACTTCCACACACAAAGACCGGTGATCTGTGTTTGGTAGTGGTGGTTGAAAAGTGAAATATATGAAAACACACGTCTATTTTTTTATATATATATATATATATATATAGTACCTGGGTGACCGATCTTCGTTCGGCATCTTTCGATTTCTATTTAGTATCCAAGATTTCGAGTAAAGTTTGATTAAAGTAAAAGGCTTGAAGACTTCCTAGGCGTTTTGAGGTGCACAGTTAACCAAAGAGAAACTTCACTAACATCATTAGGCTTACTGGTACCTGAACCTTCTACGTAATGAGGTTAGAGCCGTTTTCGAGAAACCAAATACAAAAATTACAATTTTTTTTTTTAATCGTGTTAAAAACTTGAATAGCAAAACGTTATCTACATATGAAATTTCATCCAAATCGTTAGATCCATTTGCGAGACCGCCTCATAAATTGCTTTCAAAGAAAAATGCTATTATTATGTTAAACAGAAATCTTAATGCCAGTCAGGGATTGATTAACGCTGCGAGATTTGTGTTAATTCAGGGCATTCTACGAAAACCCTTGATAATGGATTCTTATGTACCTCGACGAGAAAAATTTAAAGTACAAAATATTTTTAAATTTATATATCTCGCTTAGTTCTCGAGATATCATATCGCAAAATTGACGTGGTTGGTTGAAATGCGACCTGGACCAAAAGATAAATTTCGTCACAGCCAAGTTTGATGATGAATTCAGATGAAACTCGTCGAGAAAAATCGAAAATAAAGAATTTATTTTTCTGATACCTCAAGTGAAGAGGTTAGGATTAGATCCGACCTGGACCAGAAAAAGAATCCACCAAAAGCACTATGTCGATACGGTGGAAATGTACTTTTAATGTTTTATTTTGTTCCAAATGGTTGTTGTTAGGTTGAAATACAGCATGGACCAGAAGAAACGTCGCCAAAAGCACAAGGAACTATACCTATAACTGATTTTTGACATGTTATATCTCGTAAACCAAGCGAGATATCAAGAACATATTATTCTTTATTTTCGATATGTTTCGTCGTGTTCTATAAGAATTCATCATCAGATTGTGACGTCACGGTAATGATAGAACATCATCAGTGCTAAATCAATTCACTCCGCTAAAACTATGCTCATACCTCGCGTGGTAGTATTTAATAACAAACTAACAACCACTTTTTACGGTCAAAAAGTAAACGGCGATTAGTTTATAACTGGTACCGGTAATATTATTTTCAAAGAAGTTTATCACCTCTGACAAAACCAATCATAAATTTTTAATTATCTTCCTTTTTAAATGTTTTACAATTAAACTTGCAATGTTACTATTTCCACGCCTCAGCCAGTATACAAGAACTGTTCGCTTAAATATTCTTTGAAATCAGAGAGAATCTATTTGTAGGCTTTCTGGTACCTGAATTGTCTACGAGATGGCGCTAGTGCCGTTTTCGAGATATCAAGTGAAAAAATTGTTTGTATTTTGCAAACTCGCTTTTTTGTAAGGAAGACAACTATTTAGGTAATCTTAAAAGTCAAAACATTATCTAAATATCAAATTTCATCCAAATCGTCATAGCCGTTTCCGAGATCCGAAATATATATATATATATACAAGAATTGCTCGTTTAAAGATATAAGATATAAGATTATGAAGCAGCAATCCTGGCAAATCCAGTGAGTTAAAAAATTCTGGTGGATAGTTGACGACATCATCTTGGTTAGTTGCGCAATCAACTGATTTGTATATCCTTAATTCAACGGAAATTTCAATTTGAATTTCGAAATTTATTTAATTAACGTCCGTGTTTTTGTCTCTGTAATATAGTTCGGTCGTTCAACCAAAAAATTGACAGGAAATGTAATGCAGCCAATCAAAACGTTTGCAGGGATTTTGTCATTACCAATGCCAATGAATTGTTTTGAAACCATTTCTTCCAATCAATCATTTTGCAATTCCAAAGATAATCATAAAGCGCCTTTGTTTTGTTTTGATTGACTGGCAGTAATATTATTTTCGTTGATGACACGCAAACCTTTTTTTTCCTTCGAACTTTATTTTGGGCAGGCATAGATTAATATCCATACCGTCTAATCAACTTGAAGACATACCAGAGCTAATCCTAACACGCCTTTGTTTTGTTTTATTTTGATTGGCTGGTTTGTATGGGAAAAGAAAGGTGTTGATTTTACTATTTTCCTTGCAATTTTTACGTTTTTTCTCTCCATAAGAACCTTCCTTGTGGA
Organism: Vandiemenella viatica; assembly: GCA_031002005.1. Lineage (NCBI taxonomy): Eukaryota > Metazoa > Arthropoda > Insecta > Orthoptera > Morabidae > Vandiemenella > Vandiemenella viatica. Next base: position 174,464,694 of record JARYHS010009186.1, on the reverse strand, counting down.
TTAACGAAAATACGAAGGAAAAAATAATTTGCCGAATTTGTCGAGCCGTTCTCGAGTTTTGCACTTAGCAACACATTTTGCGATTCATTTTTATTTATATAGAAGATTTTAAAAGTTAGAAAGTATTATTAGTCACAATCAATTCAATCACCATGAATTCTACCCGAACATAGTTTAAAACGAATGGAACCCATCACCACAAGGCTTACCAGAACATTGCATTCTTAAAATAATAGGATAAGTGTGGCTCGATCGTCAGACGATAATGCATATCGCTTCTCAACTGAAATACCAGTAATCGATTTTGCTTTTTAGGTATTCTTAATATTGCATCCTTCTAAACTGATGCATTCTATTTTCATAGTCGAAACTTTCGTGGTAGGCGGCATGGGTATAAATGTAAAGACACTGAACAAATAAACACACAAATGGTTTTCGAGAGAACGAAAATTTAAAAGCAACCAAGAAAATGCCACGCACGGAGGAAATAATGATAACACGCACGTCAGTGATATTATTTTCTCTGATCACACGCAGGCATAGATTAATATCCATAGAGCCTAATCAACTTGAAGTCATACCAAAGATAATCCTAACGCGCCTTTGTTTTGTTTTGATTGAGGGAAAAGAAAAGTGTTGTTTTTACTATTTTCCTTCCAGTTTTTGCGTTTTTTCTCTCCATAAGAACCTTCCTTGTGCCTTAACGAAAATAGAAAAAAAAGAATTAGTCGAATTGGTCCAGGCGTTGTTGAGTTATGCGCTTACCAACAGATTTTGCGATTCATTTTTATATATAAGATTACAGCGGAAACGTATTAATACCCTCATAAACTCTAAACGTCTGCCATTTTATTAAAACTCATACACGTTTTGAGATACACGAGATTTTTCCTTTTTTTCTTTAAATTGCCGGTACAAAGTGTATGCTGTATGTTACTGCATGAAATAGGCTATCTCAATGTGTAGTTTTATTGGAGTTTGTTCTTTAGTTTTGCTTGGTAAATATAAAAAATAAACGTTTTTGGCATGTATATGATATGGATTTTTGTAGCTTATCAGTCTAAAATGTATCATGTATGTTAACGGATGGCAAATCTATTACTATGTCTCGTTTCGTTGAAGTTCGCTATTTTTGGGATTAAAGTGTTGCAGTTAAAAAGCTTTGATTAGCCAGAAATATTTTCCTATATTTCAAGCATGCTACATGAAGGGGTACAATGGTTTTCGTCTTGACATTTTTTTAGAAATTACGGAAGAAAACCATCACTAAAGACGGGTTTATAAGGTTCACTTATTGTAATCACACAGGATGATTCACTCGCAGTGAAAGTGAAGGTGAATTCACTTTTCGCTTACACATATCATCACAAACGAACCATTCAATTCACTTCAAGATGGCAAAAACAAACCTGTGCGTGTTGGAGTGGATTCAATTTTCAGAAACTTCGCCTAAGGAATTAAAAGTTACATCTTGGAGAAAGTTAATTGAAAAGTTTGTGGATGAGAAATTGGATCTTGCAGAATGAGTATTGCACGACAAAATGGCATATAAAACTAATCTTCGAATGTATGAATAAGAAAGTTTTGGCATAAAAAAACACACCACGAATTACAAAACAGGACACTAATGAGAAAATGTCTTCCGGCTAAACTGAATCTGGAAACTACTCTCACGTTTCTTGCAATTGATAACTGCTTTGAAACACATTCACTTTAACTACAAGCACAATTTACACCAAATTTTTCTGTTAGTTAATTCGCTAGAACACCTGGTTCAGACTTTTAATTTTGCACTTGATGCCTTCTATTGTGAAAAGAGGGAGATTCAATTCTTTAATCGTGTCCTCCGCAGCACTATATTTTATGTTTTTATTTTCATAACTTTCAAATTTTGTTTTCTATAAACATTCGTTATGGAAAGATTTTCAAAATGAAGAAATGTTTCTTCTCCCAATTTAAAAACCATTATGTGTTTAAATCAGGAAAAAAAACAACAATTAAGATCGATCCATGAGAAGGTTTCACTTCGATATTTTGACTGTTTACACGTATCACTCTTGATGATTCATCCGAGAGAAACACCAAAAATGAACCAAAATTTGAATCCGAGCCAACTTGCTTCATCCGTCATCTTGGATGATCACTTTGGATGATTCTCTGTTTACACAGTGCACTTTCCTTTACACTGCGAGTGATTCATCCGGAGTGATTTCGAAAAGTGAACCGGGTAAACCCGCTTTAAGTGGCATGATAAAGCAGCTGGGTTGATGATATTAGATCGCAGGAAGCGGGTGAAGAGAATGTTGAAGGTGTATAAGGCATACACTGGCGTCGATATTTGGTGAGATATTGCTACAAAAATTAGTAGCAGTACCAAGGGATAGGGTGAAAAATTTACCAGGAACATTGAAAGAAGTAAAAACTAAAATTCCAAAATAAAAAAGTAGGCTGGATATTGTATTAACAGGATTAAAATTAAAAAAATAATCATGAGACGGGAAAGTATATGTGAAGAGAAATTTCCACCGATGATTACGCTTCTTGGAAATTAAATTACGCCATTAAATATGATTGGTTGTTATTGGAAAAAATATTAAAGATAATAAATACTCAGGAGATTATATGTTTCTGTAACTCAAAACATACCTATGAAATCAGTCATAACGCCTAAAAGATCCTGCTTTATTCTGTTAAATGTGATAATCGTAATTCTAATTTAATCATCTAAAACAAATATTATTAACACAAGTTTTAATAACGAAGTTCAATAAAACAGATTACTATTGGTATTTTTTTCAAGAAATCGAATTCTTAGAAGTAGAAAATATATATTAAAAAATTAGTAGCTTCGGATTTCTAGGAGACGTAAAAAGTTAAGGTGGTATTCACTGGGCAAAGGAAGATTCTCTGGTCGACCCACTTTAGAAGTGAAGTGGATTAGCTTTCAGCTATCTGCATGCAAAAGAACGTCTCTTCCCTCTCCTGTTTTCAGCAGGTCGTTGCGTTATCCCGCTAAAATCCCTGCCGTGCGCACGAATAGGGTTATAGCACCCAAGAATATTTCTTTTTAATAAAAGGCTTGGCGTCAAGGTAGTGCCAGCAAGCAAATATTTACGTCTGAGTGATGGGAGTTGAGATGGAGGGGAGAAGGTGTTAAATGCAGGCAAGGAAATTCGAGAACGGGGCTACGAAAAGAGAATCGATGAGAGGATTGTGGCTAGAGGCGGGAGGAGGAGCAGGTCGAAGTTCAGCAGGACCGGGACACAATCTGCGGGAGGGAGGGGGGCAAGGAGCGGGTGGGGTTAGAGGGAGGCCTAGCGGGCGAGTAGGGGGGATTTGCGGAATATCCGCTTGTCACTCCATGCAACATCTCGGCCTTACCGGCGCTGCGATGTTCAGATTACCACTGGCGAGAAAACAGACCCCGCACACATGTGGCCAACCGAGCTAGCGGCCGGCGCTGCAATGGCAACGACAATAGTCCACTTGACTGCTCGCGCAAAAAGCTTACCAGCGCGCTAAACTGAAACACGTAAATGTATCAAACTTCAGTTGTGAACCCAAACTAATTTCACCTTTCAGCGTCTGTACCTTGGTTTAGTAATGTGTACCATGGAAAGACATAAATTCATACTGAACAAGATGACGGGTTGGCAGTTCATAGTATTTGTAATATTTGTGACATAGTCAAGGCAAAGAGAAAAATTGTTTCACAGGGGTTTTTTTTAATTGTTTATTTCGCTCATCTCTTTTTGGATATACCAACGTAAAAACTATATTCCGGGATGACAAACCATTGTATTTTAAGAAAGAATTTAAATCATCGTGGGAGATACGATGCCTATGTGAAAAATAAACACATCATAACTTTTTTTTTTTGACTAACAAGCATTTCAATTTCCAATATAAATTATATTTTTCATCCTTTTAGTTTAACGTAAACCCTGAATTCGGTAAGGAAAATACATACAGTTATTAAAACGAATTAGATTGCACTACTTTTTTAAAATTTTACTCATAAAAATGTGGTATTCCTGTAGGAATGATGAGCTTATCGCTCGTGAAATTTAGCGATATACTAACCGATATGCGTCTTCGCTTTTTATTTCGTAATTAATAACAAACAATTCTTTTGAATATGAAATTGCTTGTCCATTCAAAAGGATTTTAAAAAATGATTATATGCATGATATTAATAAGTGTCTTGGAAAGAAATTACAAGAAAATAATGCCTAAAAAGAAAGAAAAAAACAGTTTAGAAATGAAGAATTTTTTGTTTGCCTGTGTGAGATTCTGTTCAAGTTCTTTTTCAAAACTAAACCGATTTTGTAAAAGTCGTAGCCTGGAAACATTGAACTTGTAACAGGCTTCCACTTTGAAATTTAAGCATTTGCGTGAGAAATATTCTTAAATCATGCTTGCCTAAAATAAACATATTTCGTATAAGAATAAATCAAGAAACTCACCAACCCGATTTAACAAATATCAGATATCTTCTGAATTTTCGGTTATAAATTTTTCCTTGCTTCGATTTAACGAATTTTTTTTTGATAAGAGCTACTCAGAAAGTCTGCCTGAAACCGCGGATCTCCTGCTTGAGTCTCGACTTTTTCTAAGTCTAAATTGGATTTTGGAAGTGTGGTGGTCTTCAACATCCTTCGGATCTACCTTGTAGTGATCTCCGTGGATAAAACAACTTTTTTAAATAATTTTCTGAATAATTTCGCAACTTTCTCCCACGTCTTCGTGAATAATTTCATGAATTTGGGAAGTTATCTGAAACGTTATGCTTGTTGATAGATGATGAGCGACTGTGAAATTAGAATCCACTGTCTGACCTTAACAGAGAAACTATCGAAAGTGTTTCATTAACAAACGATGCAAAGCATATCCGCTAAATGACACCTGATGCTCCTGTTAACTCATTATCATAACGAGTATACATACGAATATAAGCACAATTGTGTAGCATCTAGGTTGTCATCTCACTAATATCAGCTACCTACTATTGCTTCATTATCAATAATTAACCCTATTTACAAAATTCTAGTTTATGTTTCATCTCTCAAAGTACAATCCTTTTATAGTCTTATACTAATCTTTAATTGTTCTAAAATTTTGGTGTTTATATAACTTCCACTTTTATATTCCACTGTCGGGTGATATATGGCAGGATACAGCTAAATTTGAAATTCCCGTTATATGTCTGCCTTTACCGCACAAAAGCGAATATCTTCACAGCTAGAAAACTTTTAAAGTTACCCATCGTAATAGTTCATAATAATAAAGTTTTATTGACACACTAAAGTGAGATGGTAAATCGCTATCAAGTTTAACTCGGGCTGCTTGAGTGTTTACTCACCGACATCAAAACGCATCTGATCAGTTTAGCGAAATTCATAACCTAAGCACGTAACTTGATATACTCATCTACGGTCGAGGATTGTTGTTTTTCATTTAAAAAGGTTTCCTTGTTCATTTTTACTCTGCTAATTACTAGACCATCTCTTAATTGTTATTACTAAAGACTATTCATCCAGAACCATGTTGACATAATAATGTTATATATTTTTTTTACAATGAGTACATAAAGTGTCAAAAAACTTTGTTACAATTTATACATATTTGAAATTTATCAAGGTATTGAAGTACTAATTTATGGGATTATTATTCTTAAAGGTACAAATAACTTTTTTATTTCATTTACTGTATAACTGAGAATAACTTCTTCTACAAAAGGAAAAATCGTACGTTTTTTGCTACACTGATAAACTAAATAGTTAATAAATGTAACACTTAGGACTTTTAAAATATTTGTGTTTACTTTAATTACAGCTGTGATAATTGAGTATTTTGGCTTTTAATTGTTGTCGTTGATTACCGGGCATTTGAAATTACTATAGATTTTAATACGATTGTCCGATAGAAATTTCAGTATTGCTGTGATTATACTCCTATCAACCGAGGCTAACCAGTTTGTGACATTACAGCATATCTTCGAACAGCCTGAAAGATTGTAGCCAATAATTTTAGCAATAGGATACATCGCATCAGCAAAATTACGGTGCTAAATTCATTCTGTTTAGGGATTGTACCATGACTTAAGTTTATTGCTGCTGTAATTGTCAATGATTTCCTTGGAAAAAAACAAAAAACAGTTTTAAAGCGGCTACGGCCTTGGTAACGTCGGATCCCATATCATTACTTGTTGCATCAAATTATAGGGATCAACCAATTGCTGGTATTAGAGAATGATATACCCCTGATTTAATTCCCGATTTAAAAATTGTACCGGCTAATTCGTTACCATTTATTAAGAGTGCGCGGTTAATACACTCCTGGAAATTGAAATAAGAACACATTGACGCCGGTGTGTAAGACCCACCATACTTGCTCCGGAGACTACGAGAGGGCTGCACAAGCAATGATCAAACGCACGGCACAGCGGACACACCAGGAACAGAAGTGTTGGCCGTCGAAGGGCGCTAGCTGCGCAGCGGTTGGGCACCGCCGCAGTCAGTGTCAGCCAGTTTGCCGTGGCATACGGAGCTCCATCTCAGTCTTTAACACTGGTAGCATGCCGCGGCAGCGTGTACGTGAACCGTATGTGCAGTTGACGGACTTTGAGCGAGGGCGTATAGTGGGCATGCGAGAGGCCGGGTGGACGTACCGCCGAATTGCTCAACATGTGGGGCGCGAGGTCTCCACAGTACATCGATGTTGTCGCCAGTGGTCGGCGGAAGGTGCACGTGCCCGTCGACCTGGGACCGGACAGCAGCGACGCACGGACGCACGCCAAGACCGTCGCATCCTACGCAGTGCCGTAGGGGACCGCACCGCCACTTCCCGGCAAATTAGGGACACTGTTGCTCCTGGGGTATCAGAGAGGACCATTCGCAACCGTCTCCATGAAGCTGGGCTACGGTCCCGCGCACCGTTAGGTCGTCTTCCGCTGACGCCCCAACATCGCGCAGCCCGCCTCGAGTGGTGTCCCGACAGGCGTGTATGGAGGGACGAATGGAGACGTGTCGTCTTCAGTGATGAGAGTCGCTTCTGCCTTGGTGCCAATGATGGTCGTATGCGTGTTTGGCGCCGTGCAGGTGAGCGCCACAATCAGGACTGCATACGACCGAGGCACACAGGGCCAACACCCGGCATCATGGTGTGGGGATCGATCTCCTACACTGGCCGTACACCTCTGGTGATCGTCGAGGGGACACTGAACAGTGCACGGTACATTCAAAGCGTCATCGAACCCATCGTTCTACCATTCCTAGACCGGCAAGGGAACATGCTGTTCCAACAGGACAATGCACGTCCACGTGTATCCCGTGCCACCCAACGTGCTCTAGAAGGTGTAAGTCAACTACTCTGGCCAGCGAGATCTCCGGATCTGTCCCCCATTGAGCAGGTTTGGGACTGGATGAAACGTCGTCTCACGCGGTCTGCACTTCCAGCACGAAAGCTGGTCCAGCTGAGGCGCCAGGTGGAAATGGTTTGGCATGCCGTTCCACAGGACTACATCCAGCACCTCTACGATCGTCTCCATGGGAGAATTGCAGCCTGCATTGCTGCGAAAGGAGGATATACACGGTACTAGTGCCGACATTGTGCATGCTCTGTTGCCTGTGTCTATGTGCCTATGGTTCTGTCTGTGTGATCATGTGTTGTATCTGACCCCAGGAATGTGTATATAAAGTTTCACATTCCTGGGACAATGAATTCACGGTGTTCTTATTTCAATTTCCAGGAGTGTATAATAGCCACAAGAATTGGTGTCCTAATATTTTTTTAAGTTATTACCGTGAAGATTATGAAAAGTATTGGTCGCGCTTCTTAGATCTGAGAGAGTAATAATATTTTCAGGAGGTATGTCTTGCGCATACCGCAATGCTTTTAAAATCACTTCCATCTCTGCTGATATTTTCCTAGGTAGCTTGGTAAGTTGGTGACACCTTCCTATGTATCCGTATACACACACTCAATCCCGCTTCTGCCTTTGAACCATCAGTGCTAACGAGATCTATACCTTTATCTAAGGAATTCAAACTAACTGAATATCAGGCCGCTATTCTCTTACCATTCTACTGACATATCGACATTACCTTCAAAATAAAAGCAGATAATTACGTGAAATTAAAAATATCCATGAAAGAGCTCAGTTGTCTGGTAAAAACAAAGGGCAAATACTCTCTGTGCTTAACAGTTGGAAGTGATTTCCAAGGAATACATTATTAAGTTTGTCTTCAGACTGTTATAATTTAATTCTATCTTTTCTCTAGTTTTCTCATCTGTGACAGGGGTGTTCGCGAATACGACTGTAACCTTGTCTCCGGTTGTTGATAATACCTGTCTCGCAATGACTGATGTCCCCACTTGCTTGCCTGAAGCACTACAAGGCAGTAGCACAGCCTGATTAACCGCGCGCATCTAGCAGACGTCCATATGAACCAGTAAATCACACGAGCTAGGATAGCAACACCGGACCAGAAGGGAATGCTCATCTCCAAGCAACAGTATATGTAGCGAAACACTGTAACAGATCGATAGACACGAGCAGATAGAATGTGAAGCGTAACAAGCATAAAAACACAATTAGAAATGAAGATAATAAAAAAAAAATTCATCCCCAGGAAATAATGAAGGAAATAAGAAAGCTGCAAAATAAAATAAAGGGCCTGGTGTAGATAATATTACTACAGATATCTTAAAGATAGCCGGATGTGACATTCAACCTTATCTTGAAATATTATTTAAATTGAGTCTGGATACTTGCTGCTTACCACAGGACTGGAAAAGTGTGATAGTTGTACCGGTACATATAGGAGGAGTGAGAAATAGAGTCGAAAATTACAGGCCAATCAGTTTGACATTAGTGGTAGGTAAATTAATGGAAAGATTGATATGTAACTACATTAGAAATATTTGTGAGATACGTTCGTGGTTTTCAAGTAGGCAACATGGGTTCAGGCAAGGATATTCATTCGAATCTCAGTTGGTGGGATATATGTAAGATATTTCAGATAATAAACAAAGGGGGCCAAATTGATAGTGTAGCAATAGATCTGTCAAAGCCGTTTGACAGAGTGAGCCGTAAAATGGTAGTAAATAAGGTAAAAACTATTGGATTGGATGAGAAAGTGATTTTGAAAGGTAGAAAACGGAATGTTAGGGTAGGAAATGCGGTATCAAAAGAAGTGGAATAAAAATGGGAGTGCCGCAGGGTAGCTTATTGGGACCATTCCTATTCATTATTCTAATGAATAATTATGCTGATTGTTTACTATCTGAAATTAGATTGTCTGCAAATGACATTATGCTATACAAAAGGATAAAAACGATAGAGGATTGTAAACAGTTGCAGGGTGATCTGGACAGGGTAACTAGTTGGGTTGGTAAACAAGGGATGAAGATAAATGCTAAAAAAAGTCAGCTTATTAGACACACAAATAAAAAAGAGATTAATTATGAATATAAGATGGGGAAAGAATTGCTCGCTGAAGACCTGAAATATACATATCTTGGCATTACATTTGATAACAAGCTTAACTGGGCAGGACACATTGGACAGATAGTAGGAAAAGGTTTCAAAGTTCTACAATTGTTGGAGAGAGTGATGAGGAGATGCACGAGAGAAGTAAAGGAATTGGTTTACAAAAATTTGACCAGACCATTGCTCGAATATGGTAGTGTAGTATGGGACCCACATTTTTCGTATAAAATATAGAAGTTGGAGAGGGTGCAAAAAAGGGCTACCAGATTTGTTTCTGGAGATTATCGCAGAATGGTTTCCCCAAATCACTCCAGGCGAATGCCGGGATGCTTCCTACAAGTAACTATGGACAAATTACTTCCCGCTTCTTGCCCCCAGTCCTTTTCCGCCTCTAACGACCATCACGTCGACGAGGCGTAAAAGCTATAAGCAGAAAAATAAAAAAATGGATCATCAATAGTATATTAAATATAAAATTATTATCAGATGTAGTAATAAAGTAAGCCAATTTCTTTTCTTTTTTTTTTAGTAAAAAGCTTACACCTGATCCCTGAAACAAAAATGGTCTCAAAACAAAACCCTCACTAACTGAAAGCGTCTTCTTGGGAAAAATACGTGTTTTGATTGAAGTAATATTCTTGGATTCAAAAAGAACTTTCTTACAACATATTCACGGAGCTCTTTACTGTATGGAAATGAAATGTGCATGCAAGCAATACTAAAAACAAACAAAAATTGAAGCAATATAAATGTGATGGTATATAAAAATGTTGAAAATTAAAAACTTCGGAAAGAAATTTGTGGTAGAATCACACAGAAATAAGGGGTAGGATTATGAGTAACATCTTAATACACGCGGGTGTCATTATTTTGTTATTGGAGCGAAAAATCATTGTAAGGTATTGTGGAGGAAGACAATATTTATAAAATAAAATCAAAGCAGTAAACTGAAGTCGTAAGTTATGATGATTATGTTAAAATGAAGAGATTAGCTCAAGATCTGAAGAGATTGAGGGGAACATCTAACTAGACGAGATAAGGATCAGTGAAAAAGACATTGTGACTTCGCAAACGCTTACTGTTTTGAGTGATATCATGTTTTTTCCCAGAAAGTAATTTCTTATTTTAATTAAACTAAGTTCATTAAAATGTTATTGGATTAGAGTTAATCTGATTCATTTGATTATTATCTAATTTATTTACTTTATCAACTTCAAAATGTAGTAGATGTCTTAAGTGATTCATATATGTATAGCCTATAATTCCTCGCACCGTAAAGCGTTGGTATGGGTCTGAATATGATGTCGAGATATGGACTGAAACATACAGGTCACTTAACGACTGTTACTTGCATGACCTACTGCTTTACTAACGTGAAAATTGTTTGTTTACTTTTTGCACAACATATTCGTGGGCACTCACACCGAAGTTACGCCTTTACAAGTATGGGCTGATGCATCAAGGCGAAGAACTTTACTGAAAAACACTCATACCAACATTCAGTGTCACATTTGTACTCATGTGCTTCTAGGGATCCGTTAAATCACTCAAAAAAATTATCAATTATAAAAAATAAGCTCTATTTGATTATACAAGATCTGTGGAGGAGAATCGGGTAATATGTAATAGTCGGGCAACATGGAATACCTAGGCTTCTGCTGTGTAATGGAAGTACCATCAACTGCTGCTCAAAACTCCTATGATGCTTTGTTGTGAAGGTCGGTCATTGGGAGCTGAACTGTGTCCAACAAAGTTTTTTTTTTCCACTTTAGAGAATTTTTGCAGGTAAATTACTAGTTATATAAAACATTAGATTTGTTTTGTTGACCGCTAGTTTTAGTATAATGTGTACTAAAAGAGTTATGGTTTGTTGTACAGTTCTCTTTTCTGGCTCGATCTTTTTTTATAATTTCTTCAAGCCTATTTTGTTCAGGATGGCGATTCGGGTAATATGAGATACCTAGTATCCTCCAAAACCCGGCATAATACTGTGATGTTTCATGCAACCCGAAAAATAATTAATGAGTTGAAATACTTTTTTAATAAAATATAAATGTGGGTAACACATTTTTTGTTAATATCGATTAAAAATAATAAAATAACAATTGAGAAATTAAATATTTCTGAATTAATTCATTAATTGTGTTTTGTTTTAAGAATAGCCGAAAAAGAAAGAAGCGACAGCTATTGAATCCAACAAAGATGATGATGATGCTGACTAAAGAGTATCATTAAATCTTTTTTTTCTCAATTTCATATAGTCTACGTTATTTGAAACCTTCTATTCCATATTACCCGCCTATTCCATATTACCCTCCAAACGACATTATTTTTTAAATTTTACTAATTATTATTTTTTGTTTTGTTTTGACAGCTTTTTATGAGATATATATTATCTATCACAAGATGTTGAAGGTTGTATTGTTTTTAGTTTCAGGTGTTAAATTATTTTCAGTACTGTTTTGTACAACAAAACGTTAATGGTATTCCATATTACCCAACTCTCTTCGGCTACTATCGTTTAAATCTTCGGAAGGTTAGCATTCTAAAAAATATATAACCTTAGGGCACCTATAGTGTAAGACGATTTTTTTCCAAAATAAGCAAGCGACATTTAGAAGGTCACTGGTATGGGACGTCTCATAAGGTTAGTCAAAAGGAAAAATACGAAAAGACCAAGCGCGGCATATAATCATTGCTACGACATAAGCTATCTGGGTAAGTACCTGCCAAAATCTGGGCATTTTGTCTGCGTCGCATTATGATCAGGTCCAAATCAAAAACACAATTTTTTGAATATCTATATTTTTCTGTAGTTCTTGTTGTTACTTAGAAAGGGTATTTTAGCCCAGCAAAATCTGCATTCGTCTCTGAAACTTTATTTAGCACGATCAGTGATTTGCAATACATAAAACGCGAAAGAGACATGATCGGTGTATACTTGATAGATATACCATCACGCCTCTTAGCTGGGCTGGGTCTTGCCTGGAAGCTCGAGTTTCTCGTCTCTTTTAATGCTGCCTCCGTCGTACTGCCCCAAGGCCGACGAGGTGCACCGACCAACAGTATCAATCTCCGACGTCAAATTACTTGGGTCCGCAATATGCCAGCCTGTATCAGGGCCTGCTTCTTGTAGGCCCAGTGTACAACAGGGTCGAGCACAGACCATAAAATATACCTGTATTTCGTATTAGGTATATCATTTTGTGTGTGTGTCGCAACAACTAGCAATGGTAACAACATATTTTATTACTAACACTACCTGCGACTACGTCCGCTTGAATGTGTGTTGTGGTATAAGAGTTTTCCTTAATAATAATAACAGTAAGGATAGTACATATTCCATGTAATATTAATAATTTGTTTACTTCCCATAACAGAAAAACAGTTTCCATAATATTTAACCGCCAATAGATCAAACAATTCTGCTAAAAATAGACATTTACTTTTTAAAGTACGAATTAATTGTTTCTTCAGTATAATCTTTGATTAAACTTGACATTCCTAGCTTTACTACGTTTCACTGGAAAATTAGATTTGCTTATACCCATCACGTCTTAAAATTACTTTTTTTATTGTTGTTGGGAGTTCATTTTGTCTTTGAATAAATATTTAAATTTTAAATGCAATTCGACCAATTAAATCTGCTTTAAAATAAAAATTTACGGTAATAGTACTTGATCATTTCTTCATTATGATCTTTGATGATAATAATAATATAGATTTCATTTATTTTCTCAAATTCTCAAATGAAAGTCCTGGGGCAAATTACTACAATTGATTATGCTGGGACTAATGTATTAAAGCATATACTAACGTATTAAATAATGTGTGTAAGAAGTGAACCTTTAATGTTTCAAAGAATCACAAAACTACATAAAAGAAAAGAAAACAGTAATTTCATTACGGTTTAATTCAAAACAACAGTGGTTACTATCCATATTTTTAGTCTTGCAATCTGTCAACTGATGGCCTTAAAGGTTTTTTTTCATTTAGTAATGTTAAGACAGATTGACTAAACGTAAATATATTCTTTTTTTTTCTTATGAACAATCTGCTAACAGCATTGTATGTTTACGTTGAAATCACCAGAACTGAGTACATACGTATTTTAAAAAGAAAATTAATTTTAAAAATAAAATAAATGCTTATGAAGGGCATGTATTTTCGCACTATAAAAGTTGAATATGTTACAAAATTCTTGCTTTGAACACTTACAAGCAATGTGTACGATTTACGTAAGAAATAAAGAATAAACGCGGCAGTACCGTCTACGTAGTAGGAACCTCCTTGGTGTTGGAGACATGCGAATTGATAATGACAAATTCCTAAGTACGAAAACCATTTTTTGTTACTACTCAGACTATATACTAACTGTGCTAAGTTCGTTTGCATCTGTGGAGCAATTAAGGTGTGATTGAGCAGATAAACCAAACATACATCTATCCAAATTTCTAATTTATAATATTCTTTAAGATGTAACTATTCATTTGTTTCACAGAGATATGTCAAAAAAATCCTCTGAAACGGTTCCATATATCGTTATTTGTTTGTTCTGCCATGGCATAAAGTTGCTGAACAGTTGTTGATACAATTCTCGCACTTTCAAACCTTAAGACTTAAAATGTGAAAAATATCTTATGAGTTTAAATAAATTAGTATCCGAAATATTTGTTTAATTCATTTCTTGAAAATTGTATCTCCCGCCGTCCGTACTTCTTCCACCCCCCCCCCCCCTTTTTCTACATCCTAACCAAAAGTGAAGGTTACTGTAACTAAGCGTTCTCATCCAGATAAATCGATTCATTCGAGAAATTAGGTTTGTTAATTACAAAAAGCGGTATCCATTCATGAAATTAACAAAAAAAATCACTCATCCATTACTTTACCTTGGCTTTTAGTGAGTAATTAAACGAAGTAGCTTATGGTGCCAGAATGTTAGTTAAAGCTGAGCAGTTAGCGCCACCAACTTATGAAGGACATAAATCATGCCAAATCGTAAGCGTGTATTTAAATGTATTTTTACTATGTGTGTTAATTGTCACGAATGCGGTTTTGAAGTATCCTTGATGCCAACGAATTAAACGGTACGTAGGAGACCCGACAAGGAGAAATTATATATAACAAGAGACAAAAGAAGAGCTGAAAGAGAGAGAGAGACAGAGATATAATGGAAGCAGCAGTGCTGAGCTGAGAAAGATGAGAGACATAGCTGTATAAACAGATAAGTTGAGTGCAGTATAACGTTTGTGAGGCTACATATGCACTGTATATTTAAGTGAAACTCGAAGTGACTAATACTGGTCAAGAATTTGATGAATCTCTGTTCGTAGAGGAGAGAAAGAAAGTGCAGTAAAATTATTACCTGTAAGCTAAATGTAATAGGATGGAAGAGACTATATCAGACATCGAAAATGCATAGGATGCTAGAAGAATTGAGATAAATCTATGAGAGGTAAAGTAAATGTTAGTATTTGTGGCAAGAGACAGTTTGGAGTAGTAATTTATGTGTGATATACCAACTAAGTAGAAGTTGGAGAAGATTAGAAGACTTCTAGCAAAGTATGATCCTTTACATACTCTTATATACACACTGACACTTGTATATTATTATTCATCAGTACTTATTATTGTTCACAGAAAGTGAAACACAAAAATCCATTGAAATCCTCGATGTCCTGGGCAGAATTTGATCGGAAGACTTTTTCAACTTAAACACAGCACTTGCATATGTAACATTCATAGTAGCATGCAAATAGAACCGGCTTCATTGCTGTCGTTTTTTATTGTTTTATTGCAGAAACATTTCACAATACGTCAGCTGTAGATAAAAAATTCTGCTAATTTCTTGATTTTCCGTTTTCGTTTTAGTATTTTATAAATTGTGTAACAAGATGGGACTGTCTGCCGAATATTTAAATGTAAATGTAGCTCCCTCCGGATGCATTGTGATGCTGTTGTGCGCCAGCCGTGTTTCGATAATCCATGCGACTTTGTATGCAGAATCAATTTGTAATAACAAAGCAAGGGATTATCGGAATGGCCAACAATTAAAGCAACAAATATCAATCTTAATAACTGCGTCGCGTTGTTTCCGACGATCCGCATTAGAGGCACGTTTCAATTAGTTTATCATTGCTTGTATATATTACTTCGTGATTTCTCTAACCAAATTACATATCAATGATATGTACAGCACATGAATCAAATCTGGCTCCAGTTAATTTCAAACGATATACATATTTGCTAATTTACTATTCTACTGCAACAGAATAGATCTACATTTCATGAATTTCTTTTACAAATTTATTCATTTGCCGGGGAGGGGGGAGGCTATATTTTCTCAGGACAAAACACAGATGGATCACGTAAGTAGCAAAGGACATTTAGAGAACACAAAGTATTTGGGTATAAGGTAAACGTATTAAATTATCCTCAGCTAAATGCATCACTGCTTTATCGAAATCACACATCGTCTTTTACATTCATCCCGAGTTCATTCAGTGATCTAAGAACCTACCACGTCTGAACACCGCGTACCTTCGGCCACCCGCCCCTTTCTTATATCGAAGAAGCAGTAACTCAAAAGCAACACATACCATTTTACTTCCTATGGTTTCCATCTCCATAATCAGAGATAGTCAAAAACGTCGTCCGTTTCCGTAAAGACAAATTAACTACCATTCTAAAGATCTCACGCCTCGATTTCGGTAGGACGCAGGTTTGAATCCCCGTCTGACCTTCCACATTTTGCTATTCCATAGTTTCATTGGATGGTTTCTTTAAAAGGACATAGTCAAATTCCCTTTCTTTCATTGCGCTCAGTTCTTTCCCGTCTCTAATGACCTCGACGTTGGCGAGGCGTAAAGCCTTGGGGAGGAGTACAACAGCGTGTGTTATTTCAAGTCTTCCCTACGTCGAATTATGTCACATTCGTGGAGCCTTCTGCCAATTTGTGAGTCTTCTGCTCTGAAAATAAAATAAAAAGAAATTAAAAAATCATTCTATGGCAGTAAGCTTGGGAGAAGCACAATTGACGGGAAATTTGGCGAAAAGCCGGGATATTATTATTTTTTAACATCTGAACCTATACTATCTGTAACTGGGTCAATCGAGGGCACTTTGGTACAATTATTTAGCAATACTATGTAAAATATCTAATTATCTCACCTTACATTTTTTCGAGTAAAAACTTAAACCGGCAACAGTTCGTCAACAGTAAGAGTGTTACCCCTAAAGCGCCCCCGCAACAGTAAGAGTGTTAAGGTAAGAATAGGTCTGGTCACAAGATGCTAGACAGTTGAGGGCCATAAAGGATTCATTCCGGCTGACGGATAAAGGTATTTCGTGAAACCATGAAAAAACGAATTCTAAATGGTTGTGCCGGAATCTAACCTGTGTATTCTCGAATGTCACGTCTAAGCGTTACCTTAGCTTCCCTTTCTCCTTTGATATAAACACAAGAATTTTTACCTTTTATAGATAATTTTTCCTTTGTTAAAAATAAATATTTAATTCGCACAAAATTAGACCCATCAATAGTAGGAGCACCTTATTGCAGCATATTTTTTAAGTGTGGCTAAACTGATTTGATATAAGGCTGTTTAGTTGTTTTATTTAGAAAAAGAAAACTATGTCCACGGAAGTTTGTACAGAGGCGGAATGTGCACATCCACCGATCACAGTTTCCAAAGCAGGGAAACGCCAACCGTTTCAGCAATTAACTATGCATTAAGTCTGAATATCTATGCGGTGCAAATGAGTAGGCTATAAGACGAATGAGGTATAATACAGACGAGACGGTTTCTGCCGCGCGGCGGTCGAGTCGACGCATGGTCCAATGTAATTCAATGAGGCAAAACAGATACCGCAGCGCATACCCACGTCTGTTTTACACTCGTGGCGTGGAGGCGACGCGGCGACACGGCAGACTGAAGAAAATGAATCAGAAATGGATTTTTTTTTGTATCATTACACCTTAGTGTTCAAATGTAAATTACGTATTATACAATTACATTAAATAAATAATTAAAATTCAAAATTAATTGTTTATTTTTTACTTTTCTTGTAATTATTTCCTGATTTCATATTGTTTTAATAATACACTTTTTAGGCCTTGAAATTTAATATTTTTCTATTTACCCATCACCGAAACTTTATCTTAATTTTTATCTTGATCTCTACCTTTCAACCATAAAGTACGGTTTAAATGTCTGATTAGTTCCAAGAAATGTGGCAATTATAGTTTATATGACTTGCGTTCACATCTTTTTCATTTTACCACAGCAAAATTAATTAAATCAATTCAGAAATACTGATATCGGCAGTTCTTTTCTTTTTCTGCTCCATCTTCGGAGCAGTAATCACAGAAGCATTTCACTCTCGTCGTCAATATCCATTGTTTCACAAGGAATTGAACTATATGCGTCAAATTGACAGTCCACGTGTCGGTCGAGGAGGTGGCCGAGCGGCAGTCGAGGCGGATGTCGCTCAAAAAGTCGCTTCGTGTGAACAGTTGGGGCGGCCGACGCTTCGACCGCCGCTTCGTCTGTTTTGCCTAAATGCACCACCAGTAATGGCTAATTGTATGTCAGCCTCGGCAGTAGCGCCTACCACGCAAAGCCCACAGCACAGACATGTCCTGACAAATTCAGCGGACGTGCCAGCGATTATAGTCAAAACGTGGCAACGGACAAAGCGCCGCTAAACTCTTGCACAAACACTACAAGGCAGGACGATTTGGCAAGTGGTGGACGGGTGTCGAGGCGGGGGTGCCGGTATTAGGGCTCATCCTGCCACGGGAGTCAATATTTACTCAGCGAGAGGACGGCGACTGACGTGTGGGCACAACTTATCTCTGTACGCGCCGCTAGTGACGTGTGTAACTTCGCACCGTGACTCATCCAATAGCGGACTACATGTGGCGGCTACTGCTTCCGTCTGCCTGCTGTGTTCGTCACGTTTAAAGTGAAGAGGCATTGCTGACACGGCTTTATCACTTCCTGTAGATACGTAGCGAAATATTGGGAACAATTTTCCTGACAAATTCTGATGAACAAAGACTCATTTGCTACTTTTTGAAGTATCGACTTCAGTAATACTACAAATGTACCATCACATTAATTAAATTTAAATGAATTGCGATGGAGTCATCTAATTGCCTCTTTCTTATTTTTTTATTATTGTCTTATACGCCTTGAGTGTTCCTCCACTCATCTACTTTTAAAATCTGCGAATTTTAACCTTAAATTCCTGCAGCGGTTATGATAAACTATTCATCACTTTCCTAGGTAATTTCTTCATAGCTTTTATTTTTCCTTTTTCGTTCAAATTTTTAATGTATAGAATGATTGAAATCAATATATCAACATAAAAGTGTGCGTAAATAATAAGAATTTTAAAGCCTTTATTTAAAATTCTTATGCAAATTTAAAATGTTTGTTTTGCAACAAATAGTAGATAAACCCATACCAAATTTCATTATTTTTATGCCATTCTCCCTCATACTCATTCAGCCAACAACTGTGTATATTTGAAAATTGAGTCATATGTAGAAGTGGAGCCGGTAGCTCTTTTTTTTTTTTTTTTTTTTTTTTTTTTTTTTTTTTTTTTACACTACTGTGACTTCAAAAATTAACACCAAAAAAATTGGTAAATATACAGAACCCATATCTATTCTCAATGACGAAATTCCACACTAATAGTTCTTTAACAACAACAATTATTACAAGAGATTATTAGCATTGATCTTATTTTTTATTAGAATCAAATTGTAAACAGTTCGAAAACTTTACATGAATTGGAAGAACTTAAATTCCGGACTTTTATACACGTTGCAATAATAGTAACCATTCAGCATCAATAATAGTAACAAGGTGTAATTTTCACTTATTACTGTTACATAATTTGGCACCGTTATTAATATTTTTAAGAAAACTTTTTTGTGATATCGCTGAAATTTGTGCTATGTTTCAGCAGAAGTAGATATGTTGTAAACAGAGACGTAGTTTTTTCTTTCAGAAAATACTGAAACAAACAAAAACATAAAAGTCATAACGGAGATGTTATAAATTGACTCTATATATAATAAAACAATGAGGGGATTATACAATCGTATCATAAGGATTTTTCTTCTGTTCCATATAAATATTCCTATTTCAAAATAAACACCTAAATCATATAATTAATAATTATTGAAAATTACATGGCTACACAGACTACCACAGGCGTACACTAAATATTATTTAATATTAGGTTATGAAGAGTAGTATCACGCACTTTTTAGAAAAATGAAATTAAGCATAACTATACATCATATTTTGTTCGATGCATTGTGAACATTAGTTTAACGTGAGTTAATCTACTTTACTTTGTCTCAGAATTGACCCGTCAGTGTGGCTCGGTGTGCTTAAGCACCGCTCACTGGATCGGGCAGGTACAACGGAACCGGGCATGTACCCAGGACTGTGGTAGTTAGGCTGTTATCCGCAGCCATCATCGCGAATGGTTGCACGGTCCCAATCTCCGCTTCATAAACAACACATTTTGCAATCAAAGATATACTTATCATAGGCTGAACACAGTAGAGCAACCGCCGCCGTTAGCAGCCGTCATCGATTTTATTCTGTTTTTAATTCAAAGTGTGCTAGATAGACTTTGTTTTTATCTTTGAATTTTCTGTGTAGGTAGTGATCCAGTCAGTTGTGTTTAGCAGCAGTAGCTGACTTTTGTGTGTGATCTGAATTGTGCTAGTTTTTGTTGCTATCTTTGAATATTTCCTGTTTAGGTAGTGATCTGCCGTTAGCCGCAGTCACCGACTTTTGTGTTTGATTTAAAGTGTGCTAGTTAGTTCTTGTGTTTATCTTTGAATTTTCTGTTTAGGTAGTGAATTAGCAGCCGTTAGCAGCAATCTCCGTTTTTTGTCTTTTGATATATTTATTCCGTTTTTTGCTGTTTCAAGGGACATGGCTTGTGCAATGTGTTCCATTAGGCGTCTGGCTCTCGAGGAGATCCTTACTACAATGGCATCTCTTCAAGCACAGGTATGGAGCATCCTAGACGAGGAGCGGCAGTGCGTTGAAGAAATTCTGCAGCCAACCGTAGCAGAACCGGCAAGTCGGGATTTTTAGGAACCTGTTGCTGAAACCGTCTGGCACCGTGTGGATCGGAGAAAGGCGTCGAAATTCCCAGTCAGCCGACGGGAAAATGATGTCTTGCCATTAAGGGATGCGTTTTCCGTGTTGCAGGAGGCTGAAGATTCAAATGTGGATGGCCCAGAAGAGCAGCAGAGAAGATTTGTTAGCAGACCCCGAGCGAAGCCAGGAAAAGGTTTACTGGTCATTGGCAGCTCCGACGTCCGACGTTTGGAGAAACCGCTTCAAGAACTAGCCACGAAGAAGGGTGCAGACCCTCATTCTAACGTGCATTCTGTTTGTCTTCCAGGAGCAACCGTACCACTTGTCATAGAGGCCATTCCGAAAGCAATCAGAGAATCGTATTGCGTCAGTTAAGAGTAGCTGCGCACGTCGGTACTAATGACTCGTGTCGCGTTTCTGTTGCAGATATAGTGAAATCTATGGACAAATTTGGCAAGAAGGCGTATGAAGCCACACGGGATAATTCGGTATCGTTGCAGTTCTCCATTTGTAGTGTTGTGCCGCGCATCGACTATGGGAGGCCGCCGTATGGTGGAATATTTTAATTTGAATTGTAGTTTGTAGGAGCTGTGTCGCAGAAACAACTGGGGCTTCTTTGATCTTCGACCGATGATAGCTGCCAGCTGGGACGCATTTGACAGGTCGGACGTCCACTACACACCGGGAATGGCGACTAAGGTGGCTGCTAAAATATGGAATCGTCTTGATGTAAATCATTTTTTATGAACACCGTTAGGCCCGAGGATCATTCAGTCCATCGAAGAGGAGATGCCGATAACTTAGATCTTGGTTCTGGTGGTGATGGTGCGAATAAGTTGAATGTTGCAGCCCCTAATACTGCACCCATTTCCCGTCAGAATGCGTATAGGGTAAATACGAATTTAGACTCCACAAATAATACAAAGCAGCTAAGGGTAATGGTCCTAAATTGTTGGAGTATTAGAGGGAAAGTAGCCGATTTCCATGCCGCAGTGGCAACTAATGATGCCGATATAATACGAGGAACTGAGAGCTGGTTGACGCCAGAGGTAGAATCTTGCGAAGTGTTTGGCCCTCATTTCAATGTTTTTCGGAAAGACAGAACTGTCTCAATGGGCAGGGGTGTGTGGCCGTTAACAAAACCGTTAATTGTTCTGTCGTAACCGAATCTGAAGATTTTTGCGAGTTGTTATGGGTCAAGGTAAAAATTGGTAAAAATTTAAAGTTCATAATCGGGTCATTTTATCGACCTCCGGATTCTGATTTGGCTAACGCAGAATACTTCAGAGAGTCCCTTAATAAAATTTATAAGAAATTTCAGGGACATATAGTGATCATGGGTGGTGATTTTAACCTACCGTCGGTTAATTGGGCCACATGCACAGATGGTTCAAGAGCCAACGCGGTGCGTTAAAGATTCCTCATCCATTTTGGATCTTTTTCTTATAAGTAATACTGATATTGTAGATACAGTTTGTGTAGAAGATGGTATAAGTGATCATCAGGCGGTTGTGCTAACTTTAAAATCTAGTATGTATTTGAAGCATGACAAAGACAAACTCGTATATTGCTTCGATAAGGCAAAAGATGGGGGTATGGTTGATCACTTGACGAAAAATTTTTAAACGTACTCGCTAAATACAAATGTTGATGAACTTTGGTTTAAGTTAAAAGAAATAATATGGAACGGTTTAAATCAATTTGTTCCTAAGAAGCTTATTAAAGTAAGTAAGAACCTTCCGTGGTTCAATAGGGAAGTGAATCGATTGCTCAGGAAGCAAAGGCGTTTACATGGCATGGTAAAGAAATCGGGGGACTCGTCTAATCGTGCTAAATTAGTCCAGTTACGAGCGGAAGTGCGTAAGGCAATGCGTGATGCGTTTAAAGAATTCCAATCCATTAATTTGTCCGAAGATCTGACTACTGATCCAAAAAAGTTCTGGTCGTATGTCAAATTACTAAGAGGCTCTCGTAAGGTTATGCCTTCACTGATTAAGGAAAATGGGGAATTATCCGAAACTAGCGTAGAGAAAGCAGAAATCTTGAATAATATATTTAAAAAAGCTTTCACGACAGAAAACTCAGAGGAGATTCCGACATTTGCCAATCGTACCAACAAAATTATGAATGATCTCGTTCTTGATGTCGAGGGAATAACTAAATTACTTATGAATGTAAAAACAAATAAGGCTCGCGGACCAGACGGTATTCCTACAAGATTCTACTCCAGTTACGCAAAGGAAATTGCACCGTATTTGATGAAATTATATACCGCCTCCTTGGATCAAGGAAAAATACCAGCCGAATGGAAGACCGCCTTCGTAAGTCCAGTGTTTAAAAATGGGAATGTTAATGATCCTCAAAATTATAGACCGATCTCGTTAACATCAGTATTTTGTAAGATTTTAGAACACATCATCTATTCAAATGTCATGCGGTTTTTGGATGAAGATAAGCAAATCAACATGGATTCAGAAAAGGCTGATGCTGCGAAACACAATTTGCACTTTTGATTCACGACTTGTGCCGTATTATAGATGGGCAATCCCAGATTGATATAGTTCTATTAGATTTTAAAAAGCTTTCGACACTGTGCCTCACACTAGGTTACTTAGGAATCTTCGTGGCTACGGCATATCTAGACAAATATGCGACTGGGTTGCAGACTTTCTGAAGGGGAGAACACAGTGTGTAGTTCTCGACGGTGAGAGTTCATCATTTACCGGTCCGGGGTTCCCCAGGGAAGTGTGATAGGGCCTCTGTTGTTTCTCATATACATTAATGATTTGTGTGACATAATAAGGGGGATGAAAATATTATTGCCGATGATGCTATTATTTATCGTGAAATCAAAACCCAGGAAGACAGCGCTTTGTTACAAGACGATATTATGAAAATAATTGCGTGGTGTAAAGACTGGCAGTTGGAGTTAAACGCTAAAAAGAGCCAAGTCATGCGTATAAGTAAAAAGATGACACCATTTAGCTCTGAATATACAATTAATGGTACTGTCCTTAGAACTGTCGATTCTGCTAAATACCTAGGGGTAACAATTCGTAATAATTTGTCGTGGAATGAACATATCGAGAATGTAATTGGGAAAGCAAATCGTATGCTCCGATTTCTAGGTCGTAATTTAAAACAATGCACTCCTGAAGTTAAATCGATTGCATATAAGTCACTAGTGCGTCCTCCCTTGGAATATTGTTGTTCTGTATGGGGTCCCCATCAAAAGGGGTTAATGGAGGCATTAGAGAGGGTCCAGAGAAGGGCCGCACGATTCGTGACAGGTATATATAGTTGGAGGGAAAGCGTAAGTGCGATGCTGAAGGAGTTATGTTGGGAGGTTGGGAAGACCAGGAACACCGAAGTCGTTGCTCTCGGCGGAAACTAATTGAAAAATTCACGCCTGACATATTTCAGAATGACAGCAAAGAAATATTGCTACCAGCAACATTCGTATCTCGGAATGACCGTAAAAATAAGATAAGAGAAATCAGGGCCCGAACCGATTCTTTTCTGTATTCATTTATTCCGCGAGCGATTAGGGAATGGAATAGAAGGGATTTACCGGGCGAGTAAACTTAATTTCCGACAGGAGTAGCTTTCGATAAAGCTCTCCAGCCATCCTCATCACGGTTTTCCATGGTTTTCCCAGATCATTCCACGCGAATGCTGGGATGGTTCCTCACAATAGCCCATGGGAGCCTCCTACCATATCCCTTATATCCCTTCCAAACTATTACCCTTTCGGATAGGTGCAATGCACCCTCTGCCACACACTTTTAGTGAATCGCAGAGTAATAGTAATAGTAATAGTAATAGTTACACGTTTCACACTTCACTTCTCCCAGTAGTACTTAGTAGAACCTGGCAGAAGGTAAAATACTCGTATATGCTTGGTGTTAGCAAGGGCATGCTGCCGTAAAACATAGCTATATCTGACCATGCCAACGGTAGGCAAAAGGTGGTGGAGAAAAATACACCATTTAATCATAAAATTCCGCTATATTACTTTAGGTACAGCAAGAAAAACTGTAAGTAGTTTATCAAGAACGTCGCGATATAAATATGTTGGATTCAAAATTCCAACCTGGGAAGATAAACTTTTCAAAAATTCTCGTCATTATTATGTAAGGAAACACTATCACGATATATTTTCTTCTGATAATAGTATCAAATTACAGTATTCTCATTTTAATTAAATTTCTACAAGCTACTCATGTCTGTTGGTCGTATTACTCTAAAACTGTTAGATGTCAGCTAAGTTATAATATAAAATTGACAAGTATATCTGAAACGGAATCGTATTTAGAACTGATAGCTGCAAACTTTCGTGTAAAAATTTAAAACTAATCTATTTCTTCGATAAACTAATTACTATATAATAAACATCTATCAAAGACAGTACTAAACGGCGCCCAAAACAGTAAACAATTAAGGGCTGCATTAAAAGGAATTTACAGTAATACTGACCCATTCTCTCAAATAATAAAATAATATTAAGAAAATAAATTTCAATACTTAGAAACTTATGTAAACTTGTAATAATAATTGTGCTACTTGGCCGTATTATTTAGAAAAATCTTCACTGTTCTGAACAGCTTTGGTATTACTGCTTCAGTTATAATATCTTAACTGATGATTCTTCACATTTAATTACATTGTTAATCGCTCGTCAATGCTTGAAAAACTTGATAGAGCTCACTCATGTCATAAAATGCCCTTAACAAGCTTTTCTATGTAATGTCATATTTATCTCAATTGCTGTCATCTACATAACAAAATTTTGTAACGTTGCGTATCTTGAGATACCTCACACGGCGAGAGCTACATCCTGGTTTCTTCCAAGCTTTGAAACATTCGGACGAGTTCTACTTCGTTCCTCTTCCGCTGTCTTCACTGAGAACGTTTGCTAGTTACTGTTCCCTATCTCACCGCCTTAGCTACTTAAGCACTCCTTTTCACGGTGGAGCTGATTTAACGGTTGTATCTGTCTCCTTGCATCCGCCTCCCGTCACAGCAGCTGCGGTCCAATCTCCTTAAATTACTCCGGGTTTTATGGTCGCAACCAACTTCCCGGAAACAAAATGTAGTACGCGCCGCTCGGAAGCAAAAAGGGACACAGGACCGGGAGAACTAGATTGAAATGCAAAGAAGATGCACGGGACAATCCAATCGCAAAGTGAGACAGACGAGATCTGAAAGACAGAGAGACTGGGCGGGCGCCCTCTTTTTTAAGTCGGTCGAATAAAATACGGCCGGTTGGACGTTACCGCTCTTTCAACTTGCAGCGTGCGGCATTGCAAGTTCACTGAACAGATAGTCCTACTTCTTCTTTCCTACAGTCTTAGTGCTAAAACATAAGCAATAAAACAAGGGTACAGTATTTTTTTATCACTGTCTTCATAGTTAGTTTTTGTAAACAATGTTATTTATGTATACGTATGTCACTCATCGCAATGTAAACACTTCGTTATCCACAATTTATATATATATATATATATATATATATATATATATATATATATTTGTCATCTCTAAAAACTTAGTAAAGAACTCAATATGATTCTGTTGTTTTCCATGAAAATAATTCTCATATAATTCCCTCTGAAGTTGAGTTACGGTGTTTAGTTTAAATATTCCTCTTTTCACTCAAAATAATCGTTATAGTTTTGTCTTCGGTGAACATAATTTAATTTTCAGTTCAGATTTTCTAATACAGTCACATTACTTTAGGAAGAGTTAGCTTAGTAATTTTTAACCTGAAATTGTAACACTTTATCATTTACCTGATATATTTATTTTAAAAAATCTCATTTATGCATAAAAATTACGTTCATCATTGTTTTTCATAATATAAGGCGTTTTCGGCAATTACGAGATGAAATATTTCCCGAATTCTGGATGAATAAGTGTAGTGATAATTACAGAGCTTCGAATATGAATTGCTTTGTCTCCATCATCAAGTAAAGGCTTATCAATATCTACAAATTTAAACTTTAAAAAGTTACATATTTCACCACCAACAACATAACGAAACTTCACCATTTGTCGTAGACTGTTTAGCGCTGTTTATGTATATATATATAACGAAGAAGTTTCAAGTCCAGGCCTCTCTTTGCCCAAGACCCTAAACTTTCACCGCTTCTAAGTAATCCTGTGTTAACGTTCCTAATACGATATATCATGATATAGATGGACGTTGATGAGAGCAATCAATTCGTATTTTTTAAAACTGTCATAATTTACCTTTGTGTGTGGTGTCTTTTAAGTAGTTACCGTTGTTCACTTCATAGAGCTGTAACAACATTAACAAAAACGTTTGCAAATACTGGAACCACTGTCAGATATAGAAATGGATTAACATTAAACAAACAAAAAAAACATGTACCGTATATAAAAGACGCAGAAACAGCAACACAACTGCTTCTACGAAAGTAAAAATTTCACCAAAATTTCTAGGTACGTGAAACCTCTATAACATTCCTCGCTCACTCACGCTTAGTAAACCCATCGCATTGCGGAAATGGTATCATATTCTGTGATTCAAAACATGGATTATTCAGAAATACTCCATAGTTCAGATCTCGGAAATATTCTGATGGCATAAGGAATCAAAGTTGCAAACGTTCACACATTACATACTCAATAACCGTTGTCTAAACTTTAAAACATATTCTCATTTAAGTATCCGTTAAAAATTTAATTGATGAAATTAACAGTTAGAATCAGGAACAATGATATTACTAGAGGACGAAACCAACATGTTTAAAATGTTGAGTTTAGCTATTCGACCCATGTACCACTAAACATGATAGCAATTCAAAAAATTCATGGCCGTCACCGTATAAGCTATTAAGTTTTTGATTAGAATGACTTTACATTTAAATTCTGGACTACATATTTGCCAGTTTTTCTTAGTCCAATGTTAATAGTATTTTGATTATTGAAATTATAGAAAAACCGTAGCGCATGTGAATGAAAAGACATCAAGCACAAATGAAAGAGATTTTATTTCAACTTATAACAGATTTTTCAGTTCTGATCTAATGGGAAAACATAAAAATTCATGGATTCTTTTCACGCAGTCATTTTCAGTTCGCATCCAGCGGTTCATGCAGAAACGTATTATCGCTTCTGCTTAGTTGCACGTACTATGGGAAAAAAACGAGAACACAATGAAAAAACATACTGTGTCGATCACCGGTGATGGAGACCGGTGACCCAGTTCTCGGTTACAATCAATCAACTTGTTTGCAACTGTAATAAGCACAGTATCCGGTGCACGTTGGACCAACGCAATTTCACTCCGTAATAACAGAACCGAGCCAACGCCGCTTGTTACTTGAAACGGATAACGCAATTATCAGTGGCGAAAACTAATTTTAGAATGCAAAACAGATAATCATCTTCGTAGCAACGAGCTCCCTTCCCACATATTGTGAATGTGTTTTCATAGCCATCAACCAGCATACCTTCAAATTTGATCAGCTACCAAAAACACGCGGTGCACTTTGTTGTGTGCCAGTGTGTGTTCGTGCAGTAGCGGACGGTATGAAATTCAGAACAGGCTGTAGCAGAAAGTTTGGCGCAGAATAACCACATTACCCAGCGCACACGCGACGGGGAATTTTATGTGCTCGAGGAACTTCGGGTAGTTAACGTGGAGAATAAAGGAAACTTTTTTTTCCATTCACGGCTGAAAAATTAAAATAATTATAACATCTAGTTTATTTTGTAATGTTGGTTTTAAAACTTCAACTTTCTGCGATACAAGGCTGCTGAACTACTTTGTGTGCAAGGGACTGCACACACAAACACAAATATTTGCATACGTGCACAATGTGCATTGTACATACAAAAAGATTTATGAATGTGAAATTTATTCTATTCATTCAGTTCTTCTAGGCAAGTTGCCGGAGCATATTGTTGACCTTCGTGAGTAGCGATCAGATAACGTGGTTAGTGTCACGCCCCTGTGGTTCTTTGATTTTTCTTCAACAATCATTGCATAGGAGATTCATAAAAATCACGACAATTTCCAGGATTATTCGTGTATGGAAATCCAACCACACGGCCCTCAAATCAGTTCTCTATCAATTCACCGAGCGTGGTGGGTGAACGGTTAACGTTCGGGCCTAGCATTCAAGAAGACGCGGGTTCGAATCCGCGTCCGGATATCCAGATTTGAGTTTTCCATGGTTTCCCCAAATCACTCCAGGTGAATGCCGGGATGCTTCCTTCAAAAAAGCCATGGCCCGTTCCTTGTCCCCAGTCCCATACCGCCTCTAATGACCTTAGCCGTAGACGAGGTGTAAAGCAATAAAAAATAAAAACTTCTCTCTCAATTCAGCTACAACATCCATCAAAGTTAATATTTTAAAGTAGAATGATTTACTAGAGTCACACAGTTTCTGATTTCAAGTTTGTGTGGAAATAGATTTAAAAATAGGTAGAATACATAGTGTAGTGGATACAAAGAACGACTACTGAGAGTGAGACCAATGTTCTATTCTTTACAGATCCAAAGATTTTAAATTCGAAATTAAAAGTTCCGGAACGTCTGCTAAGTCGCACTCAGACTGATTCCCATTGAATATCGAGTCCTGGAATTCGGGAGGACGTGGGTTCGAATCCGCCGCAAGTCATTTCCCGAAATTACTCAAGGGGAATGCCGGTGTAGTGAGATAGCTCATTCTGAAAGACCATTGACAAATTCTTCCCGTTTCTTATTCCCCATTCTCTCCCCTCTCCAATGATCTCAACGAAACCTCAACAAAAAATGAAAGATAGCAAAGCTTGGTTTCTTTAACCCCGGGGAAACTGTCACTCACTTCTACCCTCGACACACTACGTATCCAATGACATTACCTACTAACAAGCCTATAGAGAATAGCAAAATAATTAGAAAAATCCAACTTTCATAAAATTCAAAACTGCGCCCATGATATGTGGTATTTAGAGGTATTTGAGGTTACTGAATAAGTAATTTCATGTAACTCCAACGAAAGCGGAACGCTCTGCCATTTTTACTTGTAACATGATCTATGTGACCCGGGGGGGGGGAGGGGGAAGGAACCCATTTGCATGCGCACAGACCCGGCTCAGTTTTCTGGCTCTGAGCATGACGTCATCACAGGAGCACGTTGTTTTGACGGAGCGTTTAAGCTTATAATGCGGTATAATGATCGTCATTTTGATTAAAACATCGTGTAAACTGTATTAACATGCCAGAATATACTGTCACCGGCTGTACATCTACAGAAAAAAAGTGAAGGTATTGATATCACATGTCATCATTTCGAAAGAATTTACAATGTAGGTAAATCTTCCCTAATACCTCTGTCATTCATAGTTTACTGAACAACATCAGCAAAACGAAAGCATCAGAACTGATGCATATCAAACCAGACATGTGAAAAAAATTGCAGCAAAAAAAAAAAAAAAAAAAAAAGTGGGCTCTGACGTTTCAACATAAATGCATTTTTCCTATACATCTTCATATAATTCATAAGTATTTTTATCTTAATTTCCTTTACACTACGTGGTACATATATCGCTCATTATCTCCTTAGGTAATTTCTTTTAGTCTCCTACTCCCATACCTACAAATTAAAGCTTTCCTCCACTCAGATGCTAGTCGCCGATTGCTAATTAATTATTATGTTTCTCTATTACTTTCCACCTGCTATTTCTAAACCTTCCATCATCATTTATTCAGGCCTCATCGCCAGTATATTTCTTGTAAATGCTCACTATTATTATTTTGAACCACCTTCTAACCTGCAATGACTCCAAACTTAAATATTTTATCACTTAAGTTACTAAGTGAATCAAAATATCTACAAACACAGATGGATAATCTTCAAGGATATACGAAAAAACTGGATGCTACATGTTTAACTCCGAAGACCATGAACAAATATGTGCAAGAGGATTTGACAGCAACTTTCAGGAAACAAAGAGCGCTCGGGAGTAATAGAAATAAGTTAGTACACAACAAGATTACAAAGGCACTTAAGAATATATTTTCTAAAAACCAGATTAAATTTTTATTAATAGGAAAGAAATATAAAACATGGATATTGTTTATAAAGCAGTGACATCACACGCTATTGCAAAACAACTGTTATTTGATTTTTAAGAAATATCAAATCAAAAGAATATTGCTAAAACCCTTTGTTGCAAAATAGTTGACAAGTATTCAGATGTTTCAGTGAATGTCATAAAATTGTGTAAGGACAGCAATGTTTATTCGTTTACGGAATTGGGATGCGAAACTGTACGGAAGAGAAAATCTCGTTTGTTGTCCACATCTACGAAATAAATACGAAAAAAAGACACAAGAAAGTATGCGAATCTTACAATCAAGTTCTCACACATTTTCTTTGAATTAATTTGTCGGCATCCGTAAGATACATAATTTCAAACAGGTGCTACATTCTTGTATCCATTGCTCCTGCTTGCTCCTACGGTGACGTCATTTTCAACAACCAATAGTTGGTCGTATCGCTTCGCGCCCAATCTTTAGTGGAATAACCTTGAATGTGTCCCATTTGTACACCTATAAATCATCTTAGGATTCCGATTACTTCATCGACCAAGGAAATACAGGTAAAGTACGACTATTTGCCGTATGCTTGTCCCGGAATTACGATTCCTGCACGCAGCTGGCTGCATTATCGAGGTGATAAACACCTTAAAATCAACTTTCATTTTTCCATCTAGAAAGTGGAGTCATTCATTTTGATCTAAAATAATTACATAACAACATTATCTTAGCCCAGAAAAGATTGTAGATCTTAATTTTGTAAATTGTAATATCATGGTATTGATGTGCAGGAACGGTTATCTCCTAATGCATGTGAGTTAATGTTGAAAGTCGTTTCAGCAATAACAATAATATTACTCCTCAACAAAACATAAGAATCCACACCTTCCTCAACGTTCAATTTCAAGCAGTATGCAGTAGCAGAAGGTTTCTTACTTTTCATTTGTTACCATACAGAATCGTGTAAGTATTTAGTCTGTTAGATAAAAGCAGATTGAAGTGAAATGTAGAACTAGTCCCGTCAGTTTTATTGTAACATGTAAGATATTTTTTTTTTTCTAAAATCACCAAGACAACAGTTTGCATAGAGTATCTGTAAATTTTTTCTCATAAACTGAAGACATTCTTTCTAGTAAACAATCCAAAACGGGTTAATGTAAACATTATTATGAATAAATGCTTCCATGGATTGAAATTCCTGTTTTTATTTGTAGGATATTTTTTCACCAGGAATTAGATTATACGTATACAGCTCAAACAATGAAGATGGGTAGGGTATTGAAAGCAATTTGTTCAGTAGCAAGACGGACGAAGTAAATTACGAAATGAAAGAATTTTTTATATTTGCAAAGTAAACATGAAATACAAGTTACTTGTACAGTCTCACGAATTAACTCAGAAAAATTTTGCTGTGTTGCTTATGAAATAGAGATCCATAACTATATAATTTAATGTGGTCTCATAGACCAAGTGACATAGGATTTTACCGGTTGCGCAATGCGCCTCTATTACCTGGTAATGACAGTAGGTATACAAAAAGTAAAGTTTAACGTGGAATCCGAACTACGGAGCGTACTAGCATCTTCACATTAAAATAAATATGATTTGCCAGAGGAGAATGCCAGTTTTAACTCCAGTAAAAAATTCCAGCCAAGACTGGGATTCAAACTAAGAACCTTCAAAACCACCGCTGTGCACTTTAAACAACTGAGCCACCAGACCGCTTTTCGATTGTTGAACAGATACAGACAATCACTTTCAGTGGAATCAAATCAATGTGATCTATAGGCTGGTGTTGGCGTCGAGTTTTCGAGGGACGCTGATACCTACAAGCAAAGGAAGGCCGTTTTTATAAGAATGAATCAAGTTAGGAGCCTCCGTA
Organism: Vandiemenella viatica; assembly: GCA_031002005.1. Lineage (NCBI taxonomy): Eukaryota > Metazoa > Arthropoda > Insecta > Orthoptera > Morabidae > Vandiemenella > Vandiemenella viatica. Next base: position 174,432,130 of record JARYHS010009186.1, on the reverse strand, counting down.
ATGGTGCGAAAGGCCCTCTCAACGCTCCTAATAACTCAGAGTTAAGTGCTACTCTTCGAATGCTGTAATGCCGCCTGACTTCAAGCGAGAACTTCCAAATTAATTGCTATTTTCATAATTTTTACTAATATGTCTCTCATTTTCCGACTGCAATAACGGTAAATAGTATGTGAAACTCGAGCGCTCTGGCGCACTGTGGTATAAAAATGTAACCGGACTTACATTATGAGCTCTCTAAGAGAAAGAGCAATTTTTTTGCTGTTTAGAAAACCATTTTCGTTATAATAATAAAATTATTACCATATCATGACAAAACCTCGTCACGAACGTAACTACTGTAGTGTCTGCTTTTATAAAAAAGTAACTTCTCAATCATACTGTTCTTACAATTTAAAAAGAAATTATCAAGTTTGAATCTTATGAATCTTTTGCTAATCACATAACATATTACTGGAATTAATAAGATGAATGAAAAGTGGGTGTACAATTTATTGAAACTTGATCATGGTGAAATTACGCAAACATGACATTTGTTTTATTAAGATATGAACAATTACACATTTTTTAATGTCTTTAATTTTTAACAGTTAGAGTGATATCTCAGGGTCGATTACTGAGTAGAGCAGATTGCATAACTTTCCGTCATGGACGAAGTTTTACCGTTGACCGCTAGACGAGGTCAGAGAACCCACGCATGAATAGCCAGAATAGTGCCACAGGGGTTGTCCAGCTTTCTCGCCCAGCGGGACTTGGTGGCCGTTTCCCCAGGCCGCGTCGTGTCGTGCAATGGTCAGTCCTCGGTGAAGGTTACTTGCCGCTGCTCCAGGGATATCAGAATTAGAATGTCCCTTCATCCGTTCCTCTGCTTCAAGAAAACTCTGTACGCCTCGCACTGCGATGTGGTGTATGACTCTCGGCGTATCACAGCGCTACCCGCCAAGATCACCGCTTCTGGTAGGCTCAAAAGATCAAACAATAAACACCAAAACATTAATAAATTGTTGGCAGATTCTCTATTGGCTGGATCGTCTCCCACCACTCTCCAAGCTCGTTTCTTTACTTAGAAACAGCACTATGGTTGATTTTCGGTCTTCGTCCATAGATAACGGCATTGGCAGGTCTTTTCTGAAACGAGCCCAAATGCAATGCGAGCCTTAGTTATATATGGTGGGCTATCAATCCACTGAATGTCCAAATAAGGTAGAAAGTTTAGACACCCACCAGACGTGTAAATCTGAACGCTTTGTTGAGTCACACATAACTGTCTGTTTGACACGCCGCACCACCAACATTTCACACATATTGTGCAAACACTCGGTACCTAATAACACTGTACTTATTAATTCATTACAACTTCCCTGTCACCCGTAAAAGCGAAAATTATTCTATTGTATAATTTTCAATTCACTGCTACTTCATCACTTATTTCTTGTCAGTGGGTTAACGTTACTTCTGGTCATTGGGTTAATGTTCCTTGCGAGTGAGATTACTTCTCTCTAATATTCTCTAACTGTCTGTTATTTCAACATATGGTTCATATTTACATCAACAAACTCTTTAAAATATAATCATCTTCAGTTCCCTTCTTTAATACACCATGTGACAGCTTTGAAATTCGCGAATTTCTACTGTGTACTTCAATGATCGTCAGTGAATTGGCGAAACAGTGGCAGAAACTTCCGGCAGGTCCTACAACTAAATATTACAGATCCTCTAATTAACATGTGACTATATCAGTAGTGTTTAAAGGCGGGGATGCGGACAGTTTTTAATTGATTTTAATTGAATTGCGTGGGGGTCCTTAATTGATTTTAATTAATGTTAATTGATTTTAATTGATTTTAATTGATTTTTAATTAAGGTTAATTGATTTTAATTGATTTTAATTGATTTTAATTAATGTTAATTGATTTTAATTGAGGCTAATTGATTTTAATTAATTTTAATTGATTTTAATTGAGGCTAATTGATTTGCGGAGGGGGGAGCCTTAATTGATTTTAATTGAGGCTAATTGACTCACGCCTTGGAGCGGAGGGGAGCCGAGGAACTAGGGTCGCTCCCCACGCAGCTGCAGGATGCGGGTCCGTAATTGAATGCACACACCCGGAAGCCATCAATTATCGCTCCCCTCGCAGCTGCACGATGCGGGTTCGTAATTGAATGAGCACAGCTGCACCACACCCGGAAGCCATCAATTATCGCTCCCCTCGCAGCTGCATGATGCGGGTTCGTAATTGAATGAGCACAGCTGCGCCACACCCGAATTATCGCAGGATAACAATAAGCGACTGTGTGACTCATGTCTCCCACTATGACAGCTGCAACCGGAACACCCGGTATATTGACCGCCCATTTATGCGCTTCAGTATTTTTAGATCACAACAAATTAACGATATCTCTAACTACCTCCATTTTTACACCCACCATCTGAGACATTGGCGTTTTCATGCTTATTCATAATTGCTTCTGTCTTGCTACTAAATAAGATATTAGATTTGAACTGATATAAATGTCACCACCGAGGTTGGTGGTGTAACGGTTAGCGTTCTGGCCCGCCCGGGTATCCAGATTTGGGTTTTCCATGGTTTCCCAAGTCACTCCATGAAAACGCCTGGATGCTTCCTTCAAAAGGCCGTGGCTGAATTCCTTCCCATTCCTTGCCCCCCCATCATTTCCCGTCTATAAAGACATCGCTGTTAAGAGACATTAAAAATAAAAAAAACACACAAGTTATCATTGTGTTATAGTCTAAATTACGAGATACCACTTCCTGAACTATCAACGGAAAATAACCTTCTGGTTTTTCCAATACCTTTCTTTTCTTCCACAATACCTTGCAAAATGTGTTCTACAACAGCCGATTTTGTTGGTTGGCCTGGTCTTGCCTATCACTAATGTTCTTTATTTATTACTAGCTGAGGTACCCGGCTTCACTCAGAGAGTTGATGTGAGATAGTGTAGTAATTGTAATAAAATGATAAACATTAAAATGTAAGAGGTAATTTTTTTTTTATTGAAAACATTTTCTAACTTTTCGAATACTTGTTTCCGAACACCATTTTTCATTTTGTTATCCGGGGTATATATGTACAAATTTTTATAATTTTCTACTCGATAGTATAGACCGCGAGAGAAGCAGGAGTCTTTGGGGTTGATGCCACAATGTTTTAAAGTTTGTCTTTGCGCTGTGTTAATTGTAAAACTATAGGCTAATTTGATTGGAAATTGCAGTCTTTTCAGTAAAGATCAGAGCTATTCTGAGGATTAATACTATGTGTTTCGATTCTGGAGTTTCCCCGGTCATGTAATGTAGAACTTCCTGTGGAGGTGCTTCCAGTGGTGGTGATCGAATTTTTCCATTCATGCAACAGAATCCTGGTGTTTCTCCACTGAATTTTTTCGCGTTGCAAAATTGTTAGATGTTATCCATTTTTCTGATTACGAAGTGGTTGTTTTTGTTATATTGTTTTGTCGGGTCGTAGTGGAATGCTTCATTTTTCAGGTTATACTGTTTACTTGTCCTCGTCCGCGCTTCTCGTAGGGTGATATTTTCATGGGTGGCTTGCGTCCGCAGCAACCTGACCTTCACATCTTTCACAACTTGGGTCGTCATGTAGTTACGCCTTAACACTTCCGTTGTTCGGTTTCAAGTTTAAACTGTAGGTTCTCTACACCCTGTTAAGTTCAAGTAGGCTAGGATAGAGGCGGTATGCGCAGGCAATAAAAAACCCTGGTCATAATGACCAAACGAGCCATTACTCCGTACTTCAGGTGAATGTTGGGTTGGTTCCTCCAAAAGACCATGCCTGAATTCCATCCCGATCCTTGCACCAGTCCTATCACACCTCGTGATCGGTAAAGATCTGGCCTAGCATTTGGGAGGGTGTGGGCTCGAATCCCCGTCCGGGCATCCAGATTTGAGTTTTCCATGGTTTCCCCAAATCACTCCAGGCGAATGATGGGATGATTTCTTCATTTGCCATGGCCGAATTCCACCCCGTTCCTCGTCCACTGTCCTTTTCCCCCGCCTCTAAAGGCCTCGATGTCGACGAGGCGTAGAACCATTAAAAAAAGAAAACCCCGACCACCAACTCCAGATGAATGCCGAGTTATTCATTCAAAATACCATGCCTAAATTCATTTCCAGTCCTTGCCGCCAGTCCTTTCACGCGTCCAATGACCTCGTTGTTGACGAGACTTAAAAAAGAAAAAAAATATCATGAAGAATTGTGTTGGGGCGTGCAGAGGCTACCGTGAGTGTGTCTTGTTGCCTTCAGTTGAGGGCTATGCCTGCTTAATAAATTCAGCATTGGAGTGAGAGAGGATGCAGTTCTACCCCAGTTGCTCAATAATGAAGCCGACATGTTCCTTGGATATTCCAGTATGGTTTGCGATACGCTTTTTGAGTGATTCACCGGTCGAATCAAATTGTTGAGGTATGCGATGATCATCGTTTTGCTGAAGTGATCGGACGTCGGCTGCATTTATCATCTACAATTATGGCCTTTACATTCTCGCAATCACCAAATTTTAGTGCCAATCGATTTACAGTATACCTATCAACGGCATTGCCGGTATAAACAGCATTGAAACGACGATGAATCGTAGTAGGAATCACTTTGTCAGCAGTTAAAAAATTCGATAACAGCACGATGTTTAACTCGCGTTGGCACAACACTAGAACACTTCTCCATAATTCCGGACAACAAATCCTTACTTCTCAGTACTTTCAAATAAAATGTAATGTCGCTTGGTATGTATGGTCTGGCGTCAGAGTTTTTCAGTCGTAACAGCCTTACCTAAGGACAGGAATGAACACGTTTACCTCCACCACCACGGACTAGACCTGATTACTACCCAAATGGACTGCTAGTGCCAGTGTACAGATATGGCCAGCCCGGTACTGTTGTTTTTGTCTGTGTATCAGCTCAATGCTGGTGATTCTAAGCGCTTGACGATAGGTTTATCGTCCAAACACGACGTCAAAATCGTTGCCTCCTTCAAAAAGGCGAAGGCTGAATACCTTCCCGTTCCTTGTCTCCAGTCACATCCCGCCTCTAATGACCTCGACTTCGACAAGGCGTAAAACCATAAGTAAAAAGAAAAAAAAAATCTTAAGCCCAGTACGTTTTCATTTACTTTAGAATTACCGTCAATATTTTCTATTGCAGAGACTAAATGCTGATCAGTGCAGAAATGATTACATTCGTCCACGTTTCAGACGATGCAGGTTTAATTTTTGAGAATTTTTAATGTTCTGCAGTGTCATACAGGTGATTTAATGTTCTTTCTTCAATGCATTCCACTCGTCTTCTTTTCAGAGTTATTGCTTGTATGCCGGTCTGAATATCTACTCTGATGTGTGAGTTTTTAAAGCAAAGTAATGAATCAGCAGTTGTTGGAGATGTAGGTTATATTGAATGCGTAGAGACGTCTGGCTTATCACAACATCAGCAAAGTCAGTTCTGAACAAGGGAAGTTAGAGTAATATCTCCTCCACAAACCAGTCTAAAAACTTTACGAGACAAAGTTTTATATTCGTGCTGTAGTATCCCCCAAGATTAATACGAAAGATTTTACACAATTTCTAACAGTCTGAACGTTGGCTATATAAAAGTGACGATGTTATTATTATTATCACCGAAAACGTGCATCGGATGTCGAAAGTCAAGAGGATCATAGAATACCGAGCCTGGTGGGTGAGCAGTAACGTTCGGATATATCGTTCGCGAGGATATGCAGCACGGTTTTAGAGTCAGATTTTCTTTCGTTTCCCAAAAATCACTCGAGGCTAGTGTCGGGATCGCCCCCATGCAGTACTCCTTTGAGAGTAATTTTTTATATGCCGATATAACTACCGTGCCCGGTAGGTGAGTTTTTTAGGATTGGGACTGTCATGTGGAGGTGGAGAGTTCAATTCCCGATCCGGCTGTTCATTAGAATCTGTTGTAGTACCACTTTAGACGCAAATAGCCGTTTATCGCCTATCCCTTTCGGCACTGACCCACACGATTGTGTGGGTCAGTTTGTAAAATTAATTTATTGGCTTCTTTTCACTTTTCTGGCTCGCTACGGCTCGCGTTAGTCGTGCGGGTTCTTTCTCTTTGTTACTAATGCGTTTCTGTTTCGAATTGTTGGCGGTTTACTGCTCCACAAAGAAAATTCAGTACCTTGGCAAGTGTTGTCGCAACAGCATGGTAAGTTATTTCGCTATTTTTCTTTATACTGTTTACATGAACGGTGACTTTAATGTTTTCTTATCAAAATAAGTGTACTGATCACATGTGTACATCGTTCTTTGTATTCCATTTCAAATTACGTTGCCTACTGTGAAAAAATAATGACTATCACTATCGTGTTGGTTAGTATTTAGTTTAGATTTCGCGTTTCACCCGCACAATTGTGTGGGTATTAACTTTGAGCTAAAATGTTTATCAAACAATCACCTTCACGTTACAAGCATTTATTGCAAGTTGGATTTTATTTCTTTTGCTTATCAGATGCCGACTGGGAGACGTATTTTGTCCGAAAGTGAAATACTTAGTATCTTGAATGAAACGTCAGATCTAAGTGATTTATCTGAGGAAGACAGTTCAAATGTTGATTTCCAGTTAGAGCTGCCAGTAAGTGACAAAGGTACATCTTCAGATGAAAGCAGCGAAGAAGACCTTAGACTTCCTGCATGTTCACAACAATGTGTGATACCATCGACGTCGCATGAAGAGAATCCTCGCCATTCTAGAAAGAAGACGACACAACGGAGGTGGATATGGAAAGAGAAGAATTTTGTTGAAGAGAGGTTTCTTTCTGCAGAAGTTTCGAATACAGAGGTGAGTACAAGACAGTTATTTCTCAGTTATTTTTGTGTCTGACACATGTTGGAATATATATATTTTTTTTTCCAGGATCCAGTGATACTGAAAAGCCCACTACAGTATTGGTCTCAGTATTTTTCTGAAGATTTCTTTTCCTCTGCATCAGAATTTACAAATATGTATTCAGTAGCAAAAACTGGTAAATCATTACTTACAAATCATGTTGAGCTTAAGAAATTTTTTGGCTTAAATTTAATAATGGGTGTGATCCGATATCCCAGAATATCAATGTATTGGCAGAAAGGATTTGATCTACCAATAATATCCAAAATTATATCACGTGATAGATTTCTTTCTCTGAGATATAATTTTCACCTTGTAGACACGAGCATTGTAAGTGAAGAAGTAAAAAGAAACAAACTATGGAAAGTTCAGCCAGTTATCGATGCTGTCAGAAACGTTTGTATCAGTCTTCCAAGAAATTACAACTCCTATTCCATCGATGAACAGATGATACCCTTTACAGGAAAGTGTCAGTTAAAACAGTTCGTAAAAAATAAGCCTAGGCCTGTGGGTTTGAAAAATTTTGTGATTACATCAACTTCAGGCCTTGTTATGGACTTTGAAATATACCAAGGTGCTTCAACAAACCTGGACTGTACAGAGCTGGGACTTGGTCCTTCAGTGGTTATTCGGCTGTTACAGACCATTCCTCGTGGAAGCTGCTTATATTTCGATAGGTATTTCACAACAATTCCCTTGTTGGAGAAATTGATTGAAATGGAACAGGAACAATAATGTCAAATAGGGTAAGAGGAGTAAAGTTTCGTGATACCTCAAAACTGAAAAGAGGAGAATCAGCACAGATTGTTCGAAGTGATGACAAGGTAGTGTTAGTACAATGGAAAGATAGCAATCGGGTTGTGATGGCATCTACATGCTCTGGAATTCACCCAGAGCACAAGGTGAACCGCTGGTCCAAAAACGAAAAAAATATATTGAGCTGCCATGTCCCTCTGTGGTACACAGATATAACCAGTCAATGGGTGGAGTGGACATCTGTGATCAACAAATGGGAGTGCTATCGCACTTGGTTTAGGACAAGGAAATGGACTTTGAAGGTAATCCTTCACTTCCTCGACTTAGCTACAGTGAACAGCTGGATGGAATACAGAATAGCCGCAAAACTAAATAAAATTCCACAGAAAGACATTAAAGACTTGATGAAATTTCGGTTGGAAATTGCTGAAGCTTTACTGGCAACTCCTCTAAAAAACGACCTGAGGTGGACGAAACTGAGGAAGAAATTGAGCCTGACAAACGTAAAAGATCCAAATATTTCAATCCTCCTGCTGCTATTCCTTGTGATGACAAGAGGATTTGATGGTTATGATCATTTCCCAGTCATTGATGATCTGACATCTCCACGAATGTGTAGATTTACTTCATGTGACAGCAGAACTAAACTCGTTGTGAAAAATGCAATGTATATTTATGCCTTTTGAAGCACAAAAATTGTTTCAAGATGTTTCACAAACAGAAGTATGTGCTCGTAGATGTATTAAACGAGATCTGGTGATTTTCAATTATTGTTTAAAAATTAAATTTGTGTTGTACCACCTTACATATGAATAAATGAAAAAATAACATACAGAAGAAATACCGTCTCAAGTTTATTTCATTATTATTAAAATTTCCTTAATCATTATTAACCTAGATGCATAATTAATTATTCCATTTCACATTTTACTTTCGACACAGATAATTAGTAAAGCATGTAATAATATTTGGACAAGTTAAAAACGTATTTGTTCGTCAATCACAGCCATTATTACATATGAAGCATATGGTATAACTTTTGGAAAAAAACCCTAACCCGCACGATCGTGTGGGTCCTTTTTTCGTAAATTCAATAAAATAATAATTTTTTTACTATTTTTCCTGACCTAACTGTAGACTATAGAACACATTACAAAAAAAAATTTCATTAAATTTCAACAAAAAATTTTCAGGGCCGAAAGGGATATAGTCAATGTTTACATTTCATTATGATCGAACTTTACTGTTTAATATTGCTCTTTTCATGGAATCTAGTAGAAAAAGACTCCAAACATTTTTTGTTATTGTTTCTTATGAGCTCACAGCTCTTTCAACTAATTTTGGCATAATGTATTGGCAAAATTAAGGTTATATGATTCAGTGATGTCATCATATCAATTTATCCTTAAGTTGATGTTTTTTTCTGCCTGCCACAGTCAAGATCTTCTTTTTTTATGTTTGGGTTTAGACAACATTGTTTACTTTCTTCTATTAGAATCTTTAGCAACCATTTAAACTATTCACTATTTTCTGATATACATATGCTATTTATTGTAAGGTATCCATTTATTTTAGGTAGTGGAGTATTGACCACTCAGATAAAAAATTTTAGGCAGTTTTCAATAATCATCTAGGTTAATGCTGGTGTGGTTCCCAATAGCCACCTCACTCACTACACAAACCACAAAGAAAAATAAAGCTTACCATGCTGAACATAACTAACACAGTTAAGAGATACATAGCAAAATGTGCAGTCTTCCATTAGAGACCATTACAGAAGTGGAAGTTGCAGCTATTGCCTCTGTCCAGTGGCGGATCTAGGATTTTTCTGAACCGGGGTAAAAACTTCATGCTGGTGCCCTCCCCTAAAGAAAACACCACACTCAGTTGGGTAATATTAAACTAACATGATAAAAAAGGGAAAAGACATAATAGGAAATGAGTTCTTTTATTGCTTGCATTACATATAATACACTCAATCAGAATACATAACGCATGAGCCAGACTGCACTCAAAATTGAAGTCCTTAGCCTTAGCAAAATTTGCACTAAATGTTCCTACAACTTTCTTTTCCACAAAAGAATCTATAACTACATCAAAATTCATCTCACAAGCTGTTTTATTTTCAATTGATAAGATCGCGAGGCTAGAAACATGTTCCTGGCTCATTGTTGATCGCAGGTAGGTTTTTATGATTTTTACTTTACTAAAACTCCGCTAGCAGCTTGCGGACGTCATTGGTAACGTGTAGTATATTCTCAGAGCTATACAAATATTAGGAAAGGCTTCCTGCAAGTCATTTTTACACGTGTGTTGCAAAAATTGGAATGGACTAGTTGTTTCATCGATTCCAATTAAAAATGGAGCTTGTTTAAACATGGCAAGTTCTTTGCAGAAATCAATTGCGTTTAAGTCCTTGGAGTATCTGCTTACTAGAACAGCTCAATTTTTTTGGAGTTCTTCTGTGGACCTATTTACTAACGTGTGGCCAGCAAGGAAGGCAAAGTTTTCATTTAGTTTTATTGCACTTTCTACTCATATTCCTATTTCTGTTAAAATTCTGTCAAATACAACTTTTATATCTTTGGAATACAGCTGTGTGGGATCTAATGCTCTTGATTCGTCCTGTCATGCTGCCTCCTTCGTTTGGAAATTCGTTTACTTTTGAGTATCGGAACGATGCCAATTTTTGTGCTACAGGTGTAACTTCTTTGATGCAATACTCTATCAGCTTTAGTCTCATTTCATGCAATATCTTAATAAGCCCTTTCATTAGTGACACAGAACATGAAAGTATTATGACCTCCTTTTGTATTTACATGTTTACTCTATTAATTTCTCAAAGAAGGTTAGCCCAAATTGTTAATTTGAGGAGATGAGCGGATTCATACTTAGATTCTGTAGCCAGAGAAGATTCTTCAATTTCCTCCAGTGCTTTGACAACTTCAGGTAAATTATTCAATAGGGCTGTAACAGCAAGGTGTTTGGCCGACCATCTTGTCTGGCTACTGTCTTTTAAGATGGTTTTTGTACATTTTTTCATTATTTCCCACCGTGTAGTGGATCCAATGAAGAAGCAATAAAGTTTTTGTACAAGTCCAAATAGACTAAAAAATAAAAATAAAAAAATGGATACCATCTCGTCCTGCATTTGACTGTAAGTGAGAATAAGCTAGTAATCCAAACTTTCTAAAAACAATTAATATTTCAACTACCATCAAAAAATTTGGTATTTTCAGAATATGGCTGCTTAACAGATTATTCCCTAGATACTTTTTCAGAGAGCGACATTTTATGAGTGCTTTATTGTAGGTATATGTCTTGAAAAATGGCGGTATACCAGTATGCTAGTAATAACTGATAAGTTTGGTTCATAATATATACAGAGGTAAGAAATAAGCCCCATATAAGTTTATGATCTGAATTTTTTTTGACATTTTACTAGTCCTCGGATTGACAAAGGATGAGAAATGCTGAGATATTTGATAACGATAGATTCTTCCTTACCTGTTAATGGTTTGTTTCCAGTAATAAATATTTAAACTCATTCAGCACAAAAGTAGATAATATAACAAAACTGGACTATTAACTCGAATGCAGCTGCAAGAATGCGAACACTAGATGGCAAAATTTATAAATCCAAGAATATTGGGAGTTCACGCTAACAATGACAGAATGAATTCCATTCCGTGAATAGAGCTTTGTCTTAAGGCCGCTCTGTCTCAGAACAATGAACTTTCCGACCTTTCAAGTTGCCGCCGCGACCAGTGTACCATGGCGCTTATCCTAAAAAAAAAAAGGGTCGGCAGCACATGAATATTTCGCCCTGGCACTTATAAAAAGATGCCACCAACATATGATTTTGATGCCCCCCTGAAGTTGTCGCCCGGGGCAAGAACCCTGGTTTGCCCCCCCCCCCTGCCTCTGTCACCAGGTAATTGGTCATACAGAGTTACTAGCAAGAGACACAAATACAATATTAGATAATTTAAGCATATGGTTGCAATAGCTTTCTTTGGTACTGTTATAAATACTTGTTTCTTTCATTTCTTGAATGAGTGATTTTCTTCACATAAATTGACATACTACAGTAAATTCCACCAATACTATTAGTGTCAATAGTTCTCCTGTGATAACAATAATCAATGTAATTTTGTTTCTCATGCATAAGGGTCTCAAGCTATGTTTCCATTTGCTTTCCTTATTATGTTTGCCTCATATTTGACACTTACTATTGTAGACAGCTTTTAAGAAAAAAAAAATCTTTAGGAAACTTATGAAAATTTTTCTGGATAAATTAGAACATAAAAGAGCAAATGGAAAATCTGAATTCTGGTTTAAATTATTCGTAAAACAGAAAGGAAACTGTGTCTTGGAGCCTGTTATAAACTCAGACTGGGAAACAGTTAAACAAGGCATAATTCAGAGATCAGTTATGGATTCTAAGCTGTTTTTAATCAGTTCAAAAAATCACTCATTCATCTTTTACTGCGTGTTTGTGAATTTTACAAAGTGATAGCTTATTAGGTACACAAACAGAGAAATTAAGGTTCTGTATGAGTGTGTGGCAGAGACGGAATTGCAGAAAATGTGGCGAATCTCAGTGTGTACAAATCTGATCTCCTTACCATGCGACTCAGATCTATACATGAATAAGGTTTTAAATTAGGATAGGGAAATGAGCCACTGCTTACCTTTAGATGATGTATGGGGCGTGAACACACAGAAAAGACAAAAACACAACTGACAAAGAAATTTTTGGGACAAGCCCTTTATCAACAGGAGAACATTGTGGGAGGTGAGTGATGTTGAGTCTTCACTTGTGCACATCTGCCATAACTATATAGTCTAGACCACTGGTGTTTGTGTGTGGTAGTGGCCTAGAGTCAACCATCATGCACTATGGTGGTTAGATGTTGGTAGCTGTGGGGATGTGGGAGATATGATGGTTGAAAGTGTTCGATCAGTGGCACTCTCATATTTCAATCAAAGATGTGTGTGTCCCCTATATTTCACTAGGGCGCTAATGACCTCGTCGTCGACGCGCCCTAAAACCCGAACAACAACAACAACAACCCTATATTTCACTTTTCAGCCAAAAGTACCTAGCACAGACCACTGGTACTTGTGTGTGGGAGTAGCCTGGAGTCTTCCATTGTGCACTATGGTGATTGCATGTCGGTAGCTGTGAGGGTGTGGTAGATTTGGTGCTTGAAAGTGGTCGACCTGGTATAAAAATAGACATGTGTGTCCCTATATTTCATTCTGAAGCCAAAACTACCGAGCACAGTCCACTGGTGTTTGTGTGTAGTAGCAGCCTCAAGTATCCTGTTGTGCAATATGGTAGTTGGGAGATATGGTGGTTGAAAGTGGTCAACAAAGGGAATTTTC
>JARYHS010009186.1:174335506-174418104 GCA_031002005.1 Vandiemenella viatica | reverse complement strand
TTCATTTCTTACACATCTGACAGGTACGAAAAGTATTATACCCGTAACATTCGTTCGTCACTCAAACATTCAATCCTCTGAGCTTTTTGTACCATTCCTATTCTTCCGCCGTTTAGTTCAATCGCTAGATACAGGTCCTTTCTACACATATTTATATTCATTTCTAATCCCACTCTAGAAGAATTGTTAGAATTTGAAGCTCAAGTGTTTCCGCTGGAGAATCCCAGTATGATTAACAACGCATATTTTTTCTCTCGGATGTTTAATCTACACTGAATTACAATTCTAAGATTGCCTCGAGTACAATACAATGCCAGCAAAATGTATTTAACATACACTTTTAAGACCAGAGTAATAATCACTAAACTGACTGTTAATTTTAGGAGCTTACATACTTATTAAGCAGTACATATCGAGGGTCAAAATAAATTTAGCATCATTTTACGTTATGAATCAAGACATTAACAAGAATACCTTATAAACAATAAACTATGTTGCATAGCGACAACATTATCATAGACATCAGGCATTGGACTGAACCCAAAGATAGGAGAACAATGGTATTCACCTATGAATCGCGGTAATGGTATCTATGGATGTTACTTAACCAAGCAATCTCTAAATTATTTGTACATCAGCTGAAGCCTATGTGCTTTCCGTTATCTAATACACATAAACATTTTTAAAAACGTTGTTGATTATCACTGGCACCATTTCATAACGTTGGAGTTCTTCTGTAATGAAACGATTACAAGATATGCCGAAAAGTCACCAAAACTAGGTTTTGAGAATATGTATTAACATATGCGTAACATGATTGAAGCAAACGTACGATCAATCAATCCAGCATAACCTCATCGAGCGGATCACAAATATTTCCGCGGCTTGGTGAATTTCCAAGAGAAATGGTGCTCTGAATTTAATTATAGATGTTGTTTTTCTCACGCATACAAAAAAAGAGATCTGGAGAAGACAGAAAATTTTTAATGCAAGTGTACAAGGTAAAGATAGTATCTATGTCTATTTTTGAGTGTTTATTCGATACTCCAATAATTTTTCGCTGATATATACATGTAACATTTATTGTAAACGGGATTTTCACTATATGTATCCAAGCTGCTTATATTACAGGATACTTGAAACATTGCGTTTTTGACAGACGCTTTAATAGGCTTTCGTATATTAGGTATATCAGCAAGGTAAATAAGCATTCTTACCTTACATCAGAATAATATCCATTGAATTCAAACAAGGCACAAAAACAACACCACCTAATTTAATAACTGGATCGGTGCGGTTCACTGAAAGATGATTACAGTAACTCGGTATATTCATCATGTGCGGTGTCCCCTCACTGAAGAACTTACAACAGTCCTCACACACAGCCGTTGTATGAAGTGTTATTTGGAAAATTGTGAATAGGAAGCTGGGCGTCGATTAATTATTGTTCTGAAAATTTTTTGTGTAATTAATTGTGAATTTTTGTAAATTAATATTGCTTTATGGAGAGAAACTATGCAAATGCTATTTAATATATTCAAGAACAGTATTAAGCATGAAACATTGATTTAAAAGTTTGTTTTTCTATGTGTTGATGTGAGCCATGATGTTTCAAGGACAATTCCCAACTATTTTGACTGGGTTGATAATTTTATTTGTATATATTAATAATTTTCATTTCTGTGTGTTTCATGATGATTTGGAATGATTTTTTTTAATGAATTCTGGTTGTTTTAATGTGATTTTAATTGCTTAAATAATGTTAGAATTCGAGAAACGTTGGTCGGAAATCTTTGAATTATACTGGAAATTTCTGTAGTGTCTGTATAAAGCGAACTGCAGAGATGAGTCAGTTTTAGTTTTGAAGGAGTAGCAAGTTAACTGAAAGTTAGACTCGTTTGTATGTTTGTACTTAGTATCTTTGTATCGAGATGATGTCTTTTCTATAATTTTGTTATAACGCACGGAAAAATAAACATAAGAAAAAGTGTTTCTTCAAGCGGTTATTTCATATAAACAAATACCTATCAAACTGAAGGGGAAATAACCTGTTATAGGATGCATATCAATGCTGATATTCACAAGGAAAATAAAATTAAAGGTTATGTATAAGTACTGAGTAGGTAGGAATAAGCACCTCCTCCCTCGGAATGATGATGTAAAATAACGTACGAGATTTAAAGAGTTTTGAAACCGCCACTGGAACTTCTAGACATTAGGAGGGTTTCAGTGTCAATATTTAAGTTAATGAAGCTGTGTTAAAATTTGACTTGAGTTAATGCCAGATGCAGGTTTTAGTGGTGTCTCATCTAGCCCCAGAGTTGGGCGACATTATGAAGTGAGGGTGTGCTTTGGTGGGCGTGAATATGTACGGTTAATATTTATAAATTTATTATTAAATTTAGGATAAAGGGGTTTTAATTTTGAAGGAGAGAAAATATGGATTTTTGCAAAAATCTCGAAATTATTTGGAATACAGGAAAACTGTCACAATATGATATTTATTTTTGTATCATTGGCTATTACAAGTCTGAGCGAATTTACCGTTAACATTAACACGAAATTGGCAAAATCATGAAAGCTACGCTCAGAGGTACAATTAGCCGTCATGTGCAAGTAAACAATTGTGAATTTATTTTTAAATCCCTCTCAGAATTAATATGCAAGAAAGACTGATATCTGGAAACAATGTACAATACAAGTTATGATGACCTCGACATAGCTATCGTAATACTGTGACTTTACATTTAAATAAATCAGGGCGCCACGAATGAACAATATGCCATTCGAAAAAAACTAGTTCTTCAAATTATACCGATAGCTCAGGGGGTTTTCAGTTACAAAGTTAGAACATGGATCCATCCTCTCAAAGACACTTAAGGGTTCAGCTTCACGGAATGTACAATCGGATGGCTCGGTCGTAACACTTTAGCATTTTGTAGTATAGCATCTGAAGTCTGCGATGTTCGGAGATGACCCACGCTACGGGAGCCCTGTCTCAGAAGGCAGCTAGAATCACGCCCGTTCCGGTAATGCGCATCATCGCATTACTGACTGTGTCGGCTTGCGGAAACAGCTCACGCAATCGACTCGCTATGCAAGCCGGCAGGGGCAGATTCCGACACCAGGAGTCGGACTCAACAGTTAGCGAGAAAAACCAACTTTCGGAGTCCGCAACAGAATGAAGCTCGTCGCTCTTCTATCTCCGAAGAAATCTCTGGCTTCGCCCTTTGTAGTCTCGAAGATCACATTTAACAGAAAATGTCCAGGATTTTAAGTCTTGTGCTCATTTGGATTGGATCTTGAGGTTGGCCACCTAATGTTACGTGATATGCCCGATATCTTATTCACCCCGCATGTATATCACAAAGGTCTGAAATATTCGGCCGCCTTCTTGGGGTGAGAGCGTATTCGGGTGGCGGGTTTTTAAATCAAGTCAGCGGCCGGTTGTTGACTGCCCAAGGTGAAAGGCAGTGTTGTCCGGCAAAAGTCAAAACCCTTTATCTGCGACTCCCTGTTGCCATGGCTCGAGAAGGTAACGATTAGCTTTAAGCCTACACAGCTCAATAACTGTTTAATATTCGTTGCAACAAGATACACTGAATGTTCACGATTCCATTACAGTCCTCACATGGAATCTTGCGTAGTTATGAAAGTACTAAAAAATATCTAGGTGGTCGCCCAAGATTTATAAAAAATTATCCTAACATTATTATTTATATAATAAAAATGGCCCTTTTAATGTGGCGAACAGCGTTACATTATAAGGTCAACAAACCCCTTTAAATTAATGTAGTCCACACAAAAGTAAACCTGTTATCCCTATTTCCGTTTCATTGATTCTTTTTTTTCAGACATGATAAATAGTTACAACCCTCCTATGAATTATGATGCGTTTATATAAATGATTTTACTCATTGAGCGGTGAAACACCTTCCAGTAACACTAAACCAAATCTAACTACTCGAAGAAATATAAGGAAGAGTGCGCCATAACATCAGCTGTCCTGTACTGTGTTAAATGTTAGTCTTATCTATGCAGTTCTGAAATTGAAACTCGTACCACCAACTCATTAATGTGACAAATGCAAGCGAATTTTTTATTCTAGAAGCAAATTCTGTGCTGTTTTGTGTGCAATTATGTGTAATAAAGTTGTTAACTTACATTAAATATTCACAACACTTTTTGCATTTAACTTCGTAACAGAATCAAATCAGAAACATCAATTTATTTTAAATGTAACTTGATGGTATTAGAGTACAACAAGTAGCTACTAATTATTAAATTTCTTGAAAATCGGATGTTTGGTATCCAAGTAATCGCGCTGAAATTATTTAACTCGTTTGGGTCCATACTAATATACCTAATGGAATTTCTCACATTTAGTCACACATACGTCCAATCTCCAAATATGTTCTTTAGATTTTAACACGGTTAATAGAAGAAAACTACCTTTCATCGGTAGTAAGAAATACCAGAATCTAATCATGCACAAATTTGATAACTAAGCAGATAAATATAAAATTTCAGTGGAAATTTCAGTTTACAAAAATATATGGAAAACGAAAAAACAGAGATACAAGCCAAAAGTGTCAAAAAGTGCTGTCACAGATTTTGAAGTATCGGGGTCAAACATACACCCTCCCCCCCATCTCATTTGACATACTGCCAAGGAAATGAAATGGACTTCGGAGATATAGCTCAGCCAGTCCAATCTTACGGATCTGTTATCATATTGCAAGTTTATACTATCACAAAAGCGGAACGCAATAAATAAAATATATCATTAGGTCAAGCAGTAGTTGGTCACGAAGTCTCCCTTTTAGTGTGTGGTAGCTTCGTTTTCAGTTTGTCTGCTGCCCTGTAGGGCCGATGCTGCAGTCCCAGTGCCATTACAGAGATCACGTCCCTGAGCCCCCGCGCTATCGCACACCCACCATCTCCACTGAGCTTCCCTCTCTTCCGAAACACTTATTCTGCTCTCCGAGCTTGTTGTAATCTCATGATTGTAGCGGCGAAAGTTGGGGGTCACTCTTTATCTGCCTCCTAGAATCACCTCCGAGTTTTATTAACTCGGAGCTGCAACGCTCCTCTTGAGAAGGTGAATTGTAAATAACACAAATGTGGCTTCTCCTGTTGCTCTTTATTCCATTACCTTCCCCTGTGAATAAACTTAAGCTTTGTATTATTCATATCCTATGTGAGGTTAACAACATCCCTCATCTGTAATAAATCTAACTATATTACTGTACCTATGTAACAATTTCAAACTACCTACAGAATATTATTTTGTTAAGCAGTATTATCTGTATTTTTATTATTAAATTAATTTAATTGAAGTAACTCTAAATTAAATTTTGAAATAAACTAGCAACAACCATTTTTTTTAAAGAAGTGTTTCAGTCCGCTACCATATTTGAAGCATTACGATCATAATTGCGGTATTAATTTCATTGTCGCATACAATAACAAAATTGGTTTTAAGTTCCTGCTTTGCCGTGATGAGGGATGCTTGGGAAAACACATTTGGTGTATTTATAATATTTTATTTCAGTCCCTCGTATACTGAACCTCTTACAATACTAGAAAATCAATAATTGTATTAATAGCCAGGGTGAGACAGTGTTCATTACTAGTCAATGGTACTGTTATACAATTAGACAAAAACCAGTTGTGCGCTCGTGAACAGTTGTCAAACAAATGAGTTCTTGAATCAACTAGCCAATCAAAATACTTGTATAGGCTAATGATGCGACTTGTGGAATGTTCTGGATGGTTGTCGGTGCTAAAAGCTATCTAGCCGAAAATGCCCAGTGCGTGTATATAAAACCAAGTATTAATCACTGGTAACATAAAAAATTAAGTACAATTATTTTAAAATAATACAAAGGACTCATAAAATTCTAATATAACAGTTACATCATTTAAAAAAATGTTAGTTTCGCTATAATGCGTTTAAACAGAGGAGATTTAAAATAACCTAATATTAGCATAAAGCCAGGTAATTTTTATTGACGATGCTGAACTAGTTGTAGTAGTAGATTTTTTCATCGGCGTAACATAATGATTAATCTAGGTTGTTAGTGGTTACTTTTATATTTCTATTTATCAATCAATGCAACTAAATAAATCAGCTAATATCTTATAAACATGCTTTTACTATTTAACCTCAGTTCTTTAGTTTCATCAGTTTTTTTTTGTCTTCATTCGACTTAATTCTATTATCACAACTGACAACAACTCTTCTGTTTCTATGTTTTGCGTAAAAAATTACGATTCGACTTGGAGGATAATTTGGAGAAATCAGGTGCAAGAGATTAATAATTTACCATCAACAAGTTCCTTAATTTTTTTTTTTATATTGGTGAGAAATAATTAAAACGTTACCGGTTGTTATGGAAGGCAATTCTGAAACAGTAACCTGCTACTTATTAACTTTCATTTTTAGGTTAAAGTAGCGTTTTCTTGAAGACGAGCCTGTCACTTTCAGAGATTGGTGCTAATATTTTAAAATTTAAATAATCGAAACAACTTGTAGATATGATGATTAGAGAAAATGGTGTTACCCCAGCTATAATCCTAAGATGTTTAATAAGTACTGCTTAATGTCTGCCCTCACCTGTTAACATATCAAAATATAAAATTAGGACTCAGTTATGAAAGACTGTTCTAAGGAAGAAAATTTGTACAATAAACGAAGTTAGTAAGTTACTTACGACAATTAGATGAAGGTCTCTGTGTCAAGGAAGAAAATTCTTGTGTTCAACAAAATTCATATCTGTGATTCATTTCAATGTGTTCTAATTTCTTTTTAATAATTGTGATTATATAGTAACTTCTTATTTTTATATAGCTTTTGTTCTAACAGCAGTTTCAGTTCCTTCGCTTTTTATCATTTTTCAGTGTTGTTACATGTTTTGGTGTTTTGATATATGAGGTACGCATGTCCAGGTTTAACTTGTAGATTTCCTACAGGTATAAACACCGATCATTTGTTCGAACTGGTGCTTTTTACAGATTCCACAAGTAAAATTCTGTGTAATTAGTTTCTCGTTGTTAGACTAGTAAAACTACTCATTAAGACTCACCAGTACACATACCTACTTTCTTGAGATTCAAGAATTCGTAAGTTAAACAAAAGTTTCGTCACGAAATCGATACACTATACATAATCTTGCAATATGCCGTAAACAAGTCAAACAATATCTTCAAGAATAGTTAGAGTGGTAATGCGATTATAACATTCGTTAAGGATAATTGAAATAATTGTTTAAGTTTGATTGGTAGTTTCAGTGTTGGGATAGGCTACTTTCAATATTGCATTCAACAGTAAAGGAGGACGAAAGGAATTAAGAGAATTTGCAGAATGCTTATGGAGAGTTGGTTAATATATCTACAAATGGTTTAAAACCAAATATCTTACACATGGCAGGGGAAACGTTATAGAAGCGTTCTTTTAAAAACAAATTTGTAGTCATGGAGATTACTGCACTAAATCCAATCACATGTCCACAGTGTTAAACAAAGGCCAAAATCAGCTTATACAATCATCCGAGTAGTGCTTATTTGCAGGATATATATATATATATATATATTCTCAGTGATGCCTAATAGATTTAGCAAACAGTAATTTGTAATTCAGTTAAAAACGCAACGGTTTTTCTTTCAAGAAAAGTCGCCAGTTTTCAAAACTCGAAAAATAGATCTCTTCTCTATCTATAAAATAAAAACCGTGTATATTGATTCTAGAAAAAATCAAAAACCACTGCCCAGATTTCGATGGGGTTCTCACCGTTTTAAAGATTAGAGTCTTGGTTGAATCGCTTGGTATGTCTTAAGCATCAATGTAACGTGACAGTAAGTTATAATATAAATTTATAGCGTCAAAGACCAACGATGAAATACCAATTAGATGCATACGTCATACTTCATAAAAAAAATAATAGCCATATTATCGCATGTAACGTATTCTTCCTTAAACTTTGATTTTAATCTTTAAACCACATTGATGGCTATATTAAATGCGAAGAGCAAAATATGTAAATTAATTTTAATTTGATGAGCTTGAACATGAAAGTGAACTCAATGAACTGTTTAAAACCTTTAGTGTAGAACCTTGCAAGAGCTCCTGCGTTTCTTGAAACTACGATCTCAGGTCGCACAACTACAATCTCTGATGTTTGGATGTAAATTATATTCGCTGTGAATAGTAAGTAAAGGATATGTGATGTATTTGAACATGAATGTGAACGTTTTTAAAACCTTTATTGTTTGTATTTCCACTATTTTTATATTTTATTATTGAACAATTCTGTCTTATCCAATTTTCCTAAAAAAAAAAATATATCGTTTGTATTGTTGTACGAATGGCTGTGGTTATATTGATGAAACTTTGTACACATGTTCCCCATAAAGTGGCTAAAAATATTGGAGGAATGAATCACCCAAACCCTCTCTTCTACTACACAGGGGGATAGTCGTTCAAATACGTATAGAAAATGGAGCAATGACATGAAATTTGATTAACAAGTGCAGAAAACTGCCCTCTTTTATGAAATTCGGTATTTATTATTTGGGAAAATCAACCTGGATCATATTTGGCAACGCCGGGAACTCTTCTGGTATATAATAATGGCGGGGTCTCCACCCACGATAACTCCTTTCAAACTAAAGAGAATGTCTTCAAATTTTGCAGAGCGAACCCTATGGCTAAAGTGCAGTCTAATTAATCACACGGACTCTTCTGAGCAAGTCCTCTGCTCTTGCTCTAAATTCATATTATCGTACAAGCTGGTATAAAGATAACTGTGTAACACTCACAGGTGATTAAGTAAGTTTTGTTTCGAAACTGAGAAATAGTTCTGTGTTAAATTACTTACTCTAGCTTATATTAGGAAGAATAGGAGTTCGCTTCAATTATTTTCGGTGATAAAACCAGCAGGGAGGATGATGAATGGGAGGTAGCTATAACCACATATTGCTCATTCATGTTTATTATAAGGTCATATATCTGCAGGGAAGCGGATAATAGTTACACTGCCTTCAACGCACAAAAACGGAGCGTTAAGCGCACGCAATTCCCAATTCATCTCTCATATAAAAGCAGAGGCGCCTCTAATCAATACTAATGAGACTCTGTAAGCAATAAATTATCTTTCATACGTTACAGTAATTAAGATTGATTTCGCTACTAATTTATCATAGTTCGTTTTTACTTTGCGCATTCGTTGTAGTCGCTTTGCCGTAGATGGGAGCTGGTCTTCTTGCTCGGCTGTGGCCAGGTCTTGCTGCGTCAGCTCGTTAGCGAAAACTGCATTAAATACGCGATGCCCCTTGTGATTAAATGCTCCAGCCTCCTGATTAATTTTTTTCTCCTTTGCGGTAATGTTGTTACGGAGGAAGAGAAGAGTCTGATTAAAGGCCATTCACTCAAATACCCATTCGGCTTGAATGAGAGCATAAATATTTGTTCATGCTGCAAATGGCGAGTTTCTTTTTCTCTAGTAAGTCCTTTTTGGATACAAGCTATAACAGAAGTTAAAAAGTATTCAAAGAATTATCTGAAAACTACATTTATGTTTTAAAATAACGCCATTGCGTTTTGTTTCCCTAGGGAAAATAAAAGGTAAAATTTATTTTGTAAAACAAAAATTTATTTTTATTTACCTCCAAAAAATATTTTAAAATTGGTAGACTTTAATTATGCAGCCAAGCTCGCAAAAATTCATCTAGTAAGGAAACTAACAATGATGTAGCAGAGACCTAGTTCAGCGAAAAATTATTTCTAAACAGAAACATAAAATTCTGAATCGACTACCAAATCAAACAGTCTTAACTGCCGATGCCTATTTATTGCTGGAAAAAAACAGCAATCCCAGTAAAACTGCCATGGAGATTATGATTAAAGCAGACTAAACACAGAACATCCAAATTACAACTAACTGCCTAACGATTAATATGTCCCGCCAATTTCTGCCAAGGTTTGTATTCAGTTATTGATTTTACCTTCATTATGTCATTGAAGTAATCGCACCCTGAATCTAAATGTATTCAAGTATATAAAATGTTATACCTTATTATTAAGACACGGTGAACTCTAATTTTGGATTAAGACCTTCTCTACACAACATTCAAGAAATAGACTATTAAAAAAATAAGAGTTGATCAGGCGATGAAAGTAACTGTTAAACTTGTGTTCATATAATGTTTCATAACAAAAATATAGATGCTAACTACCGACTAAGAACGATGTAACATTATTAAAAATAAATATTTGAAATTCCTCGTTTCTTCCATAAATAGTTAATTGCCATGAGCGCAAGCTCCGATGGCAATTTACCTATACACCCTATTGTTTTTTGTTTTATTTTTTTGTTGTTCTTTTTCGCAATAACTTACTTTTGCTCTCTACAAAATTTCAACTTTAAATTCCTTAGCAACTTTAGTAAATTATGCTTGATTTATCTCTGTAACTTTTTCCAATCGTTACCTTTCGAAATAAAATATTCCCATTACCTTTTGTCTGAAGTTGATTGCCAACCTGTGGTCATGGTCATCTTATCTTTTCCATGAACTACTCCCAGTTCTTACAGCAGTATCTTTACACGCTTCATCGCCAGTTTACGCCTTGTACACTCCCATGATCATCTACACGCTACTTGAATTCTATTTCAGCTCCTTTATTACATCGGTTAATGATTGTGTAATTTCCATAGACAAATCTGGCAGCCCTTCTTTGCACCCCTCCGACTCCTGTATTTGATACCCAAATATGGGTCCCATACTACACCACCATATTCAAGCAATGATCTGACCAAATGCTCTTCTAGTACAGTATTTTTACTCCGTCAAGCGCTTACAGAGAATCTCCAATGGATTTTATTCTGATATAACAACGGTACAAAATAACAGACACAACATACCGGTGTTGTAAAAAACATACTCCCTGCATCTTCTGTTTGCTAATTAATCTCATTAGATTTAATTATAAAATTATAATGCGAAATACTGACTCCATTAAAAACTGCCCAACAAATGTTCTGTAAGTAAATTTTTTAACTTTTGGGGGATCCGTTCAACCATCTCGTTGTTTTCATCTGTAGAAACTTACATCCGTATGTGCTCCTTCGTCATGTTCTTATTTATTTACTCGTTCCGCTAATAGCGCAAAATTTTGTTTCTGTTTATTATAACCCTTTCTCGTCTTGTTGACCAGACTTCACTGCAACTTTTTAAGGAACTCTAGAATTAATTTGAAAATGTTTACAACAGGAAATAGTTTCTAGTTTCTTTGGTGTAACTGGGTAACATGAGTTCATTCCTTTTAAATATCGATTGCTGAAACTACGCACAGCAATTCATTAAAATACAAAACTATGATGAAGAGGACCGATGTGTGTATGGCATCACCTTTTATTGAATCATACGGGAATTTGTATTATATCTGGATGGCCGGATTGGGATTTCAACCCACGTTCTCCCGAATGCCAGGCCCTAGCGTTACCCCTCAAATGCTGCTACAAATTTGCCATCAGGATTTTGTAAGATGTTAAAACTTATCTGAGAATAGATAAATCATTATCACTCTAATTTGTTACGCAAAGGCTTGAATCGGGTTTAGAGGCAAAATGCCACTACATATCAATATAAAAAAACACATGGTGTTAGGATAGATGCACATTTCATTGTTACTATTTTGATGAGGTATTAACTTTCTACTTCGTCATCATTTAAGATAACGGGGTGTAACAGACTAGACTATAATCTTTCAAACTGTGAAAATCTATCAAAACCTGTTGAGTATTTTCTGCGTGATACGGGAACATACTCAGTTCCGTTTTAGATTTATTATACTACGGATTAACAGTAGTTACAAATATTAATTGTGTGTATCAGTGTGTACACACGAAAAAAGTAAAAATGTGATGGGTAATACACACTTTTTTCTGTGTATTTTTTATGTTTCTTTCACACTCGATTGGAGGGAAGATTCTGTCTCTGAGTGGAGAATTTCCCGGCGTATGCTTCACGGGTGTTCAGCCGGATAGCGTCATAAAAACACTACGTTTCCGCAACTGGCTCTGCTGTGACCATCTGGTGCGGAAAGCTTCAGGTGATGTGAGTTAGAAATAACCGCCTAGACAATCTTAGTAGAAGTCCGTAACTTACAACAAGCAGCGCGGCGAAGATCGGACCCCTTCACCTGAATCTTTTCGCACCAGATGAAGACAGCAAAGCCATCTGTCGTAACGCTGCGTTTTTTGATGCTATCGGGCTGAACACCCATGAAGCTTGCATTAAAACTATCTTTATTTCTTTTGTACAGTACTTATATGAACTTTGCCCAAGTTTTCTCGTGAATAAAAACCAAATCATTAAAATGTTAAATCACACTTTGGTAGAATATACTGTATTACTAAGAAGTTAAATACTGTACTTAATGATTAAATCTGTATATATCGGATGATTATCTTATAACCGTTCTTACAACCTATTAGAATGCGAGAAAAATCAGCAAACTAAAATTTATATTTCCAACAACTAAAAGGTATTTTATTATATAGATACTTGCAAAGAGTATGCTAATTAATATTATTAAACACAATAATAATAGAAATAATACTTTAAATACCTTGGAGAATTCATCGAACCGACAGGTCTTGAGAAAGTCTCGCAGCAAAATCGCCCCCAAAAAGTAAAAAAAGCTTTAGGTTTAGTGCAATATCTCTACAACAAAAAAGTCGTTGTCAAGACAGACCAAAATTCGGCACTACAACAGTCATAAAACCAACAGGCCTCTATGCAAGTGAAACGTTAACACTTTACAAAAAAGTGACCTTTAAGAAATAAAAAAGTAGAGAGAAAAATCATTAGAAAAATTCTAGGAGCAGGACTCACTAAAGATGGTTACAGATTACAATCAATCAAAACATCAGAAAAGTTTTCAAACATCGAAATTGACATCAAGAAAAGGCGAATGAAATTCTTTGGTCATCTTAAGAGGCTACCAGGAAATCGATTGACAAAAGAGATAATAGATTATGTAACTTCACTTACTAATCCAACACCTTGCCTGAATGAAATTCGGAAGCATCTTAAAAGTGCAAACATAGGAGCAACAGATATCTTAGAAAGAGACACATGGAGACACAAAGTAGACAAGTGAGAAGTTAAAACTGAGCAACCAAAACAAAAACAGTACCGACCAAAGTGGTCGGAAGAAAGAAAACGAGCTTTCTAGGAAAGAAAGAAAGCCTACTGTAACAAGAAGATGAACTCAATGAAAACTTGATTGGGTCATTTTCTTAACGTCTACTATTTATTAGGAGAATTTGTCAATAGTAATAATACTAATAGAAATAATATTCATTTATAGTATTATTTTTATTCTACGTCCGTTGTATTTGGTGACTATACTTTTGTAGTCAAATGTTTATGGTATCTGAAAGAGGAGATATTATTATGATCGACTGTTTAACATGAGCTTGAGTGACAGTGGTACTATTGTAGCTGCTTGCATTAAAGTATCGCTAAGTGCGCTAGCGCAGACCGTGGTGCTTCATGCGGACTTAACGCGTAACAAGTTTTCCCTACTGCGTCATGAGAAATATGACATCAAAAAATAAACCAAAATTTGAAAAATTAAAATAAATAGTCTTTCTTGGACATGGTGCTAACCTGCACGAGTATCTAAACCCACATTAAAAGTGAACCTCGACATTGAGAGCTATACTATTTTAGATGCTGTTCCATAACGTCGTGTGGAGCTTCCAAAAAAAGTGTGTTTTTGTACCTTTGAATTTAACCAATAATGTTTTGAACTCTTTCTTAAATTTGCACGACTATGACGATGCAAGTCAAAGACAACGCGGTATTGTGGGCTGTGGGCTGGGTTGCTGAGTAGAGTGATGCACATGGCACAGTGCCGACCGCACCGTGTTGTTTGTTATGCCAGGCGGTCACCGTGCGTGCCGGCGGGTCGTTTGGACGGGGCGGTGTCGTTATATCGCGTGATCCGCGAGCATAACACCGCCACGGGGATGTGACCCGCGGCCTCCCGCACCGCCGGTAGTGGCCTCTTCCACTGCAATTACGGACTGCGGCAGCAGCAGAAGCATCCAGTGGCTCACTAATATTTACCTATGGCAGAAGAATTAAGTGACCTGTTGCCGATCTGAAAACCTTATACAATGTTAAAACTAAAGACGAGGGTGTGACCCAATATCCCGTCCTGTAAGGGTTCGCTGTTACTAAAAGTACTCCATTAGTACATAAGGCTTCGCGCAAAATGGAAACCATTGACCGGAGTGAATTAAAGTAACTTTTCACTTTCCTCTCGTACACCACACTGAATACCTAATATCATGCACTTTGGTATAGCCTAAGGGGATGGAAAATAAATGTAGTGTGCACAACCTCGTTGTTGTGCCTGTATCGAAAAAAGAACATGTGGCAAAAAATAATCATTTTCCTCCTCATATTGGGAGCGTCCGTAAATTACGTGGCTCGGTCTACGGGGGAAAGGGGTTGACTGGAAAGCTACGTGGGGGGAGGGGGAGAGTGTTTCAAGCCAGGCAACGTAACTTTTAATTCATATTATTTGTTCCAGCTAAAATGGGGCAAAGAACACAAAACAACATGGGAATACTTATTTCCGTCATTTAATTATCTCCGTATGTAATATACGATAGTTTGACAACAGAAAAGAGTAGAAAATGTTTTCTCGAATCAATTGGAAAAGAAAGCTACGTGATACGTGGGAGGGGGCGGGGGGGGGGGGTAAAGGAATAAGCCACGTCGGGCTACGTGGCGAGGGGGTTCACAGGAGGCCAAAATGGAGCTACGTGGTTTATGGACGCTCCCTAATGACCGAGCGTGGTGGCCTCTCATTCGGGAGGATGTGGGTTTGAATCCCTGTCCGGTCATCCAGATTTGGGTGTTCCATGGTTTCCCCAAATCACTCCAGAGGGATGCCGGGATGCTTCTTTCAAAAATAGGCCATGGCCGAAATCCTACCCGTTCCTTGACCCCAGTCCCATCCCATCTCTAATGACCTCGACGTTGATGAGGCGTAAAGCAATAAGTAAAAAAAAATAAAAGTCCTCCTCATGAAGCACAGTTCTTTCAGTTCCAAGCATACTGACATAGGCAGCTTCTACCGGTACATATTAGCTACAAAAGATGGTGAAACACAAAATTTCCATGATAATCTCGCATCAGCAGCAGAGATTATAAATAATTTTACCAAGCACACTGCTTGATTTTCTCGTATATTAAGAGCCCAAACAGTTACGATTAATTTAGGTCCGTTAAGCCTAGTATTTACTTTCACTGGTGGCCTAAAACGCAAAGACATATTGACGCACTGAAAGTACAACCGTAGTTTAAACTAATTGTTTTGATGTAAGCCACACGCTAGTTTATTGGTCTCAAAAGAACCATGTAAGAACCGAACTAAAGTTTTGATTGAATTTGCGAAAGTCAGTAATTTTAAAATATTTTCACGTACGAGTGGTCATTTCTTTCCTTCCAGGGTGGCTCAGTGAACCGTGGCGCAGCCACTGGTTCGGGGAGGTACGGACTGGGCACGATCCCTGGCCAAACAGTACCGGCCGTCCTGACAGCGGTTTTTAGAAAGTTTTCCACATCCATTAAGGCAAATGCCGTAACGGTCCCCTAACTCCGCCTCATAAGCTACATATTTTACAAAGAAAAAATACGCTTATCACTAGCTAAACATAGTTACATGTTTCACAGACATTTGGCAACACTTCTCCCAATAGTACTTAGTATGACCTGGAAGTGGTATAAAATGCTTGGTTCCAGCAAGGGATTGTGCTACCGATGAGTAAAACTTACCGAGGGCAGTCGACACCAAAATGTTGGGAAAAGCTAGTGTAGCAGAAGAAGGAGTGCTACATCGGTTGACAGCCTTTATCCACAGCATAAGCAGTCGCTTCTCATGATTTAGTATGCCAAGCTGAGTGTTACGAAGAATACCTTGATGTTCAGAAAACCATTAATTTTAGGAAATATGTTGATAACCACTGTTCATCACATGAGAGGCGCGTATTGTCAAAACTCTGCCTTATTACATCATAATCATCATCTACTAACAAGATTCTGGTGTTAGAGACGCAGCGTTAAACTGTTACGTCATACTGAAGGAAATTCCAGTCCATAGTCAGGTAGCAGGACTTTACGTCACAACAAAATTAAGGTGATTAGAGGTGGAAAGGTACTGAGGACAACAAACAAGAAAGAAATTGGCCATGAACTTTCGAAGGAGCCATCCCAGCATTCGCTGGAATTATTTCGTGATACCAGGTAAAACTGAATTCAGGATGTCCGGACGGAATTCGAACCAAAGTCTTCCCAAAAGCCAGAAAGTATCAACCCAACAAAAAGAATTACTCTGGCAGCAAGTCGCTAAATAAAGAAAGCCGGTTCGATCAAAACTGAATCGCTAATCGCAGGATGGCAGCATGTTCACATTTATAAATTTTACAGGAGAGACAAAAAATGTAATAGAACCTGACTTACGATAATATTTTTTGTTTGTTTATACTTTATTGTCACGTAACTAGGAAACCTTTAATTATATGTGCATTAAAAAGTTCCGAACGACATATCAGAAAGCTGTGATAATTTTTTTTGGTGTCGTGGGCATGTTCGCTTTCTGTAGTAAACAGAATTTTCAAGAGAAACTGTATGGGGAGAAACAAAAATTCAAATTTCAATAAAAACTCATTTTATTACTACAGGAAGTTCTCATCAATTGCCCATTCCGTCCAAAGATGTCTTTATTATAGGCCATGAAATGATGGGATTCCGAAACTCCATCTTCTCTTTAGGTATGTAAACCAAAGTTTTCATTATGACGTCAATCTTTTTTATTATTTGTATGCAAAATACTAGTATAGGCTTTCTTGGTAGCTAATTGCAATGGCTTAACTGTGTTTCGAAGTTTAAAATTGTCCATTGTCAAGCCAGAAATATTAATGTTGCATTGAGCACATTGCGGATCGTTTGCCTAAAAGCTCATATCCCGGTAGTTGGATATCTTTAAAGCTATTGATTTTGGGGTACAGTTTTGCCATACGAATCGTGACTTACACAGGTGTTTTTTATAGAACTTAGGCCACTATGAGCTGCTGTCAATGAAATTATCTATTTTCGTTTCAATTATTGAAAACTTGCTAGGTTTGTCTGAGGAATTATGTATAAGTGTAACAACTTCATTCTCTGTGTAAAATCTTTCTTCCTTCCTCAGTATTCTTCTTATAATATCAAAATTCCCTACGACTGGACTTAAAATAGTGCCTTCTAACTGGGAAAATAAGTTTAATGTTATCAAATCTCTTTATCTCACACAGTTGCATCGTAGTTCTCACCATAGTATTGTTATTATTTTGGTCCAAACAATTATCTCCAATAATATATAAAGTTCTGACGTATTTGTCAACAATTATTTCTATGTAATTATTAAGCATAATACAGAATTCATTCGCCCCCTTGCTCCCCTCTCCTTCAATACTAGTTTCCTATCTGCAGTTAAGGCAGAAAATTAAAAGAGCTGCGACGCCTATTCTATTGGGCTGACAAGTGTCATTTCTACTGTAAGCGATGCATCCTGTATATATATATACATATATATATATATATATATATATATATATATATATATATATATATATATATATATATATATATATATATATATATATTGGAACAAACTTATATTTATTGCGACAGCTAAAGGGATTTCATACAGAACAGCTTTAGTGAAAAAAAGCTACTTTCGAGAAAACATTGAGTTGCCTTTTTGCAGTTAGCGATTCAACTATGAATAGTATTTTTTTAAAAAACACTCTATACATTCAGCAACTATTGTTACACTGATAATCAAATTACGGAAATTAAAAGCAGGGTGGGCCTATTACTTGCTAGTACCGCTCTGCAGCTCTGGCAGCGTGGTGTGTATGGGAGTTGGCACTTTGTATCCGGTGGCAGGTTTTCAATAACGAACACCGACAGCCAACCGAGTGTTTTCATTTCCTTTTCCCTTCCGGCGATGGCCGTTGTTGTTTCAGCTCTTGTCCGAGTTGACGTTTTGACAGTTATCCTAGCCGTGGGCCAACAGCTCACGCGACCGCCAGAAGACACGAATACCGTCACGTAATTGCTTGTTTCCAGAGCGGATATCAGTTAAAACAGAGAAACATATAGTAGCTAGATCCACAGCGATAACATGGGATTCTCCAAACACTGTACGTACCAGGGTCAGCTCACTAGGGATTATGATCGCATATGCGTGTTTACCCGTTGATAGTATGGGCTACACTTTTCCTGGAACTGTTACCTACTGTAACATGAATATGATTCTAAATTTGAGCACTTAGCACTCATTGAATGGAAAATTAGATTTTTTTTGAAAAAATAAATAAATAGTTAAAGTCATTTCGCCATGCAAAACATCTAAACTGTGTCAAGGTTCATCGTATTGATATTATTATATGTACTAATAACACTGCAAGATACACATAACAGTTATTAAAATCATCCAAGCCCTCTTTCGGGCTTGAACCGACGATCATGGCAAACCAGAATCCACTACACTGGTACCTACGCTGGTCTTTCTTGTGATCGCATTGAGTTGATAATTTAAGAACTATGAAAACTATTATCTATTTACCAACGTTAATGATAACTTGCAACTAATTGTATTATGTGTTCTGAGTGATCCATTGAATCCTTTTCGGCGTTTATTAAAGATGTTTAAAGTAACATAATATGATATTATTCAGTTAGTTGGGAGATAAATTATCGGTAAAGAAATATTTGAAAAATTTCGAAACGGAATTATCAAAATATTGGGAGAAGAATTTGAACTATCTGTAATCCAGAAAAAAACATAGTAGAAATAAAGCCCGGATAAAATGCGACACCAAAAGCACAGTTGAATAAGCAAAATGAACCTAATAAATTTTTTTAAAAAAATTCATTTTATGATATATTCCTCGGGCTCAGATACACATTTCTATGAACTAACTATCTGGAGAATGGTTCTTTATGGAACTATGGCTAGAATTTAACGTATACTGAAATAATAAAAAAAAAGACTTTGAAATTTGCTATTATTGCAGTGACTTGTCATTATGGCTGCGCGCGCTCCACCAGCGCACTAAATCGGCCCTGGGTTCAAATATTGGCCTCCAGAGTCGGCCGTTGTGAAGAAGGGTTTTAGACGGTCTCCTGGGAACACCTAGGTGAATACTGCGACGATTCTTAACTTCCACCTTATAAACTACATATGTCACATACAAATATTTTTATTATATTGTTTAAAACAAGTTACACAGACACATGGCAACACCGAGATATACAAATTAGTACTTAGAAGGAATTCTAGTGCGGCTGGGAATTCTTAAGGGCGTTGCTTTGTTAATAGGGACACACTAGATGCTCTTATAATATCGTCAAACTTGCATAAAAGAACTGGCCGTCATACCACTGATATCCTGGTTTATTACCCCTATTTTGCCAGGATTCAATCAATTCTGCTTAGGAACTGAGTTAAGTTTTAAGATATTTTAGTACGACGATTATTACGCTCAGCATCACACGGATGCCAACAGAAAGCTGTAGATACTGACAAATTTTGTACTCTCACCTTACTGCATATGGAGGTTATGGGGACGTTATCAGATGCCAAGTGTGCTTTTGGCCATGGCAAAAAAGTATTCGATTTCAGAATTTCCGTGTCGGTTTCCATATTCGCGATTTGCTTCAACTGGCAGAAAGTTAAGTGAAGAAAGAAATATATATATATATACTGTGCACGCAGAATCCTACAGACTTGAATAACAAATATTCCTAAAAGTAATGCGATGTATTAGGTTGCGAACTTGTAAATCTGGTAATTATCTCCTTGTGCAAGAGTGGATCCAGCCAGAAGGAATATATCACAACCGAAATAACAAAAGTTATCCGTTTTAAGCAAATATTTACCATACGTCAATCGTATCATTAAGGAAACTTATAGTGAATACTAGCTCGTACCCGCGACTTCGTACGCGTGGATTAAAATTTTTATGCAAGAACTGAATATAGAAAGTTGTTGGTCTCGAAGGATTGGACCCAAACAAGACCGAGTTGGCATAATATAACAGGAAAGCTATCACTATATCATGCTACCGTCGAACCAGTCTCTTGAAGAGAATCAGTTTCAACATATTTCTGTCACCATTCGATAAGGTCTCAAAATTTCGTGACTACAACTATTAAACATACCGGAGAAAATGTCCTGTGCCCTTCATACAGATTTTCTTCAGATCAACATCGATATAGCCATTTGATCGTAAAAACGTAACAAAAAGCCAGAGACTTACTTCCGCACTTCCACATTTATAGTATTATTACTGCGGTTCACTCTCTCTCTCTCTCTCTCTCTCTCTCTCTGACTAAGAACAACCCCTGAGGAATCATTATAACGTAAAAAAGTGTACACCTACAGAATTGCAAGACTACCTACGATTTGCATCGCATTGCACCCCTAACATTGTGATATCTACAGTTTAACATTCAATCCGAATAACCTACGGCCAGGCGTGACTCCTACGATCAAAAACAAATTTTAAAAATCTTAGCCACCACGGAGATTTGAACCGGAGACCACGACCAAAACATTTGTATGCAAGTGCTTTAACCAATGAGCTGTCTGACCGATAAGCGGAAAAGCAGTATACAGACGTCCATTTCCAACGCGTGTGTCTATCGTCATTCAGTAGTATTTCGAAATTATGAGACAACATGTATTATTTATACATATAATTTTTCAACTAAATGTAGACAGTATTTTTCTCCTTGTTTCAAAGGATAAGTGTGCAAAGTTTCATCAAGATAGGATGAAAACTGTGGATTTGTATGAAGAACAAACAAACTAACAAACAAACATACATCTTTATATATATAGATTGTTTCAAATATGGATTTTACCATGTAGTACTGCTTAACTTACATACACCCATAACTAATTACTCTTTTGGACCACTGGAGCAACAGAAAGAAACAGGCAAGTTTTGAAGTTAAGGAGAAAAAGGAAAATGCACCATGTTTTGGAACAAAATCATAGAGTGAAGTTTTGGTTTACTGAAATGAAACAATTATAACATTTCAATTGGGAATGATGTTAGTTCTTAAAGTAAATAAATTCAAAAGAAGAACTACGTATGGAGCACTATGAAGATAAATCCGAAAAATCAGCTGTTTAATACGGAAGGAAATATTAGAAATTTAGAGTTACAGGTTAACAATGAATATTTCGCGAGTAAAGTGAGTTGTAATTTGAATAATTTAAAGCGAAATCAGTGAGAAGGGTCCCAGAATAAACATATTAAAAAAAAACAATGACCTCGGTGGTACATGCAACTCAGAAGATTTTTTTATTACATGTTAACTCAGAGATAAACACTAAAAAAATTTCAATTTCGTTAGCAGTGATGTAACTGAATTAAATGTACTTAGAAACCTGCTTCACAGACGGTGATGGTGCATTTGTAGTAAGTAAATTAACATTGGCAGCTTATCCCCCTCGAACCAAGCCTGATGGGTGAGAGGTAACGCATGGAGGTGGCATTTGGGAGGACACGGTTTCAAAACCCCGTCCATCCAAACAGATTTAGGTTTTTCCGTGGTCTCCCAAAATCACTCCAGACGAATGAATAAATGCTTATTTAATAAGGCCATGGCCGAGTTTCTTAAAGTTCTTTGAGCTCAACAGTTTCCCTCCTCTATTGACATCGGCATCGACAGCTAGGAATTAACGAAGAGTAGATAGAATTCTTTTCCCAAACGCAATTACATCACTGGCTTCTGGGATAATGATTTGTTACAGACCAATCATTCCAGCTTTATTAAATCACCCAGTCCATATAAACAATACCCTAATATAGTTCCGCAGCACTAACGATTGCAATTACTGTACAACGATCCGCATTTCAGTACAGCTATTTGGTACAACTGATTATTCCAACCACTGAATTCCTCAAATGATGCCAGTGTCAAAGCTGATGAGGATAATTACACAGCAAATGATAATCAATTACTGCATTAATGTAATTAGGGAGCACGATTCCCCACCATTATTGCTGTGCCTTTAACGTATCAAGATAGCAAGTAGATATATTTCTGCCACTAACTAACAATTATGAAATACAAAATTTAATAAAATGATTTGCTTCTAGTTATAAACTGTATAAAATACACATGTATATAAAGTATTATGTGTTTTAGATCGAACTTTAATTAATTTCTAATAAAATGAAGTTATTGTGACTAACTTTCGTTCTTTATTGAGAGTTTTACCTAAAGGCCTTTTAATGGTATATGGTTTGTCGAATATGAAAACAAATAATGGGTATTACATTATGTTGAACTTGTTTTTTCTTTAAATTAATTCTTGTGAAATGCTGACGTTAATAGTGAAATACGGTGGGAAAAAATTGTTAAACCGTTGTTTAATATACTTCCACTAGCCCCAAAGCCCGTCAAATATGACGGGTTTAACTGAGTGTTATGGTAATTTATTTCTCTGTAGCTGCTTAACTAAATAGAATTGTTATAAAATAAAGCTTATTGTAATTTATCGTCCCTTGTGCTGTAACATAAAGCTTCAGTTGCCAACTTGATTTAGGCTGCATCTCAGCTTAACCACAATCTTCGCTAATATTGCTGATAGAAAAGCAAAGCTTAATCACGCGTGAATCAATACATTGCCAGTTTCTCATGTCAGTGTCATCATGCATCGCGAAATAAACTTGATCCCAAATCTCCACTGGTTCTGACAACTTTCTTTCTTAATACCTGTGATGAAGATCGATATTTTAACGGCTGAGACAGCTTACATCGGCTGAAATAATGACCACAGTAAGAATGAAGGATGGTATAAATAAATCTTAACAACTTACGCTTTGCCACAAAATATTTAATTGTGGTTTAGGCCACATATATCGCGATCAATTTAGAACTCCTTTCATTCAAACCATGTAATGGTTTTAGATAGAAAAATTCTAATTAATATGCCAGTTAAAACGCAAAACATACTTTTCTTTCATGATTCTGACAATTCATGTCTTAACAATTGCTTAACTAAATAGAATTGCCATAAAATAAAATTCAGTGTAATTCCTCGTGCCTTGCGCTGAAGAAAAAGGTTTCAGTTTCCATCCGGGTCCAGGTTGAATTTCAGTCTACCATGTATTACGATAAACGTGTCGCCAGAACAATACTTCTATCTTACACATATTAATACATGAACAGTATTGCGATTTAGTGGCAATAATGCATCGCGATGTAAATTTGATCAAAAACCTTCAAGGGTTTTTACACATTTCTTTATTGTTATCTTTGATTCAGGCCGATATTAAAACATTTGAATGGCTGACACAGTTGCTGAAATAATATGATCAGTAATATTACACAGTGGAAGCAAAGGAAATTAAAATAAATCTTATAAACTTACAATATGCCATGTAATATTTGTTTCAAGTGTAGTGTAGGATGCACAGATCGGGATCAGTGTGCAAGTATTTCCGTTTAAACGAATTAATAATTTCAATAATAGGACACAGTTTAAATTATTTTGAAAAACTAAATTATTCATGCCCTCTGCCGTAACGTTAAATGCCACTTGTAATTCTGACCCATGCTAAGTAAACCATCTAACCGAAACATTCCCTACATTGATGCTCGAAACACAAAGCTTTTATCTTATATATCTATGGACAAGAATTTAAGGAATACTTCTATATATCAAAAGAATATTACTTAAGTATAAGCATCTAATGATTGATATGTCGATTTTAATTAAATACATACTTTTATTTCAGTGTTCTGTCAGCTAATTGATTCGCGGATGCTTGGAAATGTTATTAAATAACGTCCGTTACCAAGAATAATGACGAAAGCATGACGTCATTGCACGACGTCATAGATATCTGAAAACATAATCACTAATACACCAACATACAAACAGATATGCAAATACTAAAGATTAATAATCACAAAAAAACATTTTGACTATTCAGGAAAAACTTCACATGCAAAAAGCACTCAATAATGGTAAAAGCGTTATGAATGAATATATACACCTAACAAACCAAACCTTGTTTAAGACGCTAAAACAGGAATAAACAGCACACATCCTATAGTCAGACATAAACAAAACAGACATAGCTAATGACCACAGATACAAAATAAGAAAAAGTCTGACAACATAAAATGGCTCAACACTTTTGGATGTCAACAACACCTAAAAGTTGATATACAATTCTTAGCCGGTGAAATTCGCTAGAATGCAGCCTACAAAAACTTTGGACAGTAGTGGTAGTGCGAAAAAAGTAGCTGGTGTGGAAACACGAACTTTCTGTAAGTACCTAGTTAGTAATATAAGAAAACTGAACAAAAATGAAGTATTATATATATATATATATATATATATATATATATATATGTGTGTGTGTGTGTGTGTGTGTGTGTGTGTGTGTGTATGTTTACCTAGGGCACTGAAGATGTCTTAAATAAAAACGAAACGCGTCTGCCATCAGAAGGATTTGTTTAGTTGCAAGACGGGAAAAATAACCAATAAACGGTGATGATATGAGCGTTTAGTCTACTGTTTTTGAAGAAGTAGAAACGGTCAATGGCAATGAATGCAAATCACCATGTGCACAAATTCAGCAAATCCTTTTGTTTCAAACTTAACGAAAATGGAATTCTTCACAGATGATTTGGTACGGTGATTCTACCTGAATGTTTCCTTGTCGTACAATCTAATATTCTGGAATCCTTTGAAAGTTAAAGTCGTTTTGGTGTCAGTAAACTATTCACATTCTAGTACCTCGTTAGTAAAATTCACAACGAAATTATAAATAATACAGCACACGATTCTACGATAAATAGTGTCCTTCAAAGAAAACTGTGAATTTAAAGCTCTGAGCTAACTATTTTTAAATATTAATTATTCTTCAATTGTGTTCATATTAAAACCGATTTACATTTTTCCTATATTTTAAAAGTTAGTTTACTTTCAACGATTTAGAAATTACTTATACACTATTTTTAAAAACCTAACTTTTTTATATTTTTTCGTACTAGTTTTGCACAATGATAACGCTTATAATTGAAAAAAATTGAATGGTGGAGTTATTCATATGCATTGGCCGACAGGAAATTCTATTTTACATTAATTACTCTGCACAGTCAGAATAACCTTTTAATGTATTCGTATATGAATGAGTAATACAACAGATTTTTGCTTTTTCCGTTGAATTCATTGTTTCTCCAAAAGTGGTTCCTACAGAAAAATTTACATAAAAAACGCACGTCGGCAACATGGTGCCAACTCAGTTTTCGAAGATATTTTCCACCATTGTCCTCAAATGAAAGAATATATGATTAACCGACTTCAAAAAAAGGAAGAGGTTCTCAATTCGTCTGTTTTTTTTTTTTTTTTTTTTTGGTATGTATGTTCAGCGATATCTTCGTCAATTTTGATCCGATATACATGAAATTTTTTTAGTGGATGGGGTATACTTCCAAAGTGATCCCATATAAATTTCATTGAGAAACCACCCCTTCTACCCCCTTCCACCCCTTAATTTTTATACAAATCCACATTTTTCATTCGATCTCGATGAAACTTTGGACATAAATAGCCAAAAATAAAGAGAAAAATACTGTAAACTTTTGGTTTAAAAAAACTTAACCCCTCTCCCCCTATCCACCCACTTAATTTTTGACAATTTTCTTTATTCAAAGCTGCAGTCGACACCATTTAACTGATCTCCATCAAAGTTGGCAATTACATGTAGTTTTCCATTGAGAAGGTTTCTGACCAAAAAAATAAAAATAAAAAACCACCCCTCTCCCTTTTATACCCCTTAATTTTATAGAAACCTATATTTCTTATATGATTTTTATTAAACTTTGCCCATGTATACTTTAAAAGAAAGAGAAAAATCCTGTCAACATTTGGTCTGCCAGAGCTCAACCCCTTTCCCTCCTTCAACCCCATTAACGTTTGTTAATGTTCTTTATAAAAAGCTACAGTCGCGATCGTTTGATAGATTACCATGAAAGTTGGTGCTTATTTGTATTTTCACGAAGAAGGTGTCTGACCAAAAGATCTAAAAATCACCCCCTCTCCCCATTAAACCGGTTAATTTTTTTACACAACCA
The DNA here is from genome assembly GCA_031002005.1 of Vandiemenella viatica. Taxonomy (NCBI): domain Eukaryota; kingdom Metazoa; phylum Arthropoda; class Insecta; order Orthoptera; family Morabidae; genus Vandiemenella; species Vandiemenella viatica. The sequence goes on along the minus strand of JARYHS010009186.1, from coordinate 174,391,866 downwards.
CAGTTTTTATCCGGTTTAGACAGAACTTAACAAATTTTAACTATAAAACAAAGAGAAAAATAATGCCAACTCTTGGTTTGCAAAAAGTGAACCCCTCTTCCCGTTTCCAACCCTTTGATTTTTGTCAATTTCTTTTTAGAAAGCTACAGTCGACACCATTTGATTGATCTTTATGAAAGTTCGCGCATATATATGTAATTTTTTATGGATAAGATTTCTGACGAAAAAATAAAAAAAACTAAACTAGCTCCCTTCCCTTAATATTTGTACAAAACCCACATTTTAATCAGATTCGGTGAAACTTCACATGCATATACTTTAAAACAAATCGAAAAAGAAAAATACTGTCCACATAACTTTCACAAAAACGAAAACCCTATCCTCCTTTCAACCCCTTTAATTACTGTCAACGTTCTTTATACAAAGCTACCGTTTCTTCCTTATTTTGAACGAAGTATGCATATGTATACTGCAAAACAAACAGAAAAATACTGTCTACATTTGGTTTCGAGAGTCCAAACTCCGCTCCTTCCTTTCCATGCTTTCATCTACAGTTTCTGACCGATTCTGAAGGAAATTTGCACACGTATACTTTAAAACATACAGAACAATTGTGTTTAAATTAGGTTGCAGAAGCCCAACCCCTCTTCCCTTCTACCCCCACCCCTCCTAATTTCCAATGTTATTTATAGATAACCACAGTTTTTCAGATTTCCAAGGAACACTGCATATGTATACTTGAAAACAAAGAGATACATAGTGTCTACACTCTGTTTACACAACTCTACAACTCACTCCCTTACCCCATTTAATTTTTTCAAATGTTCTTTACACAAAGCTACAGTTTTTATCTGGTTTCGATGGAAATTTGCACATGTACACTTTAAAACAAAGAGAAAAATACTGCCTAGACTAGCTTTACAAAAACCAAACTACTCTTCGTCTCTACACCCCTTAATTGTTTTTTATACATACCTACAGTTTTATCTGATATCAATAGAAATTTACACACATATACTTTAAATCAATCAGAAAAGACAGTATACATTCGATATACAAAAGCCCAATCCTTCTTTCCCTTTTACTTCCAATGTTCTTTAAAAAAATCCACAGTTTTAAATCCCGTCAAAATCAATTAAGCTATTTTTATATCATGGCATAATATTTATAAAATAAATGTGTCATAATGTATTAACATGTACTTCAGATTTCAACTCGGTTCCCATGCTTTCACGTTGTGAAAACCAATTAAAAATCTGTATTTTCTGTGTGATGCCGTAGCAAACAGATATATTCCAGAGACAGATTTCTGTATGTGGTATGTATTAATGCCCAGATGTTCATGTTTCGGTTATCGACCAGCAGCTTTAACAGATGTTATGATACGATCGAAACATAGCGTGGACCAAAATGTAAACTGACATTCCTTAACACAACACCCAATCCACTCCGTTCTGGAAGTTATTGTGGTATATAAAGACAGAATTCTTCTTTTAAATTCAGCGCTTTAATCTCTGAGCTACCAGGAAGTTCGCAAAATGGGAACTGCTGCGGCATATTTAAAATACAAAACAAAGTAAAATACCAATAAAAATTTTAAACTAAAATAATTTTTCAAAAAAAACATAAAAACCGCCTTCAAAAAGAAAAAACACTAAAAATTTTAAAGCAAGAAAAACGAAAAGATAAAAACAATAAGGTATAACAATAATACGTAAAAAAAACATGTTACTGCTTACCTACAATTAATGCTAGAAATATGTTTCAAGAAAACTGTAACATACAGATGATAAGCCGATATTATACTAACTGTAAATCGTTTACTGCATGATGCAGCATACCAACTGACACTGTAGTGCCAGAGAAATGCCTGGATGACCAAAAAGGCCGAGCCACAGATTAAAATACTATTGATTTGTTTCCCTAAGCTGTCTACCGTAAAAACACTATCTACCTCACGACATGCTGTAAAATATTGGGAATTTTTGTTCGTACTCCCCGTTTCACCTCTAACATTAAAAGAAGTTCAGTAATTCGATCTTCGTGATTTGACAGCTGGCACCGACTCCAAAATTAACTAATTAATGTAAAAATTTCAATGACAGTTATGTAAAATATTGTCCATATAGATTTACTTTTTCCTAAGCAAGGTATAAAGTTTGGTTGATAATTGAATACAGCGACCAGTCACAGTTTATGGTGTTGCTTTATTTTATTTTACCATTACCGATTTAAAGCATACATTGCTCATCTTTAGATGGTTTTAACAATACAGATGCGAATTGGAGGCGTGTTTTTGTGTCCTAGAATAACAAAAATATAATGATTGACGAAAGAATTTAAATCTGGAGTGATGATAGTAAAACTTGGTATATAACTTACATTAGGTGTCTGCTTATATCCGAGAACAAAGACTTGGTTGGAACACAGTTGAGGAGGCACATTTTTGTGTAACACTATGCACTATCACAATTATATTGCACAAATATATGTGGAAAAGACACGCTGCACGCTTGCTACTGTATTTTCAAACAAACATTGTAGATTAACGTCTCTGAGTGGAAACAGACGATCAAGAGAAAGCCGGTTGCGTGACCTAAGTGATCTTAGTGAAAGCGACTATGTTCAGTCATAAAACAAACTTAGTCCACAACCCGAAGGTTGGTTGGATCCTCCCGAATAAGGCATACTAAGCCATTGTGTCAGAGGTAGGAGGGCCACTTCTTATCCTCCTTGATCTACATTTTAACGTGGAATCGGAACCACAGAACGACCTGGCGTAGCTCATATGATCAAACACAACTCTTAAACATTCCTGTGCCTACCGGGATTCGAACTCGGGACCGGAACAACGAACTTTCTGAGCTACCAGATAGCGGTCATATAACAGTAGCAATGCCTAGAGATATTACCTTTGCGAGCTAGGCAGAAAGTAGAAATAACATAAGCTTCTAGATCATGTTTGAAAGGAGGAAGCTCCAACGACATAATTATAAAAGCGATCAACGGTGTGGCGCAGCCATGGATCGCCGCATGGCGCCATATAGAGATATTCAGTTATCTTAATCACTTCTTAAGATCCCAACCTCTACCTTTAAGCTGTAGTAAGCTACACTACAGTTTCTGCAATTTATTCTACAAATTACGAATGTAACAATACATGAATAATTAAAATTACAGAACTGTTCATTCATTTCGACTATGAGGATTCAGTAAGGTGCTGGAATCAGAGACCCTACTTGTATGGCACAGATTCGAAAAGAAGCTGCGAGTAAACACACTCCCACGAGGTTTGTAGGCGTATCCTCAAAGCATTGACAGTGGTTCCAGGAGGACTAGAACGAATAAGTTGGCGACCAACAGTATCCCAGACATGTCAAATGAGTGACATGTCAGCCGAAGATGCAGCCCAGGGAAGCAGTGGTATCCGTTGTTCTTCGAAGAAGGCTTGCATATTCCTCGCCACACGTGGGCGGGAATTGTCCTGCTCAAATATGGCAGAGCTGTCTGCAGGAAGGGCAATGCCTCAGGCTCTAAAACCTCTCAGATGTTCCGATTTCTCTCAATAATCAAGAGATGAGACTGCATGTTATAGCTCCAGAAACCATAACGATTTGTCCATTTTGGCTCTCAACTGTTCAATTTTCCGGTTTGCGTTCGTCATGGTAGCCTCTAACCTGTACAGTCACAGAGTGATGGCCCACATCACGGTCGGACAAGATCAAGCGGTGTGTGGAACCTTCTTCTATCTACTAGTTCCGTACACTCATCACTGTCTTATCAGCGTACCCTGTACGAGCTGCAACGTCACTGTAGATGAATCTGTTTGCAGAAAATCAAGCATCCTGTCAGGTTCGATGTTACTCACATGATAATATTGCACTCTTTGACAGCGATTAGTCATATCGGCCTTCCTTGCACATTCCAGATCGGTTCACGGTTCTGCGCCAAGTGCGCAGCGTAACACTGATTCGTCTACAGGAAACCAAACATACTGCCGCGTTCGATATCACTCTAATGATGATATTGCGCCCTTTGACGTCGATGAGATATACAGGTCTTCCTTGCACGGTAACGGCTTAGCGCCATACACAGTCACAGTAACACATACTTGCCCGTCACACAAAAGAAGGCGTTCTTAGGCCTACATGTACGCCATTTCTCTGCAATCTTAATCATTGATTAGGGCTCCGCCGTTCTATGCATACCCCGATTTTTTAGTGATCCATATAATTCCTTCTGGGTGTTGCAAATTTCACAATCAGTGGCGAGTGTCTCAAAAATCTTCCATTCTTGTGGTTGCTCATGGTGCTCACTCTTCTGGTAATTCTATGGAACACTGTTGCAGATGTATTTACTTCAAAATTCAGATTTAATGAAAGGTTTCTACGTTCACTACAACTATGTTTCCTTCCGAACTCATATACTTCCTACCGAATAGCCAAAACCGAGCTTGGGGGGTGACTGGTACCGCTCTGACTTCGCATTCTGGAGGATGGGCACCCGGATTTGGGTTTTCCATGGTTTCCCCATATCATGCCATGTGAATACCGGGATGCCTCCTTCAAAAACGCCATGGCTGAAATCCTTCCGATTCCTGTCCCCACCCCCATCCCGCCTCTAATGACCTCGACGTCGACGAGGCGTAAAGCCATAACTAAAAAAATAATATTAATAATAACCGAAATTCTTTGGTGAACATAACACTTATCTTCAAGCAGATTCTACAATGAAAAGTAAGTACTAATCCTTGTTCACAGTACCCCAAAGAAGCAAAACAGCTTTCATGAGTACATTGGGATACTACAGTGTCTATAAAGAAAACTGTTTGTAACTGCGACATAAAAAATTTACGCAGTAATGGTTTCTGACAGTCATCACTTGTGATGGACTGATTTCAATATGGCGGAAAACTTGTTAGAAAGAAAGAGCTCACGGTTTATAAATGCGATCAATCACTAATCACGTACACAGAAAAGCTGATGGAATCAGGATGTTACGTATAAACAAACTCCTGTGCAGTTTCCAACAGAAGAGGAGACGTTTGCTGCCAGAGACACACGAGGTGGGACAGCTAGAGTGAAAGTCCTCCAGAGGCGCCTCCGGCAGCGTCTCGCCCAATCCGACGAGTAATTCGGCCTGAAGTGGGCTCACCCGCGTGTGTGTACAGTCGCAGGTCTCGACGCGAGGCTAACAGCATTAGCGTGCGGAGCGCGTGATTGCGCTATTCATCGTGATTCCCCCGCTCGCAATCTCGGCAGGCGCTGCCCGTCTCCGAGCGCCGCCGGCTGGCCTCATAAATCTACTTGCTGCTGCCCCCTGCGCCCTCCACGGCCATCCGTCGGCAGCGGGCGCAGTTATGTCACCGCACCAGACCCGCTTCACTGTCGCACCCACTACCACCACTACTGCCAGGCGACTTGGGAGTTGTAAAACCGAGCTTTACAGTCACGCAAGGCAGCTTGCCTTTCCCATTCCACTTGTATGTTCACAGACACAGCGGAGATATTCAGAGAACGTGTAATCTCACGGCGTACTGATTCTACAGCATCATGAATGAATACGCTTACCTTCTTTCATCCCTGTGCAAAACGATTCTGAAACTAAAACATAGGTTCGAACCTTTTTATCCTTCCAACCCCTTTTCGAAAAGAAAATTACACACCACCCCTATTTCGAAAAAAAAAACATTACTCATTAAATTATGCTATATCCTCTTTTGGCTAAATATAAACACGGGAATGCAATAAAAAACTTCTTTGATGCAGTCCTTAATGTCGAATATAAAACTTGAATGAACAGTTGTGGTTGGTCCTGAAAGCTCCCTAAATTTGCCTTGGAGCAGCCTATGAACTCTTCAATGCCCACCGCTGGGAGATACCACTCGCATTGGAAACTACTGAACTAGAGAATCAAATATTATGAACCATACCACACGTTTCTACCAGTCTAACAAAATTCATCAGGGACTAACCTGGTTCAACCTCCATTGGTTTGGCGCTGATGGATTGTTGAATATTGGCTATAGTAATAACCTCGTTCACTCCGTATATTATTTCATCCCAAAGTATATTTTACAATATAGACTGATAATAAATACAAATGTCTATTCTTTAACAATATTTTATAAAACCTTGCTAATAAATAACACTTCTAATAATAATAATAATGATTCAGAAAGGCATTATTGGCGGAGATATCTCTAAAAGGTTCGGATGCCGATTGATAGAGTTTCTATTTGCCGCCCATACGTCCCGGTAGTGGCTGCCTTAACCTTACCCTGTAATACTACCGGGTAAAGGGGAGCTATAGTTTAAAGAGGAATCCGAACCATGGAAGGTTGTGGTATACTTGACATTGCAGAGCATGCTGTGCCAAAAATGACGGTCGGGTTAAGGGCCGTCGAAAATTCAGTCCTTCGAACCAGGGACCTTTCAACCTCCAGTAAAACGGCATAGCCACTAAGTCACAAAACCGTTCACAACACTCGTAAGTTTCTTTTAAAAATGGACTTATTCATCAGTTCATCCCTGGAACCACCATTCAGGAGTTTGGAAAAATTGAATAATACGAACCATTAACAGCCAGTACAGACGTTTCTTAGGAACCAAAGCCCGCCTGTGTTAATAATATACAACCGCAAGGGGCAGCATAAAAATCATGCATTTGGCCTCAAGCCTCGCATGACAGACTCGTTGGCACAGTTGTTTCCGGTACCGTGATGACGTCAGGCGATGACACGGAGATAGCTCGTTCGAGTCCAGTTGATAGAAGAAATTTTTACTATCAGGACTTGTTTGGCAGGTTATGGTGCCCAGTTCCCACTCACCACATTGTGTGCCAAAGTCCTGACCTGAATCCCAAACCTCTCTGCAGTGCGTATGCAGTGAGGGCATATGGCACTGTTGATAGTGATTCGTTGTCGGATGGGAACGTTAAACCTATCGGCTGCAGACTTATCTTTGGGAAAAGTATGCATAATTGGGCCAGCAACGGGTTTCATCCTCCCTGTTTTTCATATGTCATTTCATACAACACAAACAACATTTTACCCTGAAAATGCACACTATTAAAATCATCCACACTTAGAATAACAAATGCGAAAACACACTGTGGGAAGGAAACAAGAAACCACCATAGTTCATGTTCCCTAGAGAGTTCTCACGGAGAGGTACTGTACATCCTCCATGATAAACGCCTACGCCTGGATGCAGCATCATAAGAAGAATAAGATCCACACTGTCAGTTTGTCCTAGTCACTGCTTTGCAACCTCAAAACCTCGTGTCTGGTCGTGTGTTTCCATACTTACTTTGCAGTTGCTCCAGTCCTTTGAGACGGTAATGAAAAATCGGCATCCGTAGCACTGAGAGGAAGGAAGTAGTGGGAGAAGGTAGCTTGTTGATAGTAAACCACGGAGGTTATTCGCGGACTGGTCAATTAAAAAATACAAAAAGGTATTAATACTGAAAAATAAACAGAATTTAATCCAGTGTGGTGTCGCAGGCTGAATATGTTTATCAACTGAAAATGGTCAGTTGTAAAACCTTACCGGTGTGCTGTAAAAACACAATAGTTTGACGGCTAGCTTCACCGTCTGCATCAGGTGTGAAATATTGACTTTTTACATCACAGTACCGTGATGCTTTCATTGCAATCGTACGCCGGGAAAGTCTTCGTTCTTACAAGCTGCTGGTAGTTTACAACATTGCTCAGTAGCTCCAAGGTTTCATCATAACATCACGCGCTTCATGTTCGAGCTAGCAGGTCGTCAAGCAGAAACGCTGTTTGCAGAGTACACTCATTAAAATGTTATGACCTCGAAAAAACCTGAAAGTGGGGTCAAGTATCAATGTCCTTTTCGCTGTAACGCCATCACATCTAATCTCGAAAAGCTGTTTGAAGTAGGTCGAAACTGTTGGTCTTTCGTGTGACATTAATTACTTTGAAAACTGACCTCTGGGCGAAAAGCTTACATTCGTGCTCTCAGTGGACATGGAAATCAAGTGGACGCGATGGAGACAAGAGGACGACTTCATACGGAGTGACGGATGTCGCTTGACAGCGAGCCGTGTTTCATTAATTTTGATGACGCTTTCCAACGGACGATACGGAGCGATTCCTGTTAATTACTGCCGTGTGTTGCGTGCGGCTGAATTACACGGGCGTCCACTTTAATCTGCGGCTGCCCCCTTGGGCGGCAGCGCAAAGCTGGCTGAGCAGTTTTTGACGGGCCTCACAGAACGTAACGCAATGCCTGCGCGGCTGGACTGTAAATTATTTAAATAGCGCTGCCGCCGTGGTGATTACGAGCTTTTTAATACAGTTCTCTACCGACCAGCGCTGAGACCATTAAAGCCATTAGTTTATAGGAGCGGCAAATGTGCCAGTTTATTCGGATTATACATACTGCCGGTTTGGCAATATGAATGTATATTTTATAAAGAGAGACGTGATTATTTTGACGGCTGATGGAGCGGCTAACTACCATTTCTCAATCAAGTCATTTAAAAAAAAAATGTTAACCCTGTTACCAAACAAATCTCTTTAAATCAGTTTATATTTTATCTGGCATCATTGTTGTTTCGGTGAATCTTTTATGCTCTAATTAACTATTTTTAAACCTCAACATAAATAATTAAAAAAGCTGAACTTATGCTAAAATCAGAAAAAAATGACTGAAATTTGTTTCAAATTTTATCGGTTAAATACATTTTCTCAGTTACCAAGGAAATTAGTCCAAAAAGATTCTAAATAATTGTAGAATAATTTGATTATGAATTTTAGATAATAGGATATCATGCGTAGAGTTTCAGTAACAACTGAAAATCTCTCAAAACCAATTTATTGTTTCAATCTGTTAACCATGATACAAGTAAAATATTATAGTGATTCATAAATTACATATATTAATAGATTTTTGCTTTGCACTGCCATCTTCGCAATAGATACCTACCAATTTAAATGAAAACTTTATGGTTTGTAGGTTAGGGTATCGTTAATATAATTTCTTTTTTTTCTTCTTTTTTTTCATTTTTTTTTTCATCTGCTCTCTAACAGCGAGGTCTTTAGAGACGGGAATGGATGGGGGGCAAGGAATGGGAAGGAATTCGGCAATGGCCTTTTGAAGGAAGCATCCCGGCATTTGCCTGGAGTGATTTGGGAAACCATGGAAAACCTAAATCTGGATGCCCGGACGGGAATATCATTTCAATCTCTTATCTTTCCAGCTTCATTGCATCTTTGTCATTTGGTGTTCTACTACATACTATACCGTTTATACATTTACTATGCTTGTGCTGCAAGTGGTCACACGGTAGATTTTTAAACCCATTCATCTCATAAATATTAAATTTCAGTTATCAGTATCTATTTCGAAACAAATTGGGAATTTCTTTACCTCAATTTAAATATTACCTCCTCGTTCCTCTTGTTCCAGAACTATTATTTCAACGAATTTTGTTATTTGATTCGGAGGCAATAATACTGCATAATATATACGATATTGTTAGGAATTTACCGCGCTGATGTCTAGCAAATAATGGTAAATTTTACTATAGTGATTATGATATATATAATATTTAAATACACTATTTGCTTGTGAAATATTGTAATTTAAAAAAAAAATTTAGGTAAGGGTTTATTTTCTTTCGTTTGATTTTGACAATGAACCAATATGTTAAGAAACAGAGTAAGTTTTTTAGTAATGTACGAGCTAAGCAATTCCTGAACCGCTAATTTCAAAGGCGCAATGTTTGTATTAAGCATTCCCTTTCCTGACCGTGATAAAAATGTTTGAGAGGCCGTTTACGAGATATGAACTCACTCCCCTATTAGTATGAATACGGTTTAACGACATCAGTTAAACTGTTGAGTGGAATTAGTCCGTAATAATCTCGTTCGATAAGCACATAAAATAATCGAATTGAGCAAATAAAGATAGGTAGTAGATTTTTGGTACCAAAATAATTATTTTAAGAATTATTGAAGCGGCAAAGAAATAATTTAGAGCTCATATTTCTAGGATTATCTTCAAGCTAGTCTTTGTAAATATAAGACGGGTATACAGTGATACACATGGTGCTGGCTATACAGAAATATTCCCAGCGAACGTGTAATCATCCTCAGAATTCTGTTATGTAATTCAACATCCCACAACTAAAATGCTTTACTTTTCGCGATTTCCATGTCGGAATCCCCGTACAATAGAATATAAATCACGGTGATATCTCTTCAGATGAATGCTGTTAAGGTTCCTTCATAAGGCCACTGCCGATTTTATTGTCGTTCCTTTTCTGGATTTACACATTTCAATTCATCCTAAATATAGCGCTGAGGTTCAATAAATATAACCGAAAACAGAATTCAAATGCTACCGGGAATAATATCGACTATCTTGTTGGCAAAACTGTTCACTCTACTAACCACATCTAACGATAATCTTGAAGGTTTAAATTATCTGACCAATCATGATCACACGTGGTGTCAGTTTTTCTCTCCGCGACGCGGAAGCTTTCGATTGCATATAATGCTAAACTTCACTTCCACTTGTCTATGTCGTGTTCAGCTACCTGCACACCTAAGTCTGTTGGGGTCTCAGCAGAAGCTTCCTCGTTGCGTACCTTCTGTATCCTTCTTCTAAACTTGTTAAATCCAAGCCACGGATACTAGTAAATAAATAGAACTAAGGCGACATGAATCCTAGGATTATTCCTGGAAGGTACAAAGGTACAAACGCATCATCAGGCTCACTCATCCTGGTGATGGGAACTCCTATTTATAATGGACCGTAATTTGGAGGTAAAAAATCATTTCCTTTCAAATAATTCACATACTGTGGGAGGAAATATGCAATTTTACAAGCGTCAAGCAGATCGTGTAGCTATCAACGCCTAGTGTAATTGAAACCTTTACCTAGTAAAGTGATCAATGGAAATTACTTTACTGAAATACGAAATACAGTTCAATAGTAGTACTTTGAAAGTGAAATGTAATTGCGATGAAGCGCAAGCTTCGGTGGCAATTCTTCTGATCATCTATTTATCCAATTTTATTTCTTCTACTTTTTGATGTTATTATTATATTCGTTGGGTGTTAAATTCCATCAACTTTGTCTATTTACAAATTTTAATTTTAAATTTCTTTAGCCTTTTTGATAAATTATTCATTACTTCCTTTGGTAATTTATTCCAATCTCTGACATCCTTACACAAAATACATTTGTCACTACCGTATTCATGAAATCGAGTGCCAGACTGTGCTCATGGTCATCTTTTCCCTTCCATGCACTATTCCTAATTCTTAAACCAATATCCTTCCAAGCCTTGTCAACAACATACTCCTTTTACGCTTCCAACACTTTCTTCATCCTCTCCCTGTCTTCAATAGATTACCAATCCAGCTTCCTTGTCATATCAGTTATTGTCTGGATCCTACAATATTTTCCAGAAGCAAATATAGTTGTTCTCTTATGTATCGCCTTCTGCTCCTGTGCTTGATTCCCAATAAATGAGTCCAACACAAATAATATCTTAGTGCATCGAAATAGTTGTGAGGGTGATGTCTGGCTATGAAAGTGAGATATGAGAAGACGATCCGATTATTGTTGTCAGTGGCACAATTATCTGAAGATACGAAATTATGTAGGAACAGTATTGAAAGAAACCGTGAAACTATAAACGAGTGATAATTGTATTAACTGCTGATATATCTTTAGAACTAACTAAATTATTTACATGATCGATAATTGGGAATTGGAGAGAATATTTAAAAAGGTAACAAGTGAAACTGAATCCGGATGAAAGCTGTTTATTAATAACAAATAGAATGGCGTAATGGAGTAGGAAAGATAATTACATAAGAAATATTTATGCCTTTATTAAGTCATTGTGAACTGTGAGATTATAATTGACTAGCTCGTACCCGCGACTTCGTACGCGTGGATTAAGAATTTTTTTGCCAGAATTGAATATAGAAAGTTGTTGGTAACGAAGGATTGGACCCAAACAACACCGAGTCGGCATAATATGACAGGAAAGCTATCACTATATCATTCTACCGTCGAACCAGTCTCTTGAAGAGAATCAGTTTCCAACATATTTCTGTCACCATTCGATAAGGTCTCAAAGTTTCTTGAATACAACTATTAAACATACCGGAGAAAATGTCCTGTGCCCTTCATATAGATTTTCTTCACATCAACATCGATATAGTCATTTGGTCGTCAAAATGTAACAAAAAGACAGAGACTTACTACCGTATTTATAGTATTATTACTGCTGTTCACACACTCTCTCTCTCTCTCTCTCTCTGACTGAAAACAACCCCTGAGGAATCATTATAACGTAAAATTGTAAAATTGTACACCTACAGCATTGCAAGACTACCTACGATTTGCCTCGCATTGCACCCCTAACTTTGTGATATCTACAGTTTAACATTCAATCCGAAAAAGCTACGGCCCAGGCGTGACTCTTATGATCAAAAACAAATTTTAAAAATCTTAGCCTCCACGGAGATTTGAACCGGAGAACACCACCCAAACATTTGTAAGCAAGCGCTTCAACCAATGAGCTGTCTGACAGATACACGGAATAACAGTATACAGATGTGCATATCCAACGCGTCTGTCTATCGCCATTCAGTAGTATTTTGAAATTATGAGACAACATGTATTATTTATACAGATAATTTTTCAACCAAATGTAGACAGTATTCTTCTCCTTGTTTCAAAGGATAAGTGTGCAAAGTTTCATCGAGATAGGATGAAAACTGTGGCATTGTATGAAGAACAAACAAATTAACAAACAAACAAACAAACATTCATCTTTATATATATAGATAAAGGTTTTTGTTGTCGTCTTAATTGCTTTTAGAGTTATGAAATTTTGCGAAAGAGGGGAACACGAAACAAATAAATAGGAAATTAACTACCCTGATAAGAAATACCATAACATTTGTTTAAATCGTAAAATGTTAATGTTCCGCGAATAAACTCAAGACCAGAATCAATTTCGCACGCTGTGTTTTGGTAACGTCCTAGTAATTCAGCCTCGCCCTGTTCCAAGAGAAACATCAATTTGTCTGGGGCTGCCTTAAAAACGTCAGTCGCCCTATCGGTTTCCGAAGCTGCGCCGCCCGCAGGCGGGGTTTCTCTTCTTTCTACCCAGCGCCACTCGCTCGCTCGTTCGGTCGCCAATCTCGCCGGGAGAAGAACTTGTAGACATTTCTTCGGAGGAATCCTTTTCAGAGCTCGGCGTCGTTTATTACAAAAACCGCTCCTCGGTGAATGGAGCGTGCGGCTGAGTTGGCGCGACGTCGACGCCGCCTGCGACGCTCTAATTGCTTTGCATGCAATGCATCGGCAATGAGCCTGGAAGACGCACGCCTTAATTAAGACAGCATTGTGGCGGGAGGGCGCCCTCGTCCGCCTGCAAATGGAAGCGAGTTAAGCCCTTGTCGCCTCCGGAAAGTCGCCCCCGCCTACACACCGCTTTTCCGCTGTCTGGATTCGCGTACAGCGGCACAAACAACAAGCAAATTAAGCACTGAAGAGCTGTTTAATTACATATTTTTTAGTCTATTCCCTCAGCGTCTTATGTAAGTCCGCCGCAGCATGCCTAATCTAACCTTGTATTAGCGTTCTGAATTTCGCTGAGATGTGTTTCGGTAAGCTTGCATTCTGACAACTCATTAGGGCCCTCAGAAATAGAGTCATAATGTTTAGTCAAAATGTTTACAGTGTAGGAACTCTGGTAGTGTGATTTTAGAGCTGTTTTGATGACAGTCAAGCTTAATCATTTATATAATTTCTAAAAGATGTTTTTTTTGTGTGTGTGAAAGCCATCTTTCTCCCTTCATATTTAACCAGAAATGATAAATGGGGTATCATTTTATATATTTAGCTCTCCACTTTGCTATCATCATTAATTATGAAAGGATTTTTTTTAAATTATGGACGGTCAAGGTCACGGATATAGATAGGAGTGATTGTATTACCGCCATCTAGATAATAGAACCACATAGAATAGAGATATTAATAGACTTTGTGTGTCGTCGAGAGTAAGGATCATTTCGGATAGTTTTGTTTCTGTTTGAGAAACATTTCATAATTTCTAATTGTTTCGTAAGGCGTTATAAGTGTTCTGTTACGTATCTATTTCAGTTGGCAAATAAATGTTAAACATGATTTGGCTCTTTTTCATCTTACTTCAAATCACCAACCTTGCTATTCATCATATAATATTCGCGGATTTAAGTGTCACGTAGTTCCATTAAAATTTGATTTAGGACAATTTTGAACTCATTTAATCCCTGTTCATGAATGTTTCTTTCAGAGAAATTTTACATATTCGTTACCACACTGTCCTCTCTTGATAAAAACATTATGTGTAAGTTCTTGTAGGTTTCGTTTCTAACTCTTTTAGTTTTCGTGGAATACTTCCGTATTGAATTCCGACCTGGGCACGACTTTCATCTGTGGTAAACCTGTGCAATGTTGTGTGGAGGACGCTAGGTTTCTAGGTGGTTCCGCTGTTCCACGGTAAACGAGAAATCCGTTAGGATTTTCAGTTAGTTTAAATGGCTATGGACAGAAGCGAATTGCACAACCAATTATAAGCTCTGTCAGTATCTCACTAAGATACAACAAAAATTACTATTATTATTACTTTCCTACATAAAATATTTCCATAAATTCCCTAACTTTTTATTTCAAAAGGCTTCCAAAATTGATATGTATATGGCTTATCATCACTGACGCCAGTTATCCCATTTAATACTCATTCGTTTATGATGAACAGACAACCTACATTGTATTTAACATCATATAACCAACGGAACTATGTCATTCAAGATCGATCAGTCCTGTTTAGAGGCAGTTACTGAGCTTTTTCCGAACGAAATTGTAATCAACTAAGTATGCGATCCTCAAATTTACACAATAATTAAGAGTGAGAAAACAAAGTAACCGATCTCATGTTGCATGTTCCAAGACATCCCCCACGAATTGAGCAAAAAGAGCATGAAGAACTAAGAGAGTACTCCCAACCTACATACACGAACAATGAAGTATGCGAGTTTCATTATACACGTCTCCAGTTTCGTTTACGTAGAGCAGCATTCACATGTCAGAAAATATTTGTCTCGAATTATAGTTCACTCTAAATTGGAACAATAATCGAATTAACACTAAATATCTCACACCATCGTTTTTGTTGTTTTATTGTTACCAACAACTTCTGCTATAGTAGTACTTCAAACTTCTATCAATCAAATTTTCTCCTTGTTGCAGTTGGGGGAAAAACTCCAAATGGATAAGGTGTATTTCGATGGTTAAGAATCGAAATTGGTTGTTGTAGCACAAGACAATGATCATTTCCAAGTGTGTTCTCTCTTTTAGTAAATGTATAGAGCGCAATATTATAACCATCGACTACACGAAAGGAATAAATTGCATGGGGATCTGATTGGAACTTAAAGTTCATAAATTTCTTAAGAAGCCTAAAAATGTGAACATTATCCACAAAAACCTTCAGTTTCTGAAAACATTTTGACCACACTAATCTAAGCAAATAAGTTTCCGTAAACGGGTATCCCTATTTAACGATAAACTCTTACTATTAAAAACTCAGAAGAAACAAAATATCCTAGTATGGAAAGCCGACAGCAGTCATGAAACGGTATGGAAATCTGGGCAACAGAGATATACTTTAAATTGTAGAGTATCACATGATAATTTCTAAATACTGCTGTGGTTAAAAGCATCGATTTTGATAGAGTCCTCAAACACACATATAATGATATAATTGATGCAAATGTATCTTAGTCAAACCACATTAAATATAGTTTCGTATAAACGTTAAAATTCATTTAATGGTACTTTGAGGTTTTTAATGGAATATTGAAGTTTAACATTTACAAATTTATTGACGTGAGCAAATAACTCAAGCAATTTTTTACGTGTACTACGTTATATACCTTGAGTAAAATTAATAAAGCAGTACACTTTAAACAGTCTTGTGTTCCTAACATCAAAGAATGACTCATCAGTAATACGGAAACTTATTTTTTGGGTACAATTTATTGTGCGTAAAGCGGAATACAATCAGAGTACGTTGTTGGCGCCTAGCCAAATTTTCCGACAGTACTTTTGTTTAAAACAAATATGATTTCAGATATAGTGATCATAGTTCCCTACGATTAACTGTGAGGCAGTTTAGCCATTAAACAATATTGCCATCCAGTTGTTTCTATATAATTTCCGAAAGCAACGAAAACAAAATTTCTGCTTTTCTTTGTCTCTCCCTTAGTCAACTCAATTTGAAGAAATTAATAGTTTTACTTCTTCTTTTATATATTTAATTTTTTAAATTTATTAAACACGATTTTAAGTGCTAAAAAAATTGTAAGAGTTTATTACTTGATGATAGCCAGGAAATAAATTAAAACCCAGGTGTATATTATGTAAGATGCAATCGATTCAAAAAACCTCACTAGGGCTTGAATGCCGATAGCCGCCTTTTCATCAAAGTCTGACGAAAACTGAAATGGAGAGTAAGCGATGTAAGCAACTGGAAGAAACCAATTTTATATCTGCGTCAAAACATGTATTATTACTGAAGTTAGAACTACCTCCTCTATTTTCCAGTATTCAGGAACGATTTCGTTAATTACGGCGACCATCTTTAACGCAGTCGAAGAATGAGGAGTATCGCATGGAAGGGAAAAAATTAACATGAGCACAAGATAGCATTGAATTTTATGCATAAGGAAGTGGGAAATTTTTCATTTGTGGGTTAGGATTGCAAGGATTAGAATAAACTAACAAAAACGATGACGGAATTTAAAATTTAAATTCGTAAATCGTAAAAGTATACGGGGTGAGTAATGTTAACTCTGATTGTATATAAGGTAATAATAATAATAAATACTAAGAAAAGTGTAATTAGGTGACTAGGAAAATTGCCACCGGGATAAATTCAAGAGAAACGCCGTGCTATATTGGAAAATGTCCAGGACATTGCACTGTTGTCATGACCTTAGCGTTATCCCAGTCCATCGCGTCAACAACAGCCAGACCAGCACTAGCGTAAAATGCCTAAACTGCCATCCGCACTTTAGAATGTTCCAAGACGATCATCAGTTTCTGAATTGTTAAAATACTTATATCTCATAAATAGCGTATTTGAATCGCCGTAGAGATCGCTTAATGTGAACATCGCCAATTAATCTTGGTTAACAGTGCTGAATTTATGCTTCCACATGGAAATCTCCTATGAATGGGCCAGTAAGGTAATTAATTAATCGTTCGTCAACATGACACAAGAGAAGATCCAACCACTGTCTGGTGTAGGCCAGAGGAGATGTTCCCGATTAGGTATAACAATTTCTTAAAACACTTAAGGTCGGTTGGTCTGAATATAGTAATACTAGCCTCGTACCCGCGACTTCGTACGCGTGGATTAAGAATTTTTTTTGCCAGAATTAAATATAGTAAGTTGTTGGTAACGAAGGATTAGTCCCAAACAATATCGAGTCGGCATAATATGACAGGAAAGCTATCGCTATATCATTCTACCGTCGAACCTGCCTCTTGAAGAGAATTAATTTCCAACATATTTCTGTCACTATTCGATAAGATCACAAAATTTCGTGACTACAACTGTTAATCATACTGGAAAAAATATCCTGTGCCCTTCATACAAATTTCCTTATAAAATTACATCACAACGATATAGCCATTTAGTCGTCAAAACGTAACAAAAAGACAGAGACTTACTTCCGTATTTATAATAATATTACTGTGGTTCACACTCACACACTGACTGTGAACAACACCTGAGGGATCATTATAACGTAAAAAAGTGTACACCTACAACATTGCAAGACTACCTACGATTTGCCTCGCATTGCGCCCCTAACTTTCTAATATCTACAGTTTAATATTCAATCCGAATAACCTACGACCCAGGCCTGACTCTTACGATGAAAAACAATTTTTAAAAATCTGATCCCCGACGGAGATTTCAACCAGAGACCACGACGTTCGTAAGCAAGCTCTTTAGCTACTGAGCTTCCAGCTCACTACACGGAACACCGTCTGAAGACGTGCATATCCAACGTGTCTGTCTATCGCCGTATTTCCAAGTTATGAGAATCAATTGCCAACATATTTCTGTCACCATTCGATAAGGTCTCAAAATTTCGTGACTACATCTGTTAATCACACTGCAAACAATATCCTGTGCCCTTCATACAGATTTCCTTATAAAATTCCATCACAACGATATAGCCAATTGGGAGTCATAACGTATCAAAAAGACAGAGACTTACATCCCTAATTATAATAATATTACTGTGGTTCACACTTACACACTGACTGCGAACAATACCTGAGGGATCATTATAACGTAAAAGGGTATACACCTACAACCATTGCAAGAATACCTACGATTTGCCTCGCATTGCACCCCTAACTTTCTAATATCTACGGTTTAACATTCAATACGAATAACCTACGGCCCAGGCCTGACTCTTACGATGAAAAACAATTTTTAAAAATCTTATCCCCGACGGAGATACGAACAGGAGACCACGACGTTCGTAAGCCAGTGCTCTAGCCACTTAGCTGACAGGCCACAACGTGGAATCTCGGTACGCAGTCGTCCACATCCAAAATGTCTGTCTACCACCGTATTTCGAAGTTATGAGACAAATGTGTTATTTATACTGATAATTTTTTCAACCAAATGTAGACAGTATTTTTCTCCTTGTTTCAAAGGATAAGTGTGCAAAGTTTCATCGAGAACGGATAAAAACTGTGGATTTGTATGAAGACCAAACAAACCAACAAAACAAAAAAACCAAATAAACAAACATACATTCATCTTTATATATAAAGATTACTGTTATTCACACTTACACACTGACTGCGAACAAAACCTGAGGGATTATTATAACGTAAAAGAGTATACACATACAACATTGCAAGAATACCTACGATTTGCCTCGCATTGCACCCCTAACATTCTAATATCTACGGTTTAACATTCAATCCGAATAACCTACGGCCCAGGCCTGACTCTTACGATGAAAAACAATTTTTAAAAATCTTATCCCCGACGAAGATTCGAACCGGAGACCACGACGTTCGTAAGCCAGCGCTTTAGCCATTCAGCTGCCAGGCCACTACGCGGAAACTCGGTACGGAGTCGTCCACATCCAAAGTGTCTGTCTACCGCCATATATCGAAGTTATAAGACAAATGTGTTATTTATACAGACAATTTTTCAACCAAATGTAGACAGTATTTTTCTCCTTGTTTAAAAGGATAAGTGTGCAAAGTTTCATCGAGAACGGATAAAAACTGTGGATTTGTATGAAGAACAAACAAACCAACAAACCAACAAACCAACAAACAAACAAACAAACATACATTCATCTTTATATATAAAGATTTCTTTGATAACAAAATGTTTGATAGGCTACTCAGTTTATCAATCGGCGAATAGAATTTTATTATCAGAACAGTTAGTGTTAAATATGGAAATCTTATAAGTTATATCCAAAGCGTTCAATAAATAGAATTCAGAGAGTCAATTTGCTTTTATTTAAATATGAGACCTTTGTAATCACGTAAACTTAACAAATAGAAAGAGACATGTGCGTATTAATATAATGATAAAGAAATTATAACCTACGCTGATACTTCTGAATTGTAAATTACAGTGTCTCCAATAAATCCACTGCCTACTAACGCATTATTATCACAACCGTCATCGAGCATGTACTATCGGAAAATTCTCAGCAGTTGTAAAATTGAGGCAACTTACGATTTTATATTAAATTGAAACAATGACTCGTCTAAATATAAATTATAAAAGTGACAGGGAAGGTACTTATTAATTCTAAAAATAGTTAATAACTTATTATTAATTTTAGAAAACGTCATTTCTGAAAATAGCTAATTATAAATTAAAATGATTGGAGTTCGACTAAGATTATAAATGAATTAGTATATTGTAAATAACTCGCATTTCAGGAATTTTGACTTATTATTCATATGCAATTATTTTAAACAAATTCCCGTCTTTGAATTTGTAACTGGGAACGTTAGAATCTTAAGCCGATATACAGCTAAGATGGTGAAGGAGGCACAGCATACCAGGGTGGAGCTCATGCAGGTCCTAAGTCGCCATCACCGGCCACAATTGAACTATGCTGTGAGGCGGGTTAATGTGGAAACGGAAGTGCTACTTGGGAAAGGCATTAGTTCTGTGTTGGGGGTTTTTCCTGTGACGTGTGAACACCATTGGTAGGTGGGGTTTCACTAGGCATGGAATACACCTAAACAGAAGGGGGAAGGGAGTACTTTCTGAGTTGTTAGCTAAAGCAGTGAGAGAGCCCATTTCCAGTGATGATGGTATCAGGACTGTGCTTTTTTTTAGGTTAGGGGCTGCTGGTGAAGGGACAAAAATAGATTATCAAAGTGATACTGATTGCAGATTCACGATGGGAAAAGTCACAGATGTTAAAGAAATAGATGAAGTGGCTGAAACAATAACTGACTGCGGTGAAAGTGGGAATGAGGAGATAAATTCTGAAAATGTAAGGCCAGTAATAAGGGTGTTAATCGTAAACTGTAGAAGTATAATGAACAAAGTAATCTAATTTGCAAACTTAATAGAGATACACGAACCACAATTAATAATTGGGGTAGAGAGTTGGCTAAAAGAAGAAGTACTAAACAGTGAGGTTTTTCCTGATGGTTACAGAGTGTACCGCAGAGATAGAGGAGCAATTGGTGGAGGAGTTTTCATACAAAAACTACCACAGTTCACTGGCGTTCATAGATCAAGACCATGAGTTACTTGGGGTAGATTTCTAGGGTAATAAAAAACAAAAAATCAGAGTGTTGGCTATTTACAGCAGTGGAAGAATGACCGAAGAGGATGAGGCTCTTGGGGAGAATGGAAAGATTGATATGCAACCACATCAGAAATATATGTAAGGAACGTAAGTGGTTTTCAAGCAGGCAACATGGGTTCAGGCAAGGATATTTATGCGAATCTCAGTTGGTGGGATTTATGCAAGATATTTCAGATGAAATGGACAAGGGAGGCCAAATTGATAGTGCAGCACTTGATTTGTCAAATGCGTTTGACAGAGTAAGCCATAAAATGGTAGTAAATAAGGTAAAAACCATTGGAGTGGATGAGAAAGTGATTTGCTGGGTAGAAGAATTTTTAAAAGGTAGAAAACAGAAAGTTATGGTAGGAACTGTAGTATCAAAAGTAGTGGAAGTAAAAATGGGTGTGCCACAGGGTAGCGTATTGGGACCATTGCTATTCATTATTCTAATGAATAATTGTGTTGATTGTTTACTATCTGAAATTAGATTGTTTGCAGATGACATAATGCTATATAAAAGAATCAAAACGATAGAGGATTGTAAACAGTTGCAGGCTGATCTGGACAGGATATCTAGTTGGGTTGGTAAAGATGGGATGAAGATAAATGCAAAGAAGAGTCAGCTTATTAAATACACAAATAAAAATAAAAATGTTAATTATGAATGTAAGGTAAGGAAAGAATTGCTTGCTGAAGACTTGAAATGTAAATATCTTGGCATTACTTTTGATAACAAGCTTAACTGAGCAGGACACATTGGACAGGTGGTAGGAAAAGGTTTTAAAGTTCTGCACTTGTTGGAGAGAGTGATGAGGGGATGTACGAGAGAAGTAAAGGAATTTGGTTACAAAACTTTGGTCATACCATTGCTCGAATATGGTAGTATATTATGGGACCCTTATTTTACGTATCAAATACAGGAGTTGGAGAGGGTGCAAAAAAGAGCTGCTAGATTTGTTTCTGGAAATTATCGCAGAATGCCATCAGTGACGGATATGATAAACGAGCTGGAATGGGATTCATTGCAAGACAGGAGGAGGATGAGGAGGGGCATGGGAGTGTACAGGGCGTATACTGGCGATGTGGCATGGAAAGATATTGGACTAGGTATGAAAAGTAGTTCATGGAAGGGAAAATATCACCATGACAATAAGCTGGCACTCGATTTCAGGCACAAGGGTGTGGGAAGATTCTCTTTTTTAGGTAAGGGTGTCAGAGATTGGAATGAGTTACCAAGAGAAATGATGAATAATTTACTGAAAACTTTGAAAGAATTTAAAGTTAAAATTTGTGGAGGGCAAATGTAGGTGGGTGCAGGATAGGGGGAAGATGGGTGTGTAGGGAAATTGCTATCGGAGCCTTTGCTACATTGTAATTAAATAATAATAATAATAATAATAATGTAGAATTTTATTTTTGTAATTTTAAAGACCTGGAAATGAAAAATTATTAATTTTTACTCTCTCTTCAATAATTATTGTTTCAATCTTTCGGTTAGCGAGTCTCCGGATTTTTGTACCCAATCTACGGATATTTTAGCTGCCATCTACGGAAATTCAAAGCCAAGTGTCTGGCAGCACTGTGCAGAGACTAGCCCTGCGGTTAATCGGACCTACGGGACTCCATGTGAGGCCACTTCTTCAAAGTCGCAACGCGTGGTCTTCGTCGTCGGGACTGCTCTGTGAAGACTTGCCCTGCCAAATACTTGTTGCAGTCGATTATGGGAATATAATAACAAAATTTCTTCCATGAGACAACAGCTATCCGGCTTAATCTGGTGCCCGGTAGAGGGATAGAACTAGACAGATTCCCCGACCGGGTGGAATATCTACTTCTCTCACACTAAGCAGAAGACACAGATGGCTAACACCCGTAGAAATCAGCTCCGTGATTGGCCGGATTAACTCGCCTAGTTATGCGAGTGTAAGTTATATCGTAAATTATCATTTCTGCTAAGTTTCACCGTCAAGGCTTTCCTTTTAAAAATCCACTGCATTTTATTAACACTGACAGGTGTTCGTCTCTTCCACACCTAAGTCCTTAACGAGCAGTTTCAGTTACAACTGTTTCCAGAAAAAAGCGGCTCATTATTACCGTCAACTTGCTGATATAATAATGTAGTGAATAAATAAGTAAATAATCTTCAGTAATTTAGTCACATTGATCGGAAAAGTAAGTAAGTCTGCTGATTTAAAGTAGCCTTAGATGTATCAGGTAGACACCTCTTTACTTTTCTCTTCTTCACTAAAAAGAAAATATTTTTTTTTGTATTTTCATTAATGAAAACACTATTGTGAAGTACCGTAAGTGGTACATAACATTCCTCTGTGAATAGCAAAACTGTTTTTTTTTGTGGCAAGAGAAAGAGGGCGAAATTTACTCGGCAAATTGAGAAAATGCACTCCTACAGCAGCTAGTAGAATAGAAAAATACATGGAGGAAGGCCACCAAAACACAATCAGCATAAGTTTCGTTAATACATATTGAAATATTAATTTTTTGAACGCATTATGAACAATCAGAAAGACACTGTTAAAATGCTAGTCGCTCACTGAATTGAATACTCGTCATATCTTATGTAATAAAGATGTGTTTCTATAAGTCTTAAATGGTTTTGTTGTGGACATGTTGTAATTATCACATAAATTTATTTTCATAACTTTCATCCAATATTATTTTCTTAATCGTTCTACAAATATATGTGTAGAAAACATTCATAGAATGTTGACTTATTTCCGGTGACGTTTGTGAGCCATAAACCTTGATTCAGGTTACAAAGGATCATTGGTCTCTTAAGATAATAAAATGAAAGTAATGTAACAAAATTATCTTCACAAGAATTTTTTTTAGAAAGATATTATTAGTTGTTTCATTAATATGATTCTGGAAAGATTTATTAATCATTCAGTGTTGAACATAAAGTTCAATAAATACTCATTGACCCACCAAGAGGAGCTGTGTGGTGACTGCAGTTTCGTTTTCTCATTCGTATCGTTACGAATATTTGTCTTGGAATGATGCGATGACATGACCTATAAAGATAAATTTCCATCAATCCATTACAAGACTGCATAGACTTAATTTGATGGAATCCCATTTATTTACTTAAATTGTGCATTCTTACCAACGCATAACAACATATAACAGAAAATACGTAGTTCATTAATATCTGTTATTTTATCGCACAATTTCCCGCACTTCAGTGCTAACTTTCTACCAATAGCTAAGACCAGAAAAGTTTTTCTTGGATACAAAGTCTAAATCAATTCGAAATCCGTGCATATTGATCACGATTCGTTTTTGGAACGAATTGTAGCAGAAACCATAGTATTTACGAATTTAAAGTTTTGATTTTAATTTCATTTAAAAAAAAAAGAATTAGCATTTCTAAACGTTAATGATACAGCCTTTCAGATTAAAAAAAGAAAGAAACGGTTTAATCGCTACAGATTACGCCGCTGGCATAAACTGAGGCAAAATTCATGAAATGCTGACAAGCAGTATTCTAAAAGGATCGTCGGGTTATTTGAAAGGTCGTAAAACGTCGGTTGGGTACATAGTAACCTTAAGCCAGAGCCCTCCGGATCATTGGCAACTGATAACCGGAGATTTAGAGGCCATTAAAGGTGCGGCAACACGTAGCCGACCACCCACTTTATAGCAGCAAATTACAGCGCGAAGCGAAGTCCCCGCCAGCAGAGGTGGAGGCAGCGTTTAAATTAAATCAATCGACAGTTGGTGGACGTGAGGGATCAGAGCGGCGCATGTGTCCTGCTGGGGGATCTGGTGCGTCTGTTCTGGCATTAAAGGAATAGAGAACGAATGGTAACGTCAATGGAAAACCGCTCCTGAACGCATTACGTAATTGGCTAGATCTGTTTTGTTGGTATTAGGTTTTAGCACTTACTCAATCATTTAATTTTGGGTTCAAGAAGACTCCTTGTAAACAACGGAATGTAAGTTAGCCATAAATTTGTATGAAAGTTTTATGTGATTGGCAGAAAAAACTATGTGCTTTTATGTTGTAACAAGATAATGATTTAAGAGACGAATAAACTGGAAGTTGTGTGGCCAGATTAGTAATTAATTCACCAAACTAAAATACTAATGATTTTTGTGCTATCGTTCTTGTGACCTCGGTGCTGCATGCCATTACCGGACTCTATTAAAATTAGGTAAGCAAATGTTTACTGCTTTCAGCCTACGGTTTTACACCATTCCGCGTAGTCCGAATAATGTGCCACGACTAACGTTGCAAATTGAAAAATCAAAAAAAAAAAAAAAAAAATCCATCTTTGTGAAAAAAAAAACATGGAAAAAGACTTAGCACCCTTGTGTTTTTTTATTTAATTTTTTTTTTAGGAAACAATATATTTGATAAATTATAGTTTTATTTACGGAACTTGCAGTTTACATGTGTGTCATAATGTCTTACATAATGATTCATAAATCTATACTAATATTATAAAGCTGAAGAGTTTGTTTGTTTGTTTGTTTGAACGCGCTAATCTCAGGAACTACTGGTTCGAATTGAAAAATTCTTTTTGTGTTGAATAGACCATTTATCGAGGAAGGCTTTAAGCTATATAACATCACGCTGCGACTAATAGGAGCGTAGAAACAATGGAAAATGTGAAAAAAACGGGGAAAATTATTCATCTTTGAGGGCTTCTGTTGCGTGCGCTGCGAAAACGGTTCAAGATACCAAAAAAATATGTATGAAAGGATTATTCCTCTTGAAATGATCTAAAAAAATGTCCTCGACAGTATATGTCTATCTTTTAAGATTAACTCACTAGAACCGTTTTTATGGTAATCAAATTTTTTTCGAAATTAATGCATTATTACCAATTATTTGTTAGAGGTGTATCAACATAATAATATTTATCCAAATAATTGTGTTGTTGATTAACAGTATTTAATTGTGAACAAAATTGTCTTTGGCATCACTTAATTTCAATGAACATCTTAGAAGATATTACGCGCGGGCGGCTCCCTTCTGAACGTTATTTGTTTTGCGATATAATATTATGGAAGTTTGTTAACATTTTAAAATTAACTACAAATATGAGAGCACATTTGGGGAGAGGTAGTATAACTTTTCCTTCAAAGTTACTTTTAATAGGAGACGGGAAAGTACCTCATTTTGAAAATGAAATTGAAATTGATCGCGATTTAGGAGAAAGAGTGAGTAACATTGAGGACTTAATATCGAAAGTTTACCCTGAAATCAGCGAAATAGAAAATAAAGATCATCAATGGATGTGTCAAAGGGCAATATTGGCGGCGAGAAACAGTAGCGTGGACGAAATTAACGACCCAATTTTAAGTAAACTTCCAGGAGACATAGTTACCTACACATGTATTGATAACGTAATGGATCAAGAAGATGCGGTACATTACCCACAAGAATTTCTTAATTCTTTGAACCCAAGTGGCCTTCCTTCCCCCATATTCCCTCAAGTTAAAAATAGGCGCCCCAATAATTTTACTTAGAAATCTCAAACCACCAAATTTATGTAACGAAACCCGTTACATAATTAAATTTCTACGCAATAACGTGTTCGTTGCAATAGTTTTGACTGGTCCAGCAGTTGGTCAAACAGTGCTTATACCTCGCATCCCAATGATACCAAATGATTTACCTTTTAATTTTAAAAGAATTCAATTTCCCGTTAAGCTATCTTTCGCCGTTACAATTAATAAATCACAGGGGCAAACATTTAAACACATAGGAATCGATTTACGTCAAGACTGCTTTTCACACGGCCAACTATATGTCGCGTTGTCAAGATCGGGTTGCGGAGAAAACCAATATGTTCTTCTGCCACAATAAAATAAAACTAAAAATATAATTTACGCAGAAGTACTTTAAAATAATTATGATCTTTTAAAAACTTAAAAAACTAAATTTGCAAAAAATTGTCTAAAATAATAACAGAAATTGACGCGGACAAAGTCGTGGGTAACTGCTATAATTTATAAAGCTGAGGAGGTTGTTTGAAAAAATAAATATGATGCCCAAAATAACTATTCCACGCGGACGAAGTCGCGGGCACAGCTAGTGTATCTATATATGTAACTCAATTTTATTCATCCTCTATGTCAGTACCACATTCACTAGTATCAGCACTAGCAAAACTAGTTTGGTCGGTGTCGGAATTTTCGGTTCCTTCTTCTGTCTCCTCTACATCCATAACTTCAGAAAGTTACATTTTCTTTTACTGGTTGTTCTTGTATTGTACGCAAAAGATTTTGAGACAGCAATTTTAAATTGTGAGCAAAGTACACACTGTGCATAAAAACTACACCGATAGTTCTGTATTACGGTCTTTTAAGTTTGAATTTAAATCTATTATCATACAAAATAGGAGCTTTATTTCTTTATCAATCATTTTTTTACGCCAATGGTTGCAAGGAAACGATTCTTAATTACTGAAAATTTAATGTTACTATACACTGAGAGTTTACGAATATAGGGAAAGCACAATAAATAGTAAAAGAGGCAAAAAAATGTAGATAAATTTAAAATTCCTAATTTTTTGAAAAGATCCGTAGGTCTACAGATAAATTCGTAGGGCTAGCAGCACTAGTTCAAATAGCGAGTATGAAACCAAACAACGGGGAACGGGGATTCCTTCTAACGCAACCTAGCCTCTTCGGGAAGCTCCCGTTCGTAAACACTTCAGTCAATGTTGTCAATATTTTCGTAATTTTCTTTTCTACTGAACCAGAAAAATACAGTAGATTTAAAAATTATGCTAAGCACTTAGTATAATCTCTAAAACAGTCACATTAAACTATAAATGCCTTACAAATTTGAGATTTAATAGATATGAAAAAAACGAGTTTTTTTCATTTTTTTTCACGTCAGAAAAAAACCGTTTTTTTTTGTTTTTTTAATAACACTAGCCACGATGTTGTAACACAACTGGAATAGTTTTTGGATTGATGTAGAATATAAAGTTTGGCTTGCCAGGATGAGCGAGATATACAGCGAATGTTGAGCAGTGTATATCGTGCTGCTAGGAATATTACAATCACTGCTAAAAAAGAACCTGCTATTTTTGATACCTTATCTCTCTGAGAATATAAACAAAAGGGCGTTAACAAAGTTTAAAACTGTGTAAAAATATAAAAGACTACATTCTTTATTTGGGGACAGTAACAGGTAAGGCAAATTATACCAGACTTATTCCCTGGCGGCAGTAATTATTAAAACATCTAAAAGTTACAACACGGTCATTTATAAACAATAATTTATATGACAAATAAGTCTGATGGTTATACGACAAAGTCTAATCAGTCAATACTTTTTTTTTAATTTAACCATGAACTTCAAGTCTTTATATATATATATATCAAAATATATGTTTTACATCATAGATTTCAGAAATCCTTACTGTTATGTAAACAGCATTTCAGGTTGTACTATATTCTGTTACTTTTGCGGTTAAAAGTACAAAGCTAATTCAGTTTAATAAAACCACGAATCTGAACTACAGAGCGTTCTTTGGATATTTCTCATACGCAACGCAAACTTTGACGACGGTTTTATGACGCCTTCAAAAATCTTAAGCTTTCTCCTGAAATCGAATGCAAATTCCTAATTTTTTTTTTAAATGAGAAACTATAGTGAGAGAAACTGGTACTATTATTTTAGTTATTATAAAAATTAAAAGTAGTGAAACTATTTAGAATCAGATACACTGTCTCCCAAAACAGGTGATAAAAAATTAAGTGCAACAATCTTCAAACAATGTAGTCGCAATTTTAAAAAAAAACTATTAACAATAGATTCTAGAGAGTAATGAATATTGTGGGTAGAATGGTAACTTCTTAACATCCAAGGTAACTGGAAAATAAAACCGCAATTTTGAAAGGCTGTTTCCATAACTATCGCTTCAGAAATAACATTATGAAATTATAAATACCATGAACTTGATAAACTTTTAATTTGACTGCCAGAGAATCCCTAATGATATCTACGCAGTACTAAAATTAACCCCAAACTTTGCATTGTGTCTGATATTTCAGTTAGGACAGCTGCATGTATTCTCTTTTTCAGTTCGTCACTGTTAGCCGACAGTTGTGGAAAATGATTCCCCCCCCCCCCCCCAATTGAAAAAAAAAAATCTATGCGGTTATACTACTTGTTCATGGTATTCAAGTATCCGCGAAAAGCTAAGGGTCAGTAACGAGGCGCTACCTTCTATTGGAAAAATCTCATAAGCATCTTTTTCTAGCTGAGTTAACAACCGAAGTATTAGTCATATTCAAGTATGCGTGCGCTCGCTGATTCTGTAACGTATTCCCTTGAGACAAATGCGGCAGTCTTAAACTTTTACCTTTAGATAGGTAATCTTTTTCTTTAAACATTCAAAATAAACGCACGATATTCTGTATCTATGTCGAATAGCATGTTGAATAGTTTTATCTGATTCACATATAAGAAATTCAATAACAAAGATTTTTCCGTACGTCAGTGTTGAGGTCATTAGAGATGGAGTAGGATCTGGAGAAGAACAGGAAGGCACCATCCCGTCTTCACCTGGAATAATTTCAGAAAATCATGGAAAACCTGCAAATGGAGAGTTGGACATGGGTTTGAGCCCGTGTGCTAGAGTTACCACACACATTATGCGCTCAAAGCAACCGCACAGCAAAAGAGAATCTCGCGTAATGCAGTGTGATGCTTGTAACAATCATCCGCCAAGCAGATTAAACTTCAGAATATACTCCTCAAATTTATATGTAGTATGGCGCAGATATAGTGTTTCAAAATAATTTGGTTTTGGAGATAAAGCATTTCAAAATTAAATCACTAAATACATTTAATATGTTTACTTTTTCACGTGCAAACTTGAAGACAGAATATTTGTTGGTTCACGTATTTGTGTAGATATCGTAGGTGTTACACTGTTGAAGTTTAGGTCAGTGGTTAATATATTTCTTTCAGTAACACCTATCTTTATTTTGAAACTTTGTATCTCTAGTTATATAAACATGTCAATATGCTTGTACAATCCACCAGACAGCCAAAACTCGGTGTAACACATGATTATTTTGTAGCCACACTTATGTGCAGTAAGTAATTGTTAAAAACTCACTGCAATCTCTTTCCACGTCTACTACAGCTAGCACATAATGAGTATTAAAATCATACCTAACATTAGTTGGACAATAGAACCTTACCTAACCATTTAGCCATTATTAATTTACTTACAACACGAGTTCATTTAATGTTTCATACACGCTTAGATTTAAAATGACAGTTATCCAGAGAGAGATTAGAAAAAAACATAATTTTCTGCTCGTAAATTTGGTTTTAGTAGCCACTAAAGGCTTTAATTTCATCCACTTATTCCAAATTGCTAGTAGGAATCTAATAAATGTAAGCTCTCTTAAGCAATAACCCGCGCTGTACATCTCGGGCAAGAGTACAGTTATAAAACGCAGTTACTTTAAATTCAAGTGTTCATGGTTATATGCTTTCATTATGAGAAACAGTGGAGATGAGCTGTTATCTTTTTATGTCCTCAAGTTTTATATTTGCAGTAAAAATTCATCTTTTACCATTCGGGATTATTCCTTTCTTCATCAAAAGAATTTAAGGTAATACGAAGTTTCTGGATCAAATCGTCTTTACTGTCGTATTTTCTTTCCACTTCTATGTACTAGATAACTACTAATTTGTAATCCAGATTATCTACAAAGACCCCACTATTATAAGTTTCGCACTAATAAACATTTGTGATTATGTGAAACGTCTAATGCTCAGGATTAATTATGTAACGTATATACCTGAAATTTGTCACAAATATCCATTTCCATCACATTTGGAGACATACAAATTATTTTCGGTAGTAGATTGAACGCTATTTAAAATTATTAATTAATTAAATAAATCAAATCGTGAAAGTGGTCAGGTTTCACCTGCATCAGTATTAGTCAATTTAATATAACCACGAAATTTTATTTTATTCAGAACAGTTGCCAAAGAATGTAACTCTCACTAGAAATTCAGAATTACTACAGAACAACAATTACATCATGCACTTTGAATTCAAAGTGATATTTTGTGAAATAAAAATGTATCCCCGTTTTTCAACTAAAATATTGGGTTACATGGAAGGAGCCTCCTCGAAGATCGTGAATAATAGTTAAATAAAACATAACTTAGTCCACAACCCGAGAGTTGGTTGGATTCTCCCGGAGGAGGCATATTAAGCCATTGTGTCAGAGGTAGGACGGCCAGTTCCTTTCCTCTGGGACCTACAGTATAACGTGGAATCCGAACCACGGAGCAGCCTGGCGTAGCTCATATGATCAAACACAACTCTCAAAATTACTGCGCCTGCCGGGATTCGAACCCGGGACCGGAGCAGCGAATGCTTTGAAGCAAGCGCCTTAACCACTGAACTACCAGGACGCTAATAGCTAAATATGAAAGCTAATACGATTGGGCGTACCCTGGGCCACATTAGGAATAACCCTAATGGCAGATCCTTTCACAACCAGGACAAATAATATTTCTGGACACGATAAATAAATAAATAACTAAAACATTGTCATTTTACTGCTTCCTGCAGTGCATCATACTTAACATTCTATTAACATTCTACTTAGGTTTAACAATCTTTCCCGTATTTTTTGGCTTCTTTGCTTTTAAATTATCAGCTTTTGACTCGAGAGTAATTCATCACTTAACTTACCGATAAGAAACTCACGATAACCTTTGTTTCACTACACCAAAACACCATCGGTCCGAGAGACCTGTAATATGATTGTTGCAAGTAATGCGCTGGATGGTGTGATGCCAGTCTGCAACTGTATCTTCATACGAGTTCCTCTGAGGACAGGGCTCCAGGTAGGCGCACATTGTACGGACGTAGAGATGAAAGACACCTCCAGCTGGCGTTGTTCATTTCGTTGAGTGCTGCGCGGCGCTCGCGGAACACACAACTTTCCGACTCTCGTACGTCGCAGTCAGCCGACGAGGGCGGTCTCCCTACAGCTTTTTCCACGTTACGCAGGAGTCTCTTTGTTGCGGTCGGTGTAACGTTCATCCGACGATGATGAGCTCGGTAATGAAAAAGTCGCGATTATTTATAGTGTATTTAACACTCACTGAAGTTTTAATCACTAGCTATAAATTTGTTGAATTGTAAGATGCCAAAAAAGATTCATCTTTCTCTGGATTGGAATAAATGTAATACGATTATTAGAAACGTTTAACCAAAGCTATTCTCCATGGTATTTTTCTTATAACAAGCATGATGGGCAAATGGTAACGCTTGGTCCAAGCAACTAATAGGTTTTTGGATCCGAGTCTTGGTAAAAAATTCGATTTTCTGTCATATCTATAAATCACGCGATTTAAAAAGGCATTTTATAAAACCGTTTATGTTCCTTTTCAACAATTTATTTTCTGTTTAACGACTTCGGTAACAGCTAAAAAAACAATGACTGGTAAAATGTATTTTTGGTATAAATCTGTGTGAGGACATCTTTCAGAAATTTTTAGGAAGATTTTAACCGAACTTCAGTTTAGATAATTTTTTTAGCATTATTTATATCTGATTGATTTAAGGCACAT
Organism: Vandiemenella viatica; assembly: GCA_031002005.1. Classification (NCBI taxonomy): domain Eukaryota; kingdom Metazoa; phylum Arthropoda; class Insecta; order Orthoptera; family Morabidae; genus Vandiemenella; species Vandiemenella viatica. The sequence continues at coordinate 174,359,359 of JARYHS010009186.1, read as the reverse complement.
TACATATAATACCGTAATGAGTCGTAGAGCACGGATGGAAATGGTTTCAATATTTTAATAGTGAACGGTAAGAAGCGGTCAGCCGTGCGTCTCAAAAGGCTTCGAGTACATTCGGCGGCATTAGAGCACCGACCCACTATTTATTTCATGTAATTAGCATATAGTTGAAGTTAGACCAAAAACAGCTTTAAATATAAACACAACACAGGATAACATTTTAGGGTATAAATATAAAAAAAACTTCCGTTGTTATTTACCATTTTAGTCGCCATCAAGAAATCGCTGGGCTAGCTGAATAGTCTACCACTCAGCACCACAATCGCTGGCCGAAAAGTGATATTTTCTCCCATTTGCACAGTTAGGCTGTATATCTACCACGATTAATCCTAACCCCATTAAAGTGGCATTTGCCGACCACGCCGGTTAAGCTATTAACAGCGGGCCGTGGGAAGGTAGCCACCTCTCCTGGCACCGATGGCGCCTCTATCGGTCACCCAGTCGGTAAACATCAAACGCCCGGGTACCTGAAACGACACTAGCCAACATGTTGGGGAGTTAGCTGCGAGGTGCTGAGGGCCTGTGCCGCGTGCTGTTCCGTACAATTCGAATGAATGTCGGAGCCTACAAAACCACGGGCCTTTGGAATCCATCATTAAGAGAAGATCAGATTTTACGGCGGCTTGGTTATGATGCAATGTATTTTGAGAATTGAAGGAGGAGTATTTGTGTTATATAGTTTTCTCCGCCGATCAGTTAATCAGCAATTTCACTGAGCTCAATGGCCGCGTTGACAGACGGTCGTTCGAGAACAGAATCTGTGTTTGTTGATGGCTTGGATGTCAACTCGGAACGGCAGAGAGGGGTTACTGGTAATGTTTTAGTATTCCCAGATGAGTGCGTTATCGGACCCCTAAGAGCTAAACGTCCTTGTTTGGCGAAAGACATCACCATCAAAGAATTTTGTCATATTTATTCGTACTTATTCATCGGATTGTCGCCGTAATAAAAGTGAGATATATGTGGACTTGGAGGCGGTGAATTGTCTAGAGGCCTGATGCTATCCGGTCGTCGTAGAGGATAAATTACTTTATTGAAGACAAGCAGCGACTTTTCAAAAATTGGGTAATTGTTGCGACCACATTTGGATAATCAACTCGGCTTTTCATGGATTCCGCACTTATTGAGGGGCACAGCCGATCCGTGAAAACGATCGCGACATGCAACTCAGATGTTTTATTAATCTGGTTAATTGTGAAGAGGAGACTTTGGGATGGCTGCTCGATTGGTTGACATGAGAGCTCCGCGAGTGAGAGACTGTGTAGGTGTGAAGAACTGGTGAACTGTCAATAAACGCGAGCGGGCTAACTCGCCAACCACCGCTAACAGCTCCTTTCTCCTGCCGAGTCTTTTATCAATAATTGCTATCAGCAATGAGAACACTCGGTAAAATGCTGCAGTTCAGTATGAGAAGATTGTAGTATGACAAAGGTCCGGAAAGATATCCTGAATAATTACCCCGACTAGATAAAGACTTGTTAAATGAGACAGGTAGTCAAATTTAAATTCTGTGAAACTGTTAAATGTATCATATCTTGTCCCCACAGTAGAAAGTTAAAGCATACATACTCGTATATTGATTCACTCCGTGGGCCGGATGATGACATACGGTGGTCATCCCTGTGCTAGAGAGATCTCGAACAGTTTTTGCTGGTTTGTATAATACTGTATGCTATTACGTTTATGACATTACCACACCCATTTAGAGATCATTATAATATATACATGTTGTTGATTTTATTTAGTTAAAAATTTGAAACATTTATAATCATATCTGGTTTTAGTGTCCGAATTTCTGTTTCAAATAAATTTATCTGGATACATTGTTTGAACAAATTTTAGCTAATAATTGCAAAGCAAGATTGCAGTCACGAGACAGAGTTTGAAACTGTCAACGTTTTGGTGATGACATTTCACATCAAGGATTATATAATCAGAGATGTCCTGTAAATCAATATCGCTAACACTATAGACACAGGTAACAACCTTTCACATAGCAATTCCAGTTCGAAGAAAGGAGGAATCCACGAACTTGCAGACTGTAAGCTATTTTATATGAAAGTGGCTGTTATTTTTTACAGTTATCACATTTACAGGTTGAGGATATAAAGCGTTCATTTTTAATGTTCAGAGTCTCGGGTTTAAATCTCGCTCTGGTCAGAGGGTTGTAACAGTTGCGTGTGCTAGTAGGTAATTCGTTTTTCACCTCAAACCGTCAGCTCAGCCATGACGTAGGCGAAGTAAACAGCACCAACAGAACTCTGTCTCCTGACCCGAACACCACACGAATTACTTTACTGTCAGATTTCCTAGGCTGCATAAATTAATGTTCGTGCCACCATTATTGACTGCATCTTGTAGAAAAACCAATTTTAGTAACGTCGCTAGTATGACCTCATCTGAAAACCTTCCGTGGGTTCTTTACTTTTTTGTTTATAGTAGCAGAGCTGGTAAACATTTTTGTAAGGGAATTGGGGCACCATGAAGGATCAAATTCACAGCTGGAATTTTCCTGAAGTGATACCTAACGTACAAATTTTTATCAAGGAACATTTCCAGATATCGATGTATTGTTTCTATGTGTATATTCTGTCACGCTAATTCTATTGAGACTGTTAGGTTGATTCGTCTACTGACATCATCGGGTGAGCTCGCCCAGTTCCTTTTATAGACTCAGAATGTTGTGACTTGCGAACTAAATATGAGCAAGGACACAAATATCTCGCTCCGAGATTAAATCTATTCCCTCCTCTATTTTTAGTTTCAGCGAGTTTTCACAATCCAGTGTCATAAATAACAGTTTAATCCAAATTCAAGTTTTTTGTCTTCTTTATTATTTATTTTTATCTCAACTACAGCCGTAACTATAAAATTTCTGCTGCTAAATTTCACTCCTCCGTGTTTCTAATCTGAGAAAGGTTCTGTTGTTTTCAGATACCGTTTTATTGACGGAAGCTTGGAGGCAGTAATTGAGGCCAAAACAGAGGTTCATGTGGATCTTGAATGTTTCATTCAATTTATGCCTGTTACAGTTCACCACCTCGTTCCAGAGCAATGCCAATCAGATGATCTCGTCTATGCAGTTGTTGCTCTAAGTCACCCAGTGATTATAAATCCAACTTCATTTGAAAATTACGTCCATCTATTTCTGCTGTACTGTTTCTCCAGATTGAAAAGGAGAGGGTACGACTGATCTTCAAAGGTTATGTGGCTACAAAAATTGAACCAGATAGCTTGTGGGAAAAATTATATTCTACACAAAAATTCTTTTTGGAGTTCTGTAATTGTTTATTCGACGAACAAGGACCATTAACACCTGCTTGTGGCCATTTTGCCTTAAGTTACTCTTTGCGATGGAGGAAGGATGGAATGAGTACGATTGGGTTTATCAGGTGTTCGTTTTGAGGCTATTTGTTTCTCTTCATCACCGTAATGCTGTCGAAATTCTCATTTATTGATTCATTTCGTTTTGATTTCAAATTATTAATTATAATATGAGTTTTGTCAATTTTTGTTAAATATTAAATTACAATCTTCATAAAAAATTTGCGAATTAATAGGTATTTTGTTCATATATTCTATTAGCTCGCGTTACCATTTTAATTAACATTTTTTCACCTATAGCAATTAAAAATAAATTACAAAATTAAATCACAATTTAATTGGAAGAAAACATAAAGGAATACAAAATTGATGAACGAATCGATTCACAGCTTAGTAGGGACGTTTCCAGTGAATCAATTTCTGCTTTCATTTTCAACTAAACTGTAAATACGCTAGCGCAGTAATTATTTGTTTTTGACGGTAATTCCAATGATACTTTCATAGATTCTTTTATTCCAAGTCGTTCTTAGTACCCCGCTGTTTACCAGCAAAAAAAAAAAAAAAAAAAAAAAAAAAAAAAAAAAAAAAAAAAAAAAAAAAGGAATTTTTATGCAAAAACAATCACAAGTAAGAAAGCTGACGTGGTACTGATGCAGATGCCGAATTTCTCTCTTCCTCTACTCTAATTCACTAATAATCACCTTCAAATGCTGCCACCTGCACATCAATTTTAAAATAAATTTTAATGAAGATTACCATTTACGGTGCCTTGAAGCCAAATTGTTAGTTTCATGTTCTCTTAAAATATCTTTCAGTTTTGTGAATGAACCTGGAGGAAATGAAATGAGAGGGAGCACATTAAATGTATAACATATGCATTACCGTGGACAGAAGTAAATAACATATTTACGAGTAAGTCATGTATTAATTTAGATTTTTTGTTGCATCGGTCTGCCAAATATTGATCATACAACATTCTAATTACATTACAACACACACTGCAACTACTTACGAAAAAAAAAAACTGAATTCATTTGGAATAAATGTTACTGTGTTTTATTTCTAGCGTACCAAAATGCATACATGATCAAGATTTTATTCGATTAGAAAGAAAAGTCTACTGGAATATGCTGGAGTGCATTTGAACGTATGTGCACAGTTTGCTTCAGCACGATTTGGTGGAATTATTTATGATTTACGTGGTAACATAAATAAATGCATTAATTCCTTATCTCTTGGTCTTGAACACTATGCTGTCATCACATTTTCTATTTTCCATATTTCAGTATTCTTCTTCTCATAAACTTTTAAATAATTTTGAACTAGATTTTTTCTACTTTTTCGCATACATTTCAAATGTCGGTTGGAAACTAGGAGCGAGGACCGGGAAAGAATCCAGCCTTGATTTTTTGAAGGAACAATCACCTAAAATGATTCAGGAAAACCAGAAAAACCGAAATCTCGATGACTGGACGGGCATTTTAACCCTCGTCCTCCCGAATGCCAGGCCGGAGAGTTACCACTCACCCTCCGAACACGGGTGATAATAATTTTTTCACAACTTCCGATCGTTTTATCTCTCTCTCTCTGTCTATATATTTAAATATATATGCTGAAACCTATATAGATGCGAATTTCCTGTCCGCTCACAAGCTGCAATATACAGATGTTACAGCACAGTCGTGTCTTTGACGTTCGTCCATGCATAAACATCTTCTTCAACCTCTTTAGCTATACTTTTCTTTCACCCTGGTGAACCTTACAGATCTACGGATGCTAAACAGCGCAAAGAAAGCGTTTTCCTCTTTTTCCAAGGGCTCTTTGCTCTCTTTACCTCCTACACAACCTCAGGACTACGAAAACGAGGACTTGGTGTGCTGGGTTAAATGAAACTCAGAGAGGTGTTGATGTTCTTGCTTTCATAGTAGCGATGGGCAAATATCGTGAACAGTACATTTGTCTTTGTGTGCGTGGGTCTGGACAGTAGGGTTGAATGTAAGACCTATTTGCGAAGAAATTAAGGTCGTCACAAGAACTAAGACCTTCTTCTTCTGTGAGTGCCATCCCCGGTCAGAGTGTAAGAAGTAAGATTACTAGCGATAAACGGAAAGAATCAGTCTGTAACCATTTTAAGGACTCGTTAACCTTAATTTGTTTCTGGTGACTTTAGGAAATATGCGAAATGAACAGCACGATTGCCCATCCTGTTGACTCAGTTGATTGTAGCACCGTGATGGTGTCTAGCGCCTGACATTGGTTAGCTGGATCGAGTACTGTCAGTGGAAGAAATTTTCACGGTCAGAACTGTTCCAGTGGAGTAGGAGAGGTGGTGGTGCACCATTCCTAATCACCAGATGGTGCGTCAAAGTCCTGAGTTGAATACTAAACCTCTCCGTTGTGCGTATGGAATGAGAACATGCGATTCTGTCGATGGTTATTTGATCATCTAATGGGGAAGTTAAGCCAGACGGCCTCTGTTGCCTTTCGGAAAAGTAGGTCTGGATGGGCCGTCATCTTGTGTCACCCTTTTCCTTCTTTCATCCACAACAGAAACGAAAGTATAGACTGAACACACACACTAACACAGGCATCCACACTTACAACACAAATTCGGTCACATTGGGCAGTGTAAAGGTAAACACCCACAGTTCATCTTCCTAGCCGTTGCGATAGAGGGCTAAACGTTCCCCATCGTAACACAGACATGGGCAAGGCATTCATCGAATAGCAGCAAGATTGGAATTTGGGTCTGCGTCATACAGCATATACGGTGGGAACGTTACCGCACAAACCAAGGAGAAACACAAATTTGCTATTAAAGGTTTTGACAACTGTCTTACTTAAAAAATGTTGGCATACAGCCAAAACTTCGATATTGATCCTTCTTGAATGGATCAATAGAAATATAATTCTAAAATCACTGTATAATTTACCTGTACACAAATAATACCCTTCAATCAGTCTTAGTAATACAAAATTAAGAAACATCTGATTTCGGTACTCGGTTAAAATGAAACGGTGCGAAGTATATTATATGTTGGCTGTGCACGCAAATTCATCTACGTGTAATTTTTAGTGTTAATTCACAAACTATCAACGAAATATTCAATGTGTTGCAAGGAGCAGAAGAGCAGCTATGTTTTTGCCTCTTTCTTCAAATTATTCCTTTCATTCCGAATTTAGTTTTTATGTAAATAGTTTAAGCATGTTTGTGAGCATCTTTTGTTTCTACCACCGCTTAAAACTGCCAATAACTCGTAATATTTTGTGGTTCTATATGACACACAAAAACACTTCTGTATAGTTCACAAAGCTTCTCTGAAAGCAATATTATGAGTGGTCATGGTTGGTGCTTGTACTAATAGATCACTTTATTTGTATTTATGTATGTATAAAATCTCTAATCGAATCGCAAAATTAATCTCTTATATTTTGTACGCTTTAAACACACCCTCAGCTCGTTTAAGAGTCTAATATTGCGATGTGTTGCCAAGTAACTAAACTCTTTCATATGTATGAGAGTGATAGTAAAGGTATTATAATTAAAATTTTCTTATTTGATTCCTTCATTTTATGACTAATTACAGCGGAAACGTATTAATACCCTCATAAACTCTAAACGTGTGCCATTTTATTAAAACTCATACACGTTTTGAGATACACGAGATTTTTCATTATTTTCTTTAAATTGCCGGTACAAAGTGTATGCTGTATGTTACTGCATGAAATAGGCTATCTCAATGTGTAGTTTTATTGGAGTTTGTTCTTTAGTTTTGCTTGGTAAATATAAAAAATAAACGTTTTTGGCATGTGTATGATATGGATTTTTGTAGCTTATCAGTCTAAAATGTATCATGTATGTTAACGGATGGCAAATCTATTACTATGTTTCGTTTCGTTGAAGTTCGCTATCTTTGGGATTTAAGTGTTGCAGTTAAAAAGCTTTGATTAGCCAGAAATATTTTCCTATATTTCAAGCATGCTACAGGAAGGGGTACAATGGTTTTCGTCTTGACATTTTTTTAGAAATTATGGAAGAAAACCATCACTAAAGACGGGTTTATACGGTTCACTTATCGTAATCACTCAGGATGATTCACTCGCAGTGAAAGTGAAGGTGAATTCACTTACACATATCATCACAAATGAACCATTCAATTTACTCCAAGATGGCAAAAAACAAACCTGTGCGTGTTGGAGTGGATTCAATTTTCAGAAACTTCGCCTAAGGAATTAAAAGTTACATCTTGGAGAAAGTTAATTGAAAAAAGAGAAGTTTGTGGACGAGAAATTGGATCTTGCAGGACAAAATGGCATATAAAACTAATCTTCGAATGTATGAATCAGAAGGTTTTGGCATAAAAAAACACACCACGAATTACAAAACAGGACACTAATGAGAAAATGTCTTCCGGCTAAACTGAAGCTGGAAACTACTTTCAGGTTTCTTGCAATTGATAACTGCTTTGAAACACATTCACTTTAACTACAAGCACAATTTACACCAAATTTTTCTGTTAGTTAATTCGCTAGAACACCTGGTTCAGACTTTTAATTTTGCACTTGATGCCTTCTATTGTGAAAAGAGGGAGATTCAATTCTTTAATCGTGTCCTCCGCAGCACTATATTTTATGTTTTTATTTTCATAACTTTCAAATTTTGTTTTCTATAAACATTCGTTATGGAAAGATTTTCAAAATTAAGAAATGTTTCTTCTCCCAATTTAAAAACCATTATGTGTTTAAATCAGGAAAAATCAAAAAACAACAATTAAGATCGATCCATGAGAAGGTTTCACTTCGATATTTTGACTGTTTACACGTATCACTCTTGATGATTCATCCGAGAGAAACACCAAAAATGAACCAAAATTTGAATCCGAGCCAACTTGCTTCATCCGTCATCTTGGATGATCACTTTGGATGATTCTCTGTTTACACAGTGCACTTTCCTTTACACTGCGAGTGATTCATCCGGAGTGATTTCGAAAAGTGAACCGTGTAAACCCGCTTTAACTGGCATGATAAAGCAGCTGGGTTAATGATATTAGATGGCAGGAAGCGGGTGAAGAGAATGTTGAAGGTGTATAAGGCATATACTGGCGTCGATATTTGGTGAGATATTGCTACAAAAATTAGTAGCAGTACCAAGGGATAGGGTGAAAAATTTACCAGGAACATTGAAAGAAGTAAAAACTATAATTCCAAAATATAAAAGTAGGCTGGATATTGTATTAACAGGATTAAAATTTAAAAAAATAATAATCATGAGACGGGAAAGTATATGTGAAGAGAAATTTCCACCGATGATTACGCTTCTTGGAAATTAAATTACGCCATTAAATATGATTGGTTGTTATTGGAAAAAATATTAAAGATAATAAATACTCAGGAGATTATATGTTTCTGTAACTCAAAACATACCTATGAAATCAGTCATAACGCCTAAAAGATCCTGCTTTATTCTGTTAAATGTGATAATCGTAATTCTAATTTAATCATCTAAAACAAATATTATTAACACAAGTTTTAATAACGAAGTTCAATAAAACAGATTACTATTGGTATTTTTTTCAAGAAATCGAATTCTTAGAAGTAGAAAATATATATTAAAAAATTAGTAGCTTCGGATTTCTAGGAGACGTAAAAAGTTAAGGTGGTATTCACTGGGCAAAGGAAGATTCTCTGGTCGACCCACTTTAGAAGTGAAGTGGATTAGCTTTCAGCTATCTGCATGCAAAAGAACGTCTCTTCCCTCTCCTGTTTTCAGCAGGTCGTTGCGTTATCCCGCTAAAATCCCTGCCGTGCGCACGAATAGGGTTATAGCACCCAAGAATATTTCTTTTTAATAAAAGGCTTGGCGTCAAGGTAGTGCCAGCAAGCAAATATTTACGTCTGAGTGATGGGAGTTGAGATGGAGGGGAGAAGGTGTTAAATGCAGGCAAGGAAATTCGAGAACGGGGCTACGAAAAGAGAATCGATGAGAGGATTGTGGCTTGAGGTGGGAGGAGGAGCAGGTCGAAGTTCAGCAGGACCGGCTCACAACCTACGGGAGGGAGGGGGGCAAGGAGCGGGTGGGGTTAGAGGGAGGCCTAGCGGGCGAGTAGGGGGGATTTGCGGAATATCCGCTTGTCACTCCATGCAACATCTCGGGCTTACCGGCGCTGCGATGTTCAGATTACCACTGGCGAGAAAACAGACCCCGCACACATGTGGCCAAGCGAGCTAGCGGCCGGCGCTGCAATGGCAACGACAATAGTCCACTTGACTGCTCGCACAAAAAGCTAATCAGCGCGCTAAACTGAAACACGTAAATGTTTGAAACTTCAGTTGTGAACCCAAACTAATTTCACCTTTCAGCATCTGTACCTTGGATTAGTAATGTGTACCATGGAAAGACATAAATTCATACTGAACAAGATGACAGGTTGGCAGTTCATAGTATTTGTAATATTTGTAGCATAGTCAAAGAAAAGAGAAAAACTGTTTCACATGGGTTTTTATTGTTTATTCCGCTCATCTCTTTTTGGATATACCAACATAAAAACTATATTCCGGTATGACAAACCGTTGTATTTTAAGAAAGAATTTAAATAATCGTGGGAGATACGATGCCTATGTGAAAAATAAACACATCATAACTTTTTTTTTTTGACTAACAAGAATTTCAATTTCCAATATAAATTATATTTTTCATCCTTTTGCTTTAACGTAAACCCTGAATTCGGTAAGGAAAATACATACAGTTATTAAAAAGAATTAGATTGCACTACTTTTTTAAAATTTTACTCATAAAAATGTGGTATTCCTGTAGGAATGATGAGCTTATCGTTCGTGAACTTTATCGATATACTAACCGATATGCGTCTTCGCTTTTTATTTCGCAATTAATAACAAACAATTCTTTTGAATATGAAATTGCTTGTCCATTCAAAAGGATTTTAAAAAAAATGATTATATGCATGACATTAATAAGTGTCTTGGAAAGAAATTACAAAAAAAAAAATGTCTAAAAAGAAAATCATGCTTGCCTAAAATAAACATATTTCGTATAAGAATAAATCAAGAAACTCACCAACCCGATTTAACAAATATCAGATTTCTTCTGAATTTTCGGTTATAAATTTTTCCTTGCTTCGATTTAACGAAATTTTTTTTTATTTTGATAAGAGCTACTCAGAAAGTTTGCCTGAAATCGCGGAATACCTGCTGGAGTCTCGACTTTTCTAAGTCTAAATTGGATTTTGAAAGTGTGGTGGTATTCAGCATCCTTGGCATCTACCTTATAGTGATATCCGTGGATATAACACCTTTTTTAAATAATTTTCTGAATAATTTCGCAACTTTCTCCCACGTCTTCGTGAATAATTCCATGAATTTGGGAAGTTATCTGAAACGTTATGCTTGTTGATGGATGATGAGCGACAATGAAATTAGAATCCACTATCGATGCAAGGCATACCCGCAAAATGACACATGATACTCCTGTTAACTCATTATCATAACGCGTATACAAACGAATATAAACATAATTGTGTAGCACCTAGGTTGTCATCTCACTAATATCAGCTACCTACTATTGCTTCATTATCAATAATTAACCCTATTTACAAAATTCTAGTTTATGTTTCATCTCTCAAAGTACAATCCTTTAATAGTCTTATACTAATCTTTAATTGTTCTAAAATTTTGGTGTTTATATAACTTCCACTTTTATATTCCACTGTCGGGTGATATATGGCAAACAGCTAAATTTGAAATTCCCGTTATAAATCTGCCTTTACCTCACAAAAGCGAATATCTTCACAGCTAGAAAATGTTAAAGTTACTCATCGTAATAGTTCATAATAGTAAAGTTTTATTGACACACTAAACTGAGATGGTAAATCGCTAACAAGTTTAACTCGGGCTGCTTGAGTGTTTACTCACCCGCATCAAAACGCATCTGATCTTTTTTTTTATTATTTTTTTTAACTGATTTACGTCTCTTTTTGACATCGAGGTCTTTAGAGACGGGAAAGGATCGGGGGCAAGGATGGGGGCAAGGAATGGGAAGGAATTCGGCCATGGCCTTTTGAAGGAAGCATCCCGGCATTTGCCTGGAGTGATTTGGGGAAACCATGGAAAACCCAAATCTGGATGCCCGGACGGGGATTCGAACCGCTGTCCTCCCGAATGCGAGGCGAGAACGCTAACCGTTACACCGCCACGCTCGGTGCATCTGATCTGTTTAGCGAAATTCATAACCTAAGCACGTAACTTGATACACTCATCTACGGTAAAGGATTGTTGGTTTTCATTTAAAAAGGTTTCTTGTTCATTTTTACTATGCTAATTACTAGAACATCCCTTAATTGTTATTACTAAAGACTGTTCATCCAGAACCATGTTGACATAACAATGTTATAGATTTTTTTTACAATGAGTACAAAAGTTTGTTACAATTTATACATATTTGAAATTTATCAAGGTACTGAAGTACTAATTTATGGGATTATTATTCTTAAAGGTACAAATAACTTTTTTATTTCATTTACTGTTTAACTGAGAATAACTTCTTCTACAAAAGGAAGAATCGTACGATTTTTGCTACACCGATAAACTAAATAGTTAATAAATGTAACACTTAGGACTTTTAAAATATTTGTATTTACTTTAATTACAGCTGTGATAGTTGAGTATTTTGGCTTTTAACTGTTGTCGTTGATTACCGGGCATTTGAAATTACTATAGATTTTTATACGATTGTCCGATAGAAATTTCAGTATTGCTGTGATTATACTCCTATCAACCGAGGCTAATCAGTTTGTGACATTACAGCATATCTTCGAACAGCCTGAAAGATTGTAGCCAATAATTTTAGCAATAGGATACATCGCATCAGCAAAATTACGGTGCTAAATTCATTCTGTTTAGGGATTGTACCATGACTTAAGTTTATTGCTGCTGTAATTGTCAATGATTTCCTTGGAAAAAAACAAGTTTTAAAGCGGCTACGGCCTTGGTAACGTCGGATCCCATATCATTACTTGTTGCATCAAATTATAGGGATCAACCAATTGCTGGTATTAGAGAATGATATACCCCTGATTTAATTCCCGATTTAAAAATTGTACCGGCTAATTCGTTACCATTTGTTAAGACTGCGCGGTTAATATAATAGTCCCAAGAATTGGTGTCCTAATATTTTTTTAAGTTATTACCGTGAAGATTATGAAAAGTATTGGTCGCGCTTCTTAGATCTGAGAGAGTAATAATATTTTCAGGAGGTATGTCTTGCGCATACCGCAATGCTTTTAAAATCACTTCCATCTCTGCTGATATTTTCCTAGGTAGCTCGGTAAGTTGGTGACACCTTCCTATGTATCCGTATACACACACTCAATCCCGCTTCTGCCTTTGAACCATCAGTGCTAACGAGATCTATACCTTTATCTAAGGAATTCAAACTAACTGAATATCAGGCCTCTATTCTCTTACCATTCTACTGACATATCGACATTACCTTCAAAATAAAAGCAGATAATTACGTGAAATTAAAAATATCCATGAAAGAGCTCAGTTGTCTGGTAAAAACAAAGCGCAAATACTCTCTGTGCATAACAGTTGGAAGTGATTTCCAAGGAATACATTATTAATTTTCTCTTCAGACTGTTATAATTTAATTCTATCTTTTCTCTAGTTTTCTCATCGCGAATACGACTGTAACCTTGTCTCCGGTTGTTGATAATACCTGTCTCGCAATGACTGATGTCCCCACTTGCTTGCCTGAAGCACTACAAGGCAGTAGCACAGCCTGATTAATCGCGCGCATCTAGCAGACGTCCATATGAACCAGTAAATCACACGAGCTAGGATAGCAACACCGGACCAGAAGGGAATGCTCATCTCCAAGCAACAGTATATGTAGCGAAACACTGTAACAGATCGATAGACACGAGCAGATAGAATGTGAAGCGTAACAAGCATAAAAACACAATTAGAAATGAAAATAATAAAAAAAATTTGAAATTCATCCCGAGGAAATAATGAAGGAAATAAGAAAGCTGCAAAATAAAATAAAGGGCCTGGTGTAGATAATATTACTACAGATATCTTAAAGATAGCCGGATGTGACATTCAACCTTATCTTGAAATATTATTTAAATTGAGTCTGGATACTTGCTGCTTACCACAGGACTGGAAAAGTGTGATAGTTGTACCGGTACATATAGGAGGAGTGAGAAATAGAGTCGAAAATTACAGGCCAATCAGTTTGACATTAGTGGTAGGTAAATTAATGGAAAGATTGATATGTAACTACATTAGAAATATTTGTGAGATACGTTCGTGGTTTTCAAGTAGGCAACATGGGTTCAGGCAAGGATATTCATTCGAATCTCAGTTGGTGGGATATATGTAAGATATTTCAGATAATAAACAAAGGGGGCCAAATTGATAGTGTAGCAATAGATCTGTCAAAGCCGTTTGACAGAGTGAGCCGTAAAATGGTAGTAAATAAGGTAAAAACTATTGGATTGGATGAGAAAGTGATTTTGAAAGGTAGAAAACGGAATGTTAGGGTAGGAAATGCGGTATCAAAAGAAGTGGAATAAAAATGGGAGTGCCGCAGGGTAGCTTATTGGGACCATTCCTATTCATTATTATAATGAATAATTATGCTGATTGTTTACTATCTGAAATTAGATTGTCTGCAGATGACATAATGCTATACAAAAGGATAAAAACGATAGAGGATTGTAAACAGTTGCAGGGTGATCTGGACAGGGTAACTAGTTGGGTTGGTAAACAAGGGATGAAGATAAATGCTAAAAAAAGTCAGCTTATTAGACACACAAATAAAAAAGAGATTAATTATGAATATAAGATGGGGAAAGAATTGCTCGCTGAAGACCTGAAATATACATATCTTGGCATTACATTTGATAACAAGCTTAACTGGGCAGGACACATTGGACAGATAGTAGGAAAAGGTTTCAAAGTTCTACAATTGTTGGAGAGAGTGATGAGGAGATGCACGAGAGAAGTAAAGGAATTGGTTTACAAAAATTCGACCAGACCATTGCTCGAATATGGTAGTGTAGTATGGGACCCACATTTTTCGTATAAAATATAGAAGTTGGAGAGGGTGCAAAAAAGGGCTACCAGATTTGTTTCTGGAGATTATCGCAGAATGGTTTCCCCAAATCACTCCAGGCGAATGCCGGGATGCTTCCTACAAGTAACTATGGACAAATTCCTTCCCGCTTCTTGCCCCCAGTCCTTTTCCGCCTCTAACGACCACCACGTCGACGAGGCGTAAAAGCTATAAGCAGAAAAATAAAAAAATGGATCATCAATAGTATATTAAATATAAAATTAGTATCAGATGTAGTAATAAAGTAAGCCAATTTCTTTTCTTTTTTTTTTAGTAAAAAGCTTACACCTGATCCCTGAAACAAAAATGGTCTCAAAACAAAACCCTCACTAACTGAAAGCGTCTTCTTGGGAAAAATACGTGTTTTGATTGAAGTAATATTCTTGGATTCAAAAAGAACTTTCTTACAACATATTCACGGAGCTCTTTACTGTATGGAAATGAAATGTGCATGCAAGCAATACTAAAAACAAACAAAAATTGAAGCAATATAAATGTGATGGTATATAAAAATGTTGAAAATTAAAAACTTCGGAAAGAAATTTGTGGTAGAATCACACAGAAATAAGGGGTAGGATTATGAGTAACATCTTAATACACGCGGGTGTCATTATTTTGTTATTGGAGCGAAAAATCATTGTAAGGTATTGTGGAGGAAGACAATATTTATAAAATAATATCAAAGCAGTAAACTGAAGTCGTAAGTTATGATGATTATGTTAAAATGAAGAGATTAGCTCAAGATCTGAAGAGATTGAGGGGAACATCTAACTAGACGAGATAAGGATCAGTGAAAAAGACATTGTGACTTCGCAAACGCTTACTGTTTTGAGTGATATCATGTTTTTTCCCAGAAAGTAATTTCTTATTTTAATTAAACTAAGTTCATTAAAATGTTATTGGATTAGAGTTAATCTGATTCATTTGATTATTATCTAATTTATTTACTTTATCAACTTCAAAATGTAGTAGATGTCTTAAGTGATTTCATATATGTATAGCCTATAATTCCTCGCACCGTAAAGCGTTGGTATGGGTCTGAATATGACGTCGAGATATGGACTGAAACATACAGGTCACTTAACGACTGTTACTTGCATGACCTACTGCTTTACTAACGTGAAAATTGTTGTTTACTTTTTGCACAACATATTCGTGGGCACTCACACCGAAGTTACGCCTTTACAAGTATGGGCTGATGCATCAAGGCGAAGAACTTTACTGAAAAACACTCATACCAACATTCAGTGTCACATTTGTACTCATGTGCTTCTACCGTTAAATCACTCAAAAAATTATCAATTATAAAAAATAAGCTCTATTTGATTATACAAGATCTGTGGAGGAGAATCGGGTAATATGTAATAGTCGGGCAACATGGAATACCTAGGTTTCTGCTGTGTAATGGAAGTACCATCAACTGCTGCTCAAAACTCCTATGATGCTTTGTTGTGAAGGTCGGTCATTGGGAGCTGAACTGTGTCCAACAAAGTTTTTTTTTTCCACTTTAGAGAATTTTTGCAGGTAAATTACTAGTTATATAAAACATTAGATTTGTTTTGTTGATCGCTAGTTTTAGTATAATGTGTACTAAAAGAGTTATGGTTTGTTGTACAGTTCTCTTTTCTGGCTCGATCTTTTTTTATAATTTCTTCAAGCCTATTTTGTTCAGGATGGCGATTCGGGTAATATGAGATACCTAGTATCCTCCAAAACCCGGCATAATACTGTGATGTTTCATGCAACCCGAAAAATAATTAATGAGTTGAAATACTTTTTTAATAAAATATAAATGTGGGTAACACATTTTTTGTTAATATCGATTAAAAATAATAAAATAACAATTGAGAAATTAAATATTTCTGAATTAATTCATTAATTGTGTTTTGTTTTAAGAATAGCCGAAAAAGAAAGAAGCGACAGCTATTGAATCCAACAAAGATGATGTAATGATGATGCTGACTAAAGAGTATCATTAAATCTTTTTTTTCTCAATTTCATATAGTCTACGTTATTTGAAACCTTCTATTCCATATTACCCGCCTATTCCATATTACCCTCCAAACGACATTATTTTTTAAATTTTACTAATTATTATTTTTTTGACAGCTTTTTATGAGATATATATTATCTATCACAAGATGTTGAAGGTTGTATTGTTTTTAGTTTCAGGTGTTAAATTATTTTCAGTACTGTTTTGTACAACAAAACGTTAATGGTATTCCATATTACCCAACTCTCTTCGGCTACTATCGTTTAAATCTTCGGAAGGTTAGCGCCTTAGGGCACCTATAGTGTAAGACGATTTTTTTCCAAAATAAGCAAGCGACATTTAGAAGGTCACTGGTATGGGACGTCTCATAAGGTTAGTCAAAAGGAAAAATACGAAAAGACCAAGCGCGGCATATAATCATTGCTACGACATAAGCTATCTGGGTAAGTACCTGCCAAAATCTGGGCATTTTGTCTGCGTCGCATTATGATCAGGTCCAAATCAAAAACACAATTTTTTGCATATCTATATTTTTCTGTGGTTCTTGTTGTTACTTAGAAAGGGTATTTTAGCCCAGCAAAATCTGCATTCGTCTCTGAAACTTTATTTAGCACGATCAGTGATTTGCAATACATAAAACGCGAAAGAGACATGATCGGTGTATACTTGATAGATATACCATCACGCCTCTTAGCTGGGCTGGGTCTTGCCTGGAAGCTCGAGTTTCTCGTCTCTTTTAATGCTGCCCTCCGTCGTACTGCCCCAAGGCCGACGAGGTGCACCGACCAACAGTATCAATCTCCGACGTCAAATTACTTGGGTCCGCAATATGCCAGCCTGTATCAGGGCCTGCTTCTTGTAGGCCCAGTGTACAACAGGGTCGAGCACAGACCATAAAATATACCTGTATTTCGTATTAGGTATATCATTTTGTGTGTGTCGCAACAACTAGCAATGGTAACAACATATTTTATTACTAACACTACCTGCGACTACGTCCGCTTGAATGTGTGTTGTGGTATAAGAGTTTTCCTTAATAATAATAACAGTAAGGATAGTACATATTCCATGTAATATTAATAATTTGTTTACTTCCCATAACAGAAAAACAGTTTCCATAATATTTAACCGCCAATAGATCAAACAATTCTGCTTAAAAATAGACATTTACTTTTTAAAGTACGAATTAATTGTTTCTTCAGTATAATCTTTGATTAACTTGACATTCCTAGCTTTACTACGTTTCACTGGAAAATTAGATTTGCTTATACCCATCACGTCTTAAAATTACTTTTTTTATTGTTGTTGGGAGTTCATTTTGTCTTTGAATAAATATTTAAATTTTAAATGCAATTCGACCAATTAATTCTGCTTTAAAATAAAAATTTACGGTAATAGTACTTGATCATTTCTTCATTATGATCTTTGATGATAATATTAATATAGATTTCATTTATTTTCTCAAATTCTCAAATGAAAGTCCTGGGGCAAATTACTACAATTGATTATGCTGGGACTAATGTATTAAAGCATATACTAACGTATTAAATAATGTGTGTAAGAAGTGAACCTTTAATGTTTCAAAGAATCACAAAACTACATAAAAGAAAAGAAAACAGTAATTTCATTACGGTTTAATTCAAAACAACAGTGGTTACTATCCATATTTTTAGTCTTGCAATCTGTCAACTGATGGCCTTAAAGGTTTTTTTTTATTTTTTTTTTTATTTTTTTTTTTTATTTATTTAGTAATGTTAAGACAGATTGACTAAACGTAAATATATTCTTTTTTTTTTCTTACCTGAACAATCTGCTAACAGCATTGTATGTTTACGTTGAAATCACCAAACTGAGTACATACGTATTTTAAAAAGAAAATTAATTTTAAAAATAAAATAAATGCTTATGAAGGGCATGTATTTTCGCACTATAAAAGTTGAATATGTTACAAAATTCTTGCTTTGAACACTTACAAGCAATGTGTACGATTTACGTAAGAAATAAAGAATAAACGCGGCAGTACCGTCTACGTAGTAGGAACCTCCTTGGTGTTGGAGACATGCGAATTGATAATGACAAATTCCTAAGTACGAAAACCATTTTTTGTTACTACTCAGACTATATACTAACTGTGCTAAGTTCGTTTGCATCTGTGGAGCAATTAAGGTGTGATTGAGCAGATAAACCAAACATACATCTATCCAAATTTATAATATTCTTTAAGATGTAACTATTCATTTGTTTCACAGAGATATGTCAAAAAAATCCTCTGAAACGGTTCCATATATGGTTATTTGTTTGTTCTGCCATGGCATAAAGTTGCTGTACAGTTGTTGATACAATTCTCGCACTTTCAAACCTTAAGACTTAAAATGTGAAAAATATCTTATGAGTTTAAATAAATTAGTATCCGAAATATTTGTTTAATTCATTTCTTGAAAATTGTATCTCCCGCCGTCCGTACTTCTTCCACCCCCCCCCCCTTTTCTACATCCTAACCAAAAGTGAAGGTTACTGTAACTAAGCGTTCTCATCCAGATAAATCGATTCATTCGAGAAATTAGATTTGTTAATTACAAAAAGCGGTATCCATTCATGAAATTAACAAAAAAAATCACTCATCCATTACTTTACCTTGGCTTGATTCAGTGAGTAATTAAACGAAGTAGCTTATGGTGCCAGAATGTTAGTTAAAGCTGAGCAGTTAGCGCCACCAACTTATGAAGGACATAAATCATGCCAAATCGTAAGCGTGTATTTAAATGTATTTTTACTATGTGTGTTAATTGTCACGAATGCGGTTTTGAAGTATCCTTGATGCCAACGAATTAAACGGTACGTAGGAGACCCGACAAGGAGAAATTATATATAACAAGAGACAAAAGAAGAGCTGAAAGAGAGAGAGACAGAGATATAATGGAAGCAGCAGTGCTGAGCTGAGAAAGATGAGAGACATAGCTGTATAAACAGATAAGTTGAGTGCAGTATAACGTTTGTGAGGCTACAGATGCACTGTATATTTAAGTGAAACTCGAAGTGACTAATACTGGTCAAGAATTTGATGAATCTCTGTTCGTAGAGGAGAGAAAGAAAGTGCAGTAAAATTATTACCTGTAAGCTAAATGTAATAGGATGGAAGAGACTATATCAGACATCGAAAATGCATAGGATGCTAGAAGAATTGAGATAATCTATGAGAGGTAAAGTAAATGTTAGTATTTGTGGCAAGAGACAGTTTGGAGTAGTAATTTATGTGTGATATACCAACTAAGTAGAAGTTGGAGAAGATTAGAAGACTTCTAGCAAAGTATGATCCTTTACATACTCTTATATACACACTGACACTTGTATATTATTATTCATCAGTACTTATTATTGTTCACAGAAAGTGAAACACAAAAATCCATTGAAATCCTCGATGTCCTGGGCAGAATTTGATCGGAAGACTTTTTCAACTTAAACACAGCACATGCATATGTAACATTCATAGTAGCATGCAAATAGAACCGGCTTCATTGCTGTCGTTTTTTATTGTTTTATTGCAGAAACATTTCACAATACGTCAGCTGTAGATAAAAAATTCTGCTAATTTCTTGATTTTCCGTTTTCGTTTAGTATTTTATAAAATTGTGTAACAAGATGGGACTGTCTGCCGAATATTTAAATGTAAATGTAGCTCCCTCCGGATGCATTGTGATGCTGTTGTGCGCCAGCCGTGTTTCGATAATCCATGCGACTTTGTATGCAGAATCAATTTGTAATAACAAAGCAAGGGATTATCGGAATGGCCAACAATTAAAGCAACAAATATCAATCTTAATAACTGCGTCGCGTTGTTTCCGACGATCCGCATTAGAGGCACGTTTCAATTAGTTTATCATTGCTTGTATATATTACTTCGTGATTTCTCTAACCAAATTACATATCAATGATATGTACAGCACATGAATCAAATCTGGCTCCAGTTAATTTCAAACGATATACATATTTGCTAATTTACTATTCTACTGCAACAGAATAGATCTACATTTCATGAATTTCTTTTACAAATTTATTCATTTGCCGGGGAGGGGGGAGGCTATATTTTCTCAGGACAAAACACAGATGGATCACGTATGTAGCAAAGGACATTTAGAGAACACAAAGTATTTGGGTATAAGGTAAACGTATTAAATTATCCTCAGTTAAATGCATCACTGCTTTCTCCAAATCACACATCGTCTTTTACATTCATCGCAAGTTCATTCAGTGATCTAAGAACCTACCACGTCTGAACACCGCGTACCTTCGGCCACCCACCCTTTTCTTATATCGAAGAAGCAGTAACTCAAACGCAACACATACCATTTTACTTCCTATGGTTTCCATCTCCATAATCAGAGATAGTCAAAAAGGTCGTCCGTTTCCGAAAAGACAAATTAACTACCATTCTAAAGATCTCCGTCCTCGCTTTCGGTAGGACGCAGGTTTGAATCCCCGTCTGACCTTCCACATTTTGCTATTCCATAGTTTCACTGGATGGTTTCTATAAGAGGACATAGCCAAATTCCCTGTCTTTCATTGCGCTCAGTTCTTTCCCGTCTCTAATGACCTCGACGTTGGCGAGGCGTAAAGCGATGGGGAGCAGTAGAACAGCGTGTGTTATTTCAAGTCTTCCCTACGTCGAATTATGTCACATTCGTGGAGCCTTCTGCCAATTTGTGAGTCTTCTGCTCTGAAAATAAAATAAAAAGAAATTAAAAAATCACTCTATGGCAGTAAGCTTGGGAGAAGCACAATTGACGGGAAATTTGGCGAAAAGCCGGGATATTATTATTTTTTAAAATCTGAACCTATACTATCTGTAACTGGGGCAATCGAGACCACATTGGTACATTATTTTGCAATGCTATGTAAAATATCTAATTATCTCACCTTACATTTTGTCGAGTAAAAACTTAAACCGGCACCAGTTCGTCACCAGTAAGAGTGTTAGTGCAGGGATAGCTCTGGTCACAAGATGCCAGACAGTAGAGGGCCATAACGGATTCATTCCGGCTGTCGAGTGAAGTTATTTTGTGAAACTATGAAAAAACGGATTCTAAATGGTTGTGCCGGAATCTAACCTGTATATTCGCGAATGTCACGTACAATCGTTACCTTTCACCCATCAGGACCAGACATTAGTTTCTCTTTCTCCTTTGCTATAATCACAGAAGAATTTTCGACCTTTTATCGCTAATTTTACTTTATTAAAAATAAATATTTAATTCCGTGGTGGTTTATACTTGCGAATATTCGCACAAAATTAGACCCATCAATTGTAGGAGCACCTTATTGCTGCATATTTGTTAAGTATAGCTAAACTGGTTTGAAATCAGTTTGTTTAGTTGTTTTATTTAGAAAAAGAAAACTATGTACACGGCAGCTTGTACAAAGGCAGAATGTGCACATCCACCGATCACAGTTTCCAAATCAGGGCAGCGCCAGCCGTTTCAGCAATGAACTATGCATTAGGTCTGAATATCTGTGAGGTGCAAATGAGTATAAGACGAAATAGGTCTAAAGGCCCATTTATACCACCCGTTCCCGATCACCCTGTCCCGTTTTCGTTCCCGATTTAACTTTCCTCCCGTCGACAGAGTGTTGCATTTAGACGACCCGTCGGCCGGCCCGATCTGGTACTACCGTACTAGCGGCCTACCACCACGCGTATATCCGTCTTGCTCTGCACGTTCCATTCAATAATAATACTTGAAATAAAATTAGTTAGTAGGTATGTCTCGAGCGTTCTGCGCCCTATAATTATCTCGCCCTGCGGGCCGCTTCCCCTATAATTAGGCGCCACCGCCCTGTAATTATCTACCTGGCTGCCCCACCCCCTCCCCTCCCCTCCCCTCCTTGTAACCTGACACCATCCCGCTGACCTTGAAACCTGCAGGTGTTCCTTCCGTGTAACCTGATACGCTACCGCCGACCTTGAATTCGAAACCCCTCGCGGCCGCTTCCCCTATAATTAGGCACCCGGCCGACTGTGCGGCCTATAATTATCTACCTGGCTGCCGGCGCCGCTTACCGTCATTATCTTTTGTAGGTCACGCGCCACGCCGGCGCCACCGGCCTGTCATTATCTTTGTAGGTCACCCGCCCCGCCCCCTGCAGACACGACGGCGCCTCTTCTTGGTGTGCAGGCCGCTTCCCCTATAATTAGGCGCCCGGCTGACTGTGCGGCCTCTGGCCTATAATTATCTACCTGGCTCTTTGTAGGTCACGCGCCCCGACGGCGCCGCTCTCACCGTAATTATCTTTGTAGGTCACGCGCCCCGCCCCTGCAGGTGTGCAGGTCGCTTCCCCTCCTATATCCAGAACACCCATGCCGGTTCTGTATTAAATAGGTCACGCGCCCCGACGGCGCCGCTCTCACCGTAATTATCTTTGTAGGTCACCCGCCCCGCCCCTGCAGCCACGCTGGCGCCTCTCACAGTCATTATCTTGGGGTGCTGGCCTCTATAAAAGAAGCGTCGTAACGGGAACTAAGCCAGTTGTATCTGAACTTACACAGAGACAATGTCTTTGCAAAGCATTGAAGATTTGCCTTCTCTCGATGACATGAATCTGCAAGGTAATTATGTGTTTTTCATACATTGCCAGTTTTAATTATTTATATTTTATTTATTTAACAAAATTTATATAGTCTTTTAAACTATGCTATCTTTTTTTTTAGATTTACTGTCTGAAGGAGCCACTAGTGATGGAAGTCTGTTGGTTTTCGGTTCCAACGAATGGAATTGGGAATTATTTGATAAATATCTCAGTAAGTTTTTTTTTATTTCATTTAGTTAACATAGCGTTTTATCCTATGTTACCATTTAAACTTTTTGTTTTTTTACAGATACGCCATCTGACGGACTAGAGTTTGAGGGTATACCTACCACTACTACTTACGATGTACCCATACAAATGAATGGTAAGTCCCACTTTGTTATTTATTGCTTGTAATTAGATGTCAGCTTTATAATTTTTCATTTAATATAAGTCCATGTACTGTTAAATATTTGATACTGTTGATAAAAATTTCATTTAAATTAACATTGCGTTTTATCCTAACTTTTTTTTTTTTACAGATATGCCATCTGAAGAACTAGAGTTCGAGGGGATCCCTACCACTAGTACTTACGATGTATCCATGCAAATGAATGGTAAGTTATTTATTTCATACATTCCTTGTAATTAGATGTCAGCTTTATTCTGATAGCTTTCTATCATTTCACGAGTATAATTTTTTCATTTAACAAAAATCTATGTACTGTTTTAACTTAATATTGAATACAGTATGCTTTAAAAAAATTTCATTTAACAAATG